>VZTA01027684.1:381682-576330 GCA_013398855.1 Mohoua ochrocephala | reverse complement strand
TTTTTTTTTTTTGGTAAAAGAAAACTAAACCAGCAGTTTAATTCTTCTCTGCAACCCTTCCTAATCTTCGCTGTTCTCCTGCTCCCTCTCTGAGATGCCTGAAGAAACATAAAAAGCAATACTTTCTCAGGGGCTAATAGAAAATCTGCTTTCCTGAACGTTTCTCTAGTGGAAAGTCCATGTGGATTTGCTACTGGGTAGCTCCTGAAAGCTGCAGCAATGAGAAGAAATCAGTTTGACCTCCTGGGTGGGTGCTAATACTTGTTGGGATTAGCAATCTACTAAAATGAAGCTAATATTCGAAGATGCCTGTATTGCTTACAATTACCTCGCTGACAAGAAGTACATAAATCACACGGGAAATCCTTATGCTGTTTTCTTTCTGTAATCTGTTTGGATTTTTTTTTTTTTCATGAAAATGCTTAAAACTGTAAGGAAGCTTCAGCCTTTGCATAGAGACTTGCTGGTTGCATTGGCTTCCAGGAGGACTCTCTAGCTTCTGAGCACAAGCATAATCTACCCTGCGTGCCATACATTTTCTGACCCTGCAAGTTTATGCCCTGTTTTCTGAGCTGGGAATATGCCTTCCCCCATGGCTGGTTGTCAGTTAAGTCCAGTGATTAGCATATGTCAGACTTCTGTGGCTTGTAAGGGAGAGGGAAAAAGGCTCCAAATGGAAATTGGCATTCCAATGGAGGAAATTTTTAGAAGGCACTGCCTTTGGTACAGAATTAAAGCATTGCTTTAACTGAAAGTCTCATTAAATTTGAGAACAATGAAAACCTGAAGCAGAAGTGATATTTCTTTTACTCACTTTCAAGCTGCAGCAGACCTTTGGGCATTGCAGGGGAAAGAGGTGTACTTGTGTATGGCTTTCCATGTAGGGACAATAACGTGAAATTAATATGTGTTGGTCGTTCAGAAACAAAATGAGTACCATCACTGCTCCCCTGCTCCCCTTGCTGGTACGTTGGTTCATGTTCCGTGAACGTGAGCAATGCCCTCCGCTGCACTCGCTGACTTCAATTTCAAGTGGACTGTTCACAAAGTTGTCTACTTAGCATAGCTCTGCCCAGCTGGCAGCGTACTCAGAGTGCAGCATGTAAAGCTAATTCTGCTTGTGCATGCTTTTGAGTCGTTCAGCCTAATAGATTCCAGTAGTGTTCCGAGCTCTTTATAGAGCCAATTAATGTTAGTGAAAAGGGAAAGCTTCAAAACTCAGGAATTTGTCTTTGAAAAATTGTTGACATCATGTGAATGCTTAATGCTTAATGTATCACCCGAGTAGCAAGTGTGGCAGCTGTACGCTGGTCTAATTAAGTTTTTCAGGCCAGGTGTGCAAAAACAAAGTATCAAAAGCTCATATATTTTAATGAGTAAATCTTCTTCTAATCTTGTGTTTACCAGCCCTGTGGGCTGAAATTAAAGGGTAACCTTTCTTTATTCTGGATTCCGTCTGATCCCCTCCTTGTTTAATTTGGACATGTCTATTTTACACATTCAGCTGTTGCTATTGGACCACATGTGGTTGCACATATTCAGTGTCTGTCATATCTGTATCACTGGGCAGAAATTCCTATTAAAGGAGGAGTCCTTAATTCATGGATCCTTCACAACAAAACAGAGACTTCTGCGGAGACAGTAGCAGTAAAGTCTTTGATATGACAGAGAATGAGGGCTCCACTGAAATCCAGCTTTCCCTTTGGAAAAACATAGTTATACAAGGGGAAAGGATGATGCTGATGGTTTGAAAAATTGTGCTTAGAGGCGAAGCAAGTAATAACTGGTAAATGTGTGTGTGTCATGTTATCTGTTGTTTAATTATTGCTGTGGAAAGACTCATTACAAAGTAAGTGAGCAGCATCTCACCTAGACCCGGGAAAGAGTACGGAACAGATAATATGGACGAAAGTAAAACAGGGTTTCTCAAAAAGGAATTTTAAACAAAAGGCTAATCAAAATAAGCTTGAAAATTAAGTGTTACCATTCCATCTCGTTCTCTAGGTATGAGAGATACTATTTATCACTTAGAGGATTTTTTCTTGCTTTTTCTGACCTTTGTCGAACCTAAATCCTTCTGACCATTGAAGCTTTAGTGCCTAGATTGTTAAAAAAGTCCCACAGGGAGTGTCATGAGCCAAATGCTGTGATGACATGAGTGTAGCATGTCAGCTATAGAGTGATGCTGCATCTACTCAGACGTGGTGAAGGTCATGTGTATGCATGTTGTTATATGAGGAGGTCATATGCTAAAAAGATGAGAAAATAACAGTCCTGAAAAAGGTAATTCTTTCAGGAATTTATGTTAAGAGTCTTTTTAGCATGTCCTGACAAACCTCTGTGAGCTGACAGAAGCAGTGACACGGGAAATCTTAAATGCCATGTTGAACAATAGAGTACTCATGTATAATGATCTCTCATGGTAGACTTAGTATTCTTCATTCATTCTTTTTTTGTCTCATGAAGCAATCAGGAAATTAAAAATATTATTTGGAACTCCATCTTTACTTGAATTTTTTATAGACTGAAAGGTAAGGTACTTACTACCATGCAAGCTTATTGCACCTGAAACAAATTTTGGAAGATAGTTTATAATGAAGCTGAATCATCACTTAATTACACAAACTTTTTTTTAATATAAAATGCATGTGTTGGAAAAAATGTTTTTTAAGGGGCAGTGCATAAAGACATAATGATTTTTGAAGTTTGAGGATTTTTTTGGCCACCTAAACTTTTCACTGAAAAAGGAAAGTCTTCATTTGAAGCTATAGCAAACTTCCAGTGATAAATGAAAAATACAGTGAGAATTGTGCTGCTTATTGAGCATTGGGTGAGCTTGAAAGCTGAGTATAGTTTACACTCAAATGAGCATGCTTTCATTATTTTAGACTTCCCTGAATTATTCAGTTGGCTGTTACCTTATGTTAAAGAGAGATTTTCTTTAATTTGGGATCTGGTAAAACTCAGATCAATGAGTAAGACAAAAAAGCATTTGAAAGCATAATCAACTGGTATTCTTGTGAGTGAAAAAAAGAGATAAGCTCACGCTGTTAAATATAACATCTTATTATTAGATATACAGTGAAGCCAGCGATATGAAATGCAAATTGTTGAAACATGCAGTTATTAAATAATCTCTAACTGTTTTCCCATATTTGAAATAATTAATGGTTCTGATTTCTTTATCTCTGCTTTTCCGCATTGTCTTTGATTAGTTGTTTCTACATTTTATGAAGTGTTGTCTTTTCTCAAATTAGGTTGCAGTAATTATTGATTTTTGCACTGTTACTTGTGCATTACTCAAGCACCTAATATGTGCTTAATGCTTATATAGAGAATGTGTGTCCTCTCTGAAGAGCTGACTGTAAAAAGGCCTTGATCCTGGGAAAACTGAATGATGCAGGTGTCTTTTGGCAGATGAGTAATCCCTTCCTGACCAAAGTACTACTTGCGTATATTTCACTCTGTTGAATTAAGTGAAAAAAAGCTGGTATGTCTTGACATGAGTCCTAAATGAGAAGTAAAAAGGCTAAATGTTTGCATTTGTGTTATGTGTACTCTCTTTTCTGTCTGTTTAATTAATCCCAGATGTAAATCTGCATGTGTTTCAGGGGGAGGGGGGTGGTGGTGTTTGGTGTTGGTTGGTTGGTTGGTTGGTTGGTTTGTTTGGGTATTTTTGCATACTCTACTGGATGTGGAGACTGAGAGGGATTTGGTTTGGGGGTTTCATTGTTCGAGTTTTTAATCTATTAGTGCATTTCTTTTTCCCTAATAATTCACAATATTGAATCCTGCAAATCCATGTAATGGTAAGAAATCTTAGGGAATTTTGTGGCGAACTTTCAGAAGGCATAATGTCATTGTTGGATGCAAGGTGTCATTCTCCATTCCTTCTTCTCTAAAGAGGGGAAGAGGTGTTGTGTCATTGCTTGTATCAATTAGTAAATTAATAGCTTCTCATCAAGTGTTTTGAATGCAGTAATTAACATCACTTCAGGTCATGTTTCCCATCTTGGCAACCCTGCAGTTCAGTAATGTTTTGAAGCTACCTGGAGTCACAGGAAGAGACATGGTGACAGAATGGATAAAAGAGGTTGCTGTTGGTGCTGATCTCTGTGCTTGCACGTGCTCTGGATCTCCACTGTGCATAAGCACAGTGCACCCACAGCCAATTGTGTGACTGGTTTGAGCTCCCGTGTGCACACACTGTGCATAGGCACATGTGTGTATTTACCATGGGAAATCCTAGACAGAAATGTGGTAGCCCCAGCCTTCCTGCCCTAAGTCAGCACTGGGATCATTATGGCCATGGAGCTACTGGCATTATCCATGCAGCTCTCCTGTGTGCTGCTGGCTGCACAGGCTGGCCTGCCTTGCCTGTGGAAGGCTTGGGATAGACCTCTGACGGCTCTAAAACAAAACACCATGTTTTTGTCAGTGATGAGAGTAATTATTTTCAATTCAGTTTAAAGAAGGGACCTGGCTTCAAGTAAACTATATGCTAAAAGGTAAGGTCCTTTTCAGCAGTGCAGTTAAGCCCACCCCATGGCCAGCTGTCCTGGAAGGGCACAGACCTGCCATTCTGCTCCTGCATGCTCCCGGCATCTCCTTTTGCTCAGGTACTGAAGCTCATCCAGATCCTCAGGGGTCAGTTCAGAGGAGCTAAACCAGCAGAAAACGTACGTATGTAGAGTATCTCCTCTGTTACTTGGACCAGTTTGTTGTAAGCTCCCCAGCAAAGGGCAAGAGAAAGTGTTAAGGGAAAGGAAGAGGGAAGGTGACAGAGCATGGGAACCCCTTCATCAGTAGCAATGGGTCATTATAATGTCAAACTGTACCACTGTAATGATCATAACTAAAGCAGTGGATGCCCATCGGTGTAGCAGATGGTGTTCTGTGATGAGGCATGGAGATGTAAGGGGATAATCCTGTATTTAAAATGAACCTAGTTCTGTTCATAACTCTATCACAGACTTGCTGAGAGGCCTTGAGCAAGCAGCTTCTCACCTCATTGTGTGTTTTCTCCAATTAAAGTGACAATCATACTGCTCTCTTACCGACAGCTGCTATTCAGGTGCTTACACGTCCTCTGGTAGGGAACATTATGAAAGTAGAACTATAAAGTGCAGCACTCTAAATATGGAAAATTAGTAAAAGATGCTAATTTTCTGTACTTCAGTATTGCTTGGACCTACAGGCTTAAAAAAAAAAAGGAACTTTCTTTTAATTAAAATTAAAGCTTCATTACTCCTGAGTACATAAGAGCTCAATATGAAAATATCATTGCTATTCAGAACTACCATAATCTATTGCAAGTCATCTGTGAATCATCTCTAATTAACAAGGTGCTCTATTACAGGGCTTTCTGAATAATGGCAGGCTATTCTTTGCAACCCTCTAAGCTAAAGCCTATTAGCTTTTCATTATCTCAATTACTTTTAATATTCTGGAAAAACTGTTTGTGGGGTTTGCCTGATGAAAAACTCCAAAAAGCAAAGTTGCCGCTGGAAAATAAGGGCCTGAAGTTTGCCTCCCAACTCTCCCAAGAAGGATATGCAGATTCCTTTAAATATCTAGAAATCAAAGTTGAGACGAAGTTTTTGTGAAATCTTGATGTACGAGCCGTAGACACACTGTTTATTTTCAGATGGTATCATCAGAAGGTGGGCTAGGTTTGGGAGGCAAGTACAAGTAGTGAAGAAATCTATGTTTCAAGTTGAGAGCAAAGATGTGCAACATACCACATTCAGTGTGACTTCGTAAATTCCCTAAAAGTCAACTTACCGAATCTGATAATGGGTGAGGGAGGAAAGAAAAATAAGTATGTATTTTCTACATCTAGAAATTTTAAATAGTACATTTGAGCCGCTAATAGCAAGTTGTCTACAAAGCCAATGTATATTGTCTTTGGCAGTCTCAGATCATTTGAAAAATTCACACCCAGCTTAACATGAATTCAACAGTCAACATTTCATGTGTACCTGCTGATTTGGGGATAAGAGAGTGGGAAGGATACTTATGGAAGTGTTTGTGAGGAAAGCAAGTACCATGAAGGGTAAAGGGTCTATCCTGTTTAGGGAAGGACCCTTTGGTCACTGGAGGCTTAAGGCAGCTGCATACCCACTGTGACCCATGTGGTAGCTGCCAGCTTCAGATGTACGTACGTACATATGCTGTTCTTGTATTTTCCAAGCTATGTTTGCCAAATCCTCGTGGTATGGTTCACAAATGTTCTCAGAGCTTTCTGAAACTTTACAGGAAATTTTGCAAATGTCTCTTCTGACTGCCATGTCGTGCATATTTTTCAGAAATACCATTTCAACCAGCTCTGACTCAGAGTGCTCTGCTGAGCCACTGGCTTTGAAACTTCAAAGTTTTAAGAGCAATTTAAGAATTGTACATTTACCTAAGAAATATTAGATGGTATTATTTATCCTGCGATTGCTTAACTTCATTCTAGTTCAAATAAAAATCCCCAGGAAGTATCCAAACAAAACTCAAATCAGGGTTAGGGGAAAATTCAGATTATGCATTAGTGGTTGGGAGGGGGAAATTTCTCTCAGCAATGTTGGAGTTGTGACCAAAACAAGCATTACTATGTTCCAAGTTAATAGTATGCTGAAAAGATACGGTTATTTATCAAGGGAAGAAAACAGAATCATAGAATGGTTTGGGTTGGAAGGCACCTTAAAAATCATATCATTCCAGCCCCCTGCCACGGGCAGGGGTGCCACCCACTAGATCAGGAACCCAGGGACCCATCCAACCTGGCACTGGACGTTGCAGGGATGAGGGAACCACTTCTCTGGGCAAGCTCTTCCTGTGTCTCATCACCCTGTGGGTAAAGAATTTCCTCCTAACACCTAACCTAAATAGCCCCTCTTTTAATTTAAAACCATTTCCCTTTGTCTTATCACTATCTGCTTATGCAAAAAGTCCCTCTCCGTCTTTTTTATCAGCCCTCTTTAGGTACTGGAAGGCTGCTGTAAAGTCTCCCCAGAGCCTTCTCTTCTCCAGGCTGAACAGCCCCAGCTCTCAGTCTTTGTAGGAAAGGTGCTTCAGACCTCTGATCCACTTTGTGGCCCTCCTCTGGACTTACTCCAAAAAGCCCATTTCCTTCTCATGTTGGAGGATCCAAAGAGGGGATCGGAGAGCTTTCTGTCTTATTCCATTGAGTACACAACAGCTTTAGAAGTCCCAGTTAAAGTATACCACCAAGGAAGACTGGCTAAGTTTCCTGCTTAATTTACAGGGCAGCAGTGAACTAAAATTTGAAATAGTAATGGAAAAATTGAAGAAAATCCTAAAGTGTTTCTTGTGATGAAGAACGACTAATTAATGCTATTACTGAGGCTCCAATAAAAACTCTTCTGTTCATGGCATCTACAAGGAAGATAAACGTAGACATGATCAAGTCTAGGACAGGGCTGTGTGTTGGGACTCAAGCAGGGAGAGATGGTTGAGTGAGGGGAGGCCAAAATTTCACTCTCAGTTAGCATAGCTAAGTCAAAACTGGGAGGAGATATGATTACCCTTTAGAAAACAATCTGCCTGGAAAGGTTCTAGTGTAAGAGCAAAAGATTTTAGCTGTGGTGCTTCTAAGGCAGGCACTAGAGTGAGTAGGAAGGTGAGTTTCTAGACAGCCTCCTGGTGAGACCAACAAGTACTGAAAACTTAAATAACTGTATGATGATTTTGTGATGGCATTAAAACAACTTCATAAGAGTTCAAGAATGTTGTGTGTTGACTTGGCTGCCTGTGGTTACATCCATGTTGCATTTGATAGCGGTTCTCAAATTCACTGAGCAATGTGCATCAAACACATCCCAACTGTACAGTTCAGGTCATGCCATTTGCATTCACACAGGTGTCTCAGACCTGTAGCACCCAACCTGAACTCAAATTCTGCACGTGTGCTAGCATAAATACTACACACCTGCAGAGATTTGTAAGAGGTGCATACTTGTGTGTGCACTTATACGGTTCTAGGAGAACACGGAGTTGACTGACAGGGAAAGTATTAGCAGCCACAGAAGATTAAATCAGGTAGGTGCCAGAAAATACTGTTCAGAAAATCAATTGAAGTGGTGCCAGTTAACACCACTGGAACCTGCAGTCTTAGTTCTGTGCTACACTCCCAGTCACTGGGCTTCTACACTTAAGGGGAGCCCAGTCATTTCTAGTAGGGTTCTTGGCTTTAAACAGCCCTCTGAATTTCTGCAGTGCAGCGATAGGTTACGCTCATTTTGGGATCTTTTTCCTTTTAAACAGTCCAAGAACATTTTATAGATTCAATTTTTTGGAAGGCATATAATCTCAAAGCATAATTCCAAGTTTTGTATGTTTTTAGCCAATTCACTTTGGCTAGTTTTATAATGAGGAAAAATACTTCAGGATGTTTTAAAATGTCCCTTCTATACCAGAGCTGTTACCTTAACCTTCACCGTGATCGAAAGGATAGCTCGACGTGGCCTGTTCAGTGATTCCAGTCCTGCTGGGCCAGGCAGCTGCTGCATGCCAGTTTTGTACCTGGGAAGCCAGCAGTTTATGTTGGCATAACCCATCCCTGCCAGCGGAGGAGGCAGAGCCACCTCGCAAGCACACATTCCTGACCCCACCACTGGAAAAAAATATTGAGTAGGCACAGATATTTGTTTAGTGAATCAGATCAGGGAACTGAACTGGTTTAAAATTAGCATTCTTGGGTGGTTTTTGGCCCAGTTTTAATTTGGACCAGTTCTTCAGTTTGGTTCATTCTGTGGCTGTAGGAATACTTGTGCCAACAGAGAGGAAGAAGAAAATGATGGCCTGGAGATGGCAGAGTGAGGCCACAAGTGACGGCTTATGCCAGGACTAATGATATTCCTCTAATCCTAAGCCAAGATCTTTTTGTCTAAAATACAACAAACCCCTACACAGCCTCCAAACCCACGTTTATCTCTGTGAGAAGCAGGTGGCTTGAGTTCCACTGCTCCTTCCCATGAAGAACTTGTTTCAGTTCCTGTTTCCCAGCATCTCTTATAGCTGCACCCATCTTACAGCAGGTTAACTGGGCCAGGACAGTTGTATTTTCTTCTTCAGTGAAATCATAGAGTCATTTAGGTTGGAAAAGGCCTCTAAGGTCATTGAGCCTAATCATTAACCTGGTCCACTACTAAACCATGTCCCTAAGTGCCACATTTACACATCTTCTAAATACTTTGAGGGATGGTGACTCAACCACTTCTCTTGGCAACTTGTTCCCATGCTTGACAACAATTTTTGTGAGGAAATTTTTCCTAATAGCCAATCTGAACCTCCCTTGGCAGAGCCTTAGGCCATTTCCTAATGTCCTATCACTAGTTGCCTGGGAGAAGAGACCATACAACCTCTTTTCTTCAGGTAGTTGTAGAGAGCAGTAAAGTCTCTCCTCAACCTCCTTTTCTCCAGGCTAAACATCCCCAGCTCCCTCAGCCAATCCTCACAGGACTTGTGCTCCTGACCCTTCTCCAGCTCTGTTGCCCTTCTTTGGACTCACTCCAGCACCTCAATGTCCTTGCCCAAAACTGAACACAGGATTTGAGGTGCGGCCTCACCAGGGCCGAGTACAAAGCACTGTCCTCATCCTACTGGTCACTCCATTCTTGATATAAGCCAGGATGCCATTGCCCTTCTTGGCCACAGGTTGGCTTATGTCCAGCTGGCTGTCCAGCAGCACCCCCAGGTCCTTTTCCACCAGGCAACTTTCCAACCATTTGTCCCAAAGCCTACAGCACTGCAACAGATCAACACTCCCACCTGACTTGCTGTCATTTGATGCAAACTTGATGGGTATGCACTCAGTCCCCTCATCCAGATCATCAATAAAGATATTAAACAGGATTAGCCCCAATACTGAGCCGTAGGAGACACCACTGGTGACCAGACACCAACTGGATGTTTCAACTCTGATGTTTCCCCTGTTTCCCATGTATCACTATGTCTCCAGAATCCAATAGATTTTAAAGCTTTGTGTGCTAGAAGACACACCACAATACTTCAAAACTCAGTTATGCCGCTAAAAGCATTTTTTCCCATCTTTATATTACTAGTCTAAGTGTAACTACATGACAGGTACAGTGCCCTGAATAACCATTTATGGTTTGTTCTCTCTCATGTTTCTTCTTTCATGTTTTTTGGTCTTCTGAAGCCCAGAGGTGTGCCATAAAATAGTCCCTAAAAATCAACTTTTTTTTTTAATTGTTATTTTTATTATTTCAACTTTCTTGAGTTAAGAGGAGTGAGTCATACATTTGAAGAGAAGATCTGGGGAATAGGAAGTACAAATAGATGAGGAGAGGACTCTGGAGTGAAGGAAGGGACTAAATATGTAAATATTAAGAACATAGTAAAATCGCAGTGATAAAGAAAAGCATTTTTCAGTCCCCAAGGCATACAATAGCAAGGCTCTGCTGTGCCTTTTTGAAATGCTCCTTGATGTCCTTGCTTGCAGTTCCTAAGCAGCCCAGCTAGAGCAAGATGCCCTTGAAAAGCTCTTTGGAAGCTGCAAAAACTCTCTTTTGTCTGTGATGATGGGAGGGAGAAGACTTGTAACAAGTCTGTGTAGTAGCTGCATTATTTGTTCCTGGTATCTGACACGTACATCCATATTTTCTCCTTTGGGAGCTGAAGCAAAAGAAAAATCTCTGTCTCCTAATTGGTGGATGTTCTGTCCCACATTTCTGTGCATGGTAAGATTTCATATCAGATGTTAAAGGAAGTATCGGAATATGAAATCAGATCCCAGTAGCGTATTGGGGCAAAGGTGTCACATTTCAGGGAATGTATATGGTGTGAATCACACACCGCACACTGCAAGCTTTATGAATTTGAGATGACTGCTTTGTGACATTAACAAAAGTTTATGGTTCAAAGGTAAGTGGTTCTTACAGAATTTTTCATTGGTTCAAAAAAAATATTGGAGTCAAATAGCAGCGCTGCTGGTGAAGTAACAAATTTAATGTTTGTGTTGTATGTTAAAAGAGGTTTTATTTTGTTTGAAGAACGTCACTGTATTTAGGGAGACAATATGACTTGGGAAGAGATTTATAACATCTTGGCCACAACTGTACATTTTCCCCGTAGCACACTAAGTAGGACAGCAGAAGTTCTGTAGGATTTTAATCTGTATATTGAAGTGCATGAATAAGTATTTGAACTTTTATTAAATAGCATGGATGACTTTATGATAGAATTAATTGTACATTTTGATCTCTAGTTGATGAAAAACAGATAAAACTGCCAGTTTTGTGTTGTGCATATGGGGAATCGGATTTTTGTTTCATTTGTTATGCATAGTGTGGCTTATTTCTCTGTATATCTCATGTCAGGGTTATTTCAGAACTGGAAAAGATATATGAAATTCAGAGAAAGATGTTAAATTGGCTTAATATGATGAGTTGCCCTTTTTTTGTCCATTAGGTTAATCAAGTATTTGGACATTGAGTATTCCACATGTGCTCTTTATAACTATTTCCCACGCTTTTTAGATGAGTAGGAAGACATATACAAGATGTTGAAATTTCTTGCAGATATTTGTTGAAGCATCAGCCAGGAATACTCAGTTCCAGTGTGGGCAGGCTCAGTTATGCAAAGAGAACCTCATGCACTTCCTGCTGCCTGGGGACTTAGGTGAGAGAGGTGACACTACACTTAAGAGAAGGTGACACTTTATGTATCTGGAATTAAATAAGGAAAAGGTCATCTAGCGTACTAAATATATCCAAATAATGGTTCAGTCTTGCGATAACAATCAGTCCTAAACAGAGACATTTGTATGCCTCGTCTTCCTTGCCTTTACTGAAGATGCTTTCACTGAGCTGTGGTGCCTGTCTCTGGACCCACACTGTCCTTGGGGTAAGCAGAGCCCCTGATGTTCACTCCTGTGTCTTTGGACACCCACTGGATGGAGGCCACTTTGCTCTGATCTCAAGTGAGCTGCCTACACACACACCTCTGCAGCTCAATGCTGCTGTGAGGGTACAGATAAGCAGCCCAGGGCGTGTGGGTCTTTTCAAAGCAGCTCTAAAACTCAGGCTTTATTGCTTCAGGATGCCACGAACTTTAGAGGAAATGCTAACATAGCATTTGGCTAGTACAATTCCCACATCCTTCTCAGTTTCTGGTATTGGGAAATCCTGATGCAAATTTCTTTAGCTTTACTATACAAAGTGCATGGAAGATGAGTTTAATGCTGATTTTAATTTGTCAGCAGTAAAATAGGACCTTGCACTATATTGTTCTGGATGAATTAAGAAATCATTATGTGTCTTTGTAAACACCAAATGGAATCTAACTAACTTTTTGAGGGTTAAAATGATACTGTATTTTTTTTTCAGTTTCACACTTCATGTGTTGCTGTATTAGACACAGAATTTAGACCTTTTTTCTCTGACTGTTTCTTCAGCTTCTATTTCAAAAACAGGCAGGGATAGATGTGCCTGTAATCTGGAGTTAAGTGCTGTCACTACATTAATTTAAAGCAGTCCTTCAAAAATGATCTAAAAACCAGTACACGTCCAACAAGAAGGAAACTAATACTAAAGATTTCACAAGTGATTACTAATTTTTTTTATTAATGAATCTCATTTTTGTTGTGTCTAACATGGGGTAGGTGTTCATACAACCTTAAGCCCAGTTTTCAGTGAGTGTTACGTGTGTAATATATTTTGAAAATATTCCGTATGTCATTTGTTCTGCTAGATGTAATGCCTACCAAGGTAAATTTGCATGTCCCATTGGTTTATTCTTTGACATTACTCACAGTTAATCTGCTTCTGTAAATAAATCTAGCAGATATGTGACAGCCTTCAACTAAAATTTTGGCAGTGAACACATAATATCAATCATTGTGTTTTCTCTGAAAGAGCTCTTATGCAGTGGCAGAATACTCCAGCCTCATTTTATGGAAGGAGATTTGAAGCAGAGTTTTTTCTCTGCATTGCAGTGCAGGTGCAAACCTTTAGGGTCCTGAGTTTACATACCCACTTGTCAGAGTGCACTCTGTCTCCTTTCAGGCTAAAAATACCAGGAGGCATTTTCTTTGCTGGGGACAGGAGATGCCAGTTGGGAAGAATAAGAGAAAATCAGTGCAATCCATGCCCCTATTCTGATAGAGGATCCAGGATGTGGCTGGATTTTGTACATGCCCTGGAGCTAGACATAGCTAGAGAGTTTAAGGTTCTTCAAGGTCATACAAATAGTTTCAGATGTAGAAGAAGGATATTAATTCAGGTCACTCAGTTCAACTAAATATGATGCCTTTTGTATACCTAGTTAACTTTTGTACCTCATGTGTGTGGTTTTATCAAATAATTAAAGGGAAAAATTTAACCTAAAATTGGTACTTTCCTGAATACAATTTGCAAGCCCCCTTACACACTTTTCTGTTTCTCAGGGTTTCAATGGCAAACAGTGGTCTGGCTTTTCTGCTTACTGCAGTGTCAACTTGCTCTGTTGATGATTATTAGAAGTAGAAATGGGTGCTCCAGTAAATGTTCCATGCACTATTTCTCCTGTTAGGTGTAGGATATCTTTCAGAGCCTATTAAGGGAAAATTGCCTATTAGCAGATTTCTAATAAATGCCTCTCTTTTTAATATCGTTCATGGCTAGTCTGAATAAACAGTAAACATATGCTGTGCATAATAAAATTCTTCCATCCAATTTTCTATTTTATAATGTTCACTCAAAGTGATATTCATAAATATTCATGTGATAAGACTGTTCATACTTCAGTTAATAAGTAGCATCTCCTTCCAGAAAACTTCCAGTTGTTTATAGGAGAAAAATATGATTTTCTGATTGTCCAAAGGAAAGAAAGAATTCTATCTTCAGCCATCTCCATCGTGTTGGAGTAGAAGCTTATGTAATATAAAGGAGATTGGATTTTTGGGTTCTTTGTCTTATATTTCTATCTAAGCCACCAAAATCCAGCAAGACTGGTGTATAGTATCAGCCAAGAAAGTAAAATGCTCAGTGACATCACTAAAAAGCAAAAAAAGAAAATTGAGGCTGGTGCTCTTCCATGCAGATTGCTAGACGTCGTAATCTCCATCCTAAAAGTAGTCCAGAGCCGACTGACGTGTGTGTGGCCGGTGAAGCTGTTGCACATTCCTGTGAGTCTATAAGAAGCAAAGCACATATGGAAGCAGTCAATACAGCAGCTGTGACACTTGCCAATCTGATGTTCAAGCACTAACACAAGATGCTTTTGCGAGAGTTAAAAATGTCTGTCATCTGGTGAAAACTCAGTCAAATATTGTTCTCTTGTTCTGGAACTGTTATTTCTGCAGCACTCCCAGGTCTCTCTGCAAAATAAGAACGAGCCATATGTCCTCACAGTGCGGCTCATTTGGATGTCTGAAAGTAACACTATAATCATGTGACTGGTGGGTGCTTACAAGGGATTGAGGAAGATTTTTAGGCAGCTGAACCAAGGAGACCTCAAAGGCATGAAGCTGTGTCGGGAGATTTAGCTTGTATATTAGGAAAAGGTTCTTCACTCGGAGAAGGTGGGCACTGGAACAGGCTCCCCAGGGAAGTGGTCACAGTACCAGCCTGACAGAGTTCAAGAAGTGTTTGGACAACTTTCTCAGGCGCGTGGTGGAATTCTTGGGGCTGTCACATGCAGGGCCAGGAGTTAGACTCAATAATCCTTGTGGATCCTTTTCAACTCAGGATATTATATGGTTCTTCTGCATCAGCAGGGCACAGAGATGGTTCACCCTCTTAGTGCCACTGTGCAATATTTTTTTTAATCTTACTCTTGATGTAGTCTATTGAAAACTCTTCAGAACTTTTGTCTCCATCTAAGCTACTGGCATCTCTGCAAAATACTGGTTTCAGATTTATCAAGAACTTATTTTGATGCCTATTTTTAGGAATATTTGAAGGTGTTGAATGGAATCCACTAATACCACCGTATCGAGCAGAACAGGTCTTTTTAAAGTCCTTCTCTCCTGTGGTTGCTGCACTTTTATTTATACTAGTTACTTTTCTATTTTCTATTTATACTAGTTAATTGCCAGTGTGTTGGATGATGCTTTTAGCAACAAAGAAATTACCTATATGTGGGTATAAGAGGTACTCTGCTTTTGCCCAGAGGCCTTGAGGTTACAAGTGCAAGATTAAACAGGCATCATAGGGCTGTTAAGTTTCTCTTGGGATTAGAGGAGCCTGTGTACTGCCAGTACATCAGACCCAGTTACACGAGATGTGTGACTTTGCTTTCTCCTTCCTTCTGAGCAGTGATTTTAATTTGCAAGATGACTGAAGGGGCCTGCACCTCCACTGGAATAATATATATATGAAAAGGATCAAAATTACTGTAGCTTGTGATACACAGCCAGGAGATGAGAGAAAGGGAAAAAGCATTTTCTTTCCTGCCTATTCCCTTATATCCCCATCCCGCCAACATTGTTGATCACTTGTCACTGCTGGTGAGAAGAATGTCTGAGATAGCACGTATTCTGCAGTGCTGGCAGGGCAGTGTGCCTTTTTACAAGAGAAAACTCCAGTGAAGTAAGTGTCTGCTAAATAGGACAAAGTACAGCAGCTGGAAAGGCTGACACCCACGTTGGTACCTTGGTGTAACGAGAGCAAAGCCCAAGCACTTCTTTGGGCAAAGCCCATCCTATCTTATTGAAAGAAACATCAATAAGAAAAATAGCCATCTCACGTATTCACTGAGGAAACAAAAGCCATTTGGCAATTTGTCCAGCACTGAAGATGAGGAAACAGCAATCACTGAAAGAGTCATATACAATCTAACCACCGGGGGGAAAGTGGTGTTCCTTATTCAGCTGATTGGTGTCTCTTGGAAACATCTGCTCTTGCTCCTGAGTTTCTTTAATGAGAGCATAAATGACACTGTGTAATTCACCTTTTCTGTAGCATTGTCTCTTGGGCCTCTATTGTGGGAGTCTCATTTTCCTTTTCTCTGCATGTTTTGTTCTGATAATCTGATTTGTTCCATCGTGTCTCTGCTTCTGATGCTTTCTTATTTCTCTCTGGATTTTTTTTTGGCTTTCCGATGGACTTACCGAGGAAGGATCTGTAATGCTGATTGCATTTGCAAGGAAGATATTATCAGTTCATAGTTTTTACTTTTGCAGTGATCGCTGAATTTACTCAAGTAGCAGAGTCATTCTGGGTTTGCTCATAAGTTGTTGATTCACATAAAAAAAAATAGAAGGCCTAATTTCAACATAGGGCCTGATGTTCTGCGTAATACAGAAATACAAAATTTCTCTTGGTAATTATATCATCCAGTTTGTGGTAGATATCTTGGACTTGCATGTTCTATCATTTAGAAATAGATGACTCATCTGGCATTGGCTACTGGCATCCTTCTCACTTGGGTTCTGTTCAGGCTGTTTTGCTACCCCATGTTAATTTTCTCAGTCTGGGTCCTTCAGTCTGTTACTGCTCTTGGTATGGTCCATCTGTACACAGGAGGAAAGGACCTTTGGCTTTCCTTAGATATTAATTGGGAATTCTCCATTTATCTTTTAAAATTTCAAACCCAGGCTATGTAATATCTAATTTAGGTGATTCCTGTTGGAGAGTTTGTCTTGAATCCTGGCTATGAGCTGTTTGGTTTGAGAGTTTTTTTAAGCCTTTTTCCAGCTGAAGTAAACTTTATTTTGCTATTAAGCTCACTGGGAGGAGGGGGCAGCCATGATGTTGTATTTATTTATTTTGTTTTACAGCATATATGATTCTAGTTTTAGAAAGCATATTTCAGAATACAGATGAGTATTTCTGGCTGATGCCAATGTATCATCTGTCCCCTCCACCATTTTTGTTGTTTATTATTGTCTTAAACAGAGACGTTTGGGGATTTTTTTCTCCATCAAGTTCCTCAGCAGTTAAAATTGCTCAGAGAAGAGAAGATAAATAATTTAAAGACATGAATTTCTAAGTGCAGTTAATATTTCACGTTGCAGATTGATCTGACAGTAGTATGTTTATAAATGTTATGCTGAATGTTCCAATTTAATCAAATTTATTTTTTGTCTTGCACCTTTTTATTAGAATCACCATGTAAAGTGGTTATTGTTTGACTTATGTGAAAGTTTGAGTTAATGTTTTTGATGTCTCTTATTTGTTTTTCTGAAGCAAAGTTAAGTTCAATGTCTTGAAGCATGCCATATGGAACTATAGTAGAATTTGCTTTTCACATATCTATCCTTATGCTTTAATTTTGCATGCACATGTATTTTGTTTTATTTCTGCATTTGTATTTTTTTAATGTACATTTTTGGATCTCAGTTGCTTTTGCATTTTTGCAGTTGGAATATGTTCTACAACATCTCTGCTGCTCTGCTGCCCAGTAGAACAAAGGCGGTTGGTTGTCCTTCTGTATTTAATCCCTAATCACCTGTCTGAAAGCAGAGTGAGAAAACAAGAAGAACATGCCTATTTCCATGCCTTAGTGTCTTGTCAGGGGTATAAGAGAGCTGTTTCCTGTCCCTGGGCACGGCGTTCAGTGTTATAGTCTAACCTTTAGCACACAAGGCTAGTTCTTGCTCTGATGTGCACAATAAATTGCCAATACGTTGTGATGGATTGTTATAAAAATTTTATTTGTTTTTGTGGTAAAGAACAGAATTCTGAATGTAATAAGAGTACCTGATAGTTAGGTATTAAGTCATAGCCTGTGTAGCTTTATTGGAAGTTCATTACAGCACAGGCACATTGAATAGTGACTGCATGTCCCTGTATGTGAAATCACCACTGGAGTAATGGGAAGGGAAGGTTGTGATAAATCTACCAGTAAATAGCAACAGGCACTCGTATACTTCATATCATTACACACAGCCTGTGTATTTAAAGCTGGGAAATTATCACCTCCCCTGCATTAACAAAGATGTCAGTGACCAGGGATGTATCTGTGACGGGAAGGGTTCAGGGATCTTACCCTGAACTCGTCTGGTTGCTATTTAAGGCTCAAGTGGCTTACACAGGTGGGAATGTGCCTTTGCCAGCACGAAGCCTGGTCCAGCTTGTGTCAGGACTCCTCTCTGCCAGGGAAAAGGCAGGACAGAAGAAGTAGCAGCAGCAGCTGTGTGGTGCATCAGGACAGGTGAGGGGAGGTCAAGTAATCAGCTGAGTGCCTGAGGTCTTTGTGACACTGCAGATTTTACTGCAGCAAGGTTGTGAGGAGGCACAAAACTTGACTAGAGAGGCTGCATCAGCAAGTAATTTTGGCATTGACCAACTAAATTGCCCTTTAGCCTGTTCACTGTTTCGCCTGTGTATAGGTGTACCCAAACATACCTGAGGTTTTTCTTCTGGGACACTTGCCGCTGCTCCAGGATCTTTAGCTGGGGAGACAACAGAACTGTAATGGCAAAGGGCTCCTAGGCTTGGCACGGCTTGCACTGGGGCAGCACCATGAGAGCAACCCCCAATGGTACTTTCATTGCAAACCAAGAAAATTAGAGAAGCAGTCAGAAGGTGTGCTGAGAAGGGAAAAGGAAAAAGCAGACTGTCACTGTGCAACCAGGGGTAGCACCAGGGACCAGGCACAGGAGAGTCAGGCTCTATGAGATTATAGATCCCAGCTCTAATGGTAGCCTTTCCAATCTAGCCTCCTTTTTAATGAAACCATAAACGCCAATATATTTTTTTTTTCTTGTTAATACTTTTCTGGGTACATATAGACCATCGTGAGCTTTAGACAGAAGAATGGGACAGAGAACCTGAGAACAAAGCAGATAGTGACAGGCATTGCTAGCCAAGGTAGTTCACAACACAGCCCAGATATGCAATTAAAGCAAAATGCACGTCTCTTTTAGAGCAGATGGACTTGAGAGGTGTTGTCATTTAACCTCCAAGTCTTCTCAGGCTGTAGTGATGTCTGCTCTCCCGGGGCTTATTTATCTAAGTCATTAATAAGTCATCAGAGTAATTCCCTTTTCATGTGAGGTTATAGGAGAAAGGCATGTCTGGGGGCTCCTTAGTAGTCAGAAAGGAAAGGCTGCCATGGAAAAGGAGTCTGAACTGTGTGCAATAGGCAGAGAAAGCTCTTTGGTCTCTGGATCACACTGAGATTCATTAGTTTTTGGAGAAAAGCTGAAAAATGTGATTTTGTTGCAGGGAGGTGGGGGTGCAGCTTTGAGTCTGCATGCTTGCCATGCAGCTCAGAATTACAGCTCGTAAATAGATGTACATACTGAACCTCCTAGAGGGGCTGTAGCTCCCTGCTGTAGTACAATAAGAATAGTAATACTTACCATTTAGATTGTGCTTTCTATTTTCAGAGCTGTGCCAGTGTTATGTATTTGAATGTAAAGCGNAGTGTTCAAGTGTAGTAACAGCTCCTGTTCCTTTCCCCTGCTGATTCGGCAGCTCGGGGGCGGGGGGGTGGGGGGGGCAGCGTTATTTCGCATACTCCCCAGAATAAAAGGAGATTCAAACCCTTCTATTTTGGCAGTGGGGGCACGACATCTTTCAGCTTTCTTCCAGGAGCGACTCTCACAGGGGAGCTGATTTCTTCTCGGATCTGACCACCACAGCCCTCAGTAATTATAGCAGCGTCTGAATTCTGAGCTAAAAACAGAAGTGCAGCATGTGCCTATTCCCCATGTGATTCAGAAAGCAGGAAATTGAAAGAGCCTGACTGAGAGGAGAGGGAGTGCAAAGCAATAGACACATCCAATATTTGTCTGAAACCTGCTACGCCTGGGACGCAGGAGCTGTCATCTGCCGGCGCTGATTCTGCGTGCAGCCAGAGCAGAGCCTGATTGGGCGTAGTGGGACCTAAGGCAAGGGGGAGAGGCGGCAGGGAGAGAGTTGGGCTCGCCGCACCGAAATGTAAACAGTGGGAAGCGAGAGGGAGCCCAGCGCCTTCGTGCTCCGGAGGGCAGGCAGCTGGCTCCGGGCTCCCACGGCCCCGGCAGCGGACCGCTGGCAGGTCTAGCTGTGCCCGGCTCGGTGAACAAAACCAGACACTTCGGAGGATCTCCTGCCTGTGGATATAAATAGGGGGCATTCGGGATGCGCTAGCTTTCTCCGCCGGCGCCGCAGCTCCTTCGTGCTCCGCGCCGCGGCTGGGACAGGGCGATGGACATGAACATGAAGAAGTTCACAGTGCGTCGCTTCTTCTCGGTCTATCTCCGCAAGAAGTCTCGGTCAAAGAGCTCGAGCCTAAGTAGATTTGAGGTAAAATTCGCCTTAACTTTGTTAAATGTAGCAAAGGCTGTTAGGTGCAGGTAACAGAGATACAAGAGAATGCCTGCGTTTACTGATGTGATAAGTAGTTAAAGGTGCTCTTTCCCTGGAGGTGGTGATATTCGCACCTAATGTTCTTTGTTTCAGTGTAATTCAGTGCTTTTTCTCGGTAGTATTCAATACATTGCATAATATATCTAGTGTGTTGCCAGGAGTCCTTTTATCAGCTTTGCAGGGGAGGAGGAAGCTGGTTCAGGACATCATGAAGTTGTAGGAAATAATTACAGATCCACTTAAATTAGCACAAATGACACCATAGTTTGAAATAGCCTCATATTTTGGTCTTCCCCTGCACACATACCATTCTTTCTTAGTGCTAGATTTCCAAATAGTTAATCAATTTGCTAGTGTCTTTCCTATATATGTGGTATGTTAGACAGGTATTCTCTTGCTTATTTCTTTATAGGCTCTCATGTTTGCACATATTTTTCGTACTTATCTTCTCTTCCACGCATCTCTCCCAGTATTTTTTTCATTTATTTTGTTTCAGGAGAAGTTGTTCTTTAGGAGCTGGGGGGACAATGTCAAATTAAACCTTTAACGATTTGGCAGTGTGGGGAGATGAAGGCAGTTCAAGTAGGAGGTATTAGCAAATTGGAATGTGTGAATGGGTTAGAACCCGGATTTCTGCCTGCCTTCCTCAAACCATTGTTCTTCAGCCCTATATTTGGAGCTGTGAATAGTCGGCAGGATGTGAGATCAATTGAATAGATGTCAGTTATATTTATGTTGTTCACTTTATCATTGCAGATGATCTGCAACCTCTGCATTAACACAGAGGTAGATGGGGCCTGATTCCCCTCTGTCTTACATTTATTTTGTGCTGGTGTATTTCAATTGACCTCTGAGGAGTTACTCTGATTTGCACTGGTACTCCCAGGAGGAGGATTAGTCTTATGCTGTGTGAATAAATTTTGAATGTTATTCCCTTAGTGTCCTATTTAAAGCACCAGGTAATTGTTGGAACATAAAGTTCTTCATGTGTCATTGCTTAAACAGGACATGCTGAAGAGCCTAGTTTTTGACCTGTGTGTTTTGTTGGTTTTTATTTTCTTTCCTATTTAAAATCAACTTTCTTGAAAAATGATCACGTAAGTTGCCTAATTTTATTTTCATCATCAAACAGACATGCTATGCATTTAAAACAATCTAATAACTCCCTCCTTGCAATGGTCCAGTAGGACTGAGGGGAGAGATGGGGATACCATTCCTTTCCTGGTTGTGTAGTCACAATCACAAAGTTTAAGCTAGAATAAATGTGTTCCTTGTAACACACTGTAAATTCTCTAAGCTCATGCTCCACCAGAGACAACAGGAAGTAGACCTGGAGTTACATGAAGGAGTTCTGAGACAGATGAACATCTTCGCAGGCCGCCAGTGTCAGGTTGGGATGTTAGGAGAGGAGTTGCTTTGGAGAGAGCAGAGCTCTACCAGACCTTATAACTATTCATTTGGCAGTGCCATAGTTTGGGATAAACAGGTTTCACCATATTAATTATTTAACTTACTGGATAATGTAGCGTGAATGACCAGTAAAACTCAGCTTTTGTTTCAGGCTGGAGTCTTTCTTCATTTAGAAAAAAAAGAAAAAGTCTTTGCTATCCCTTTGACCATCAATGTTAGATTTACTGGCCTTTCTCAATAATTAGGAAATAGTTTTCCCTTCTGTGAGTTGTACTGTAATGATTTTTTTCTGATTTTAAATAATTTGCTTCAAGAAGCAACCTGATACTCATCCTGTCGCACGTGTGGCTTCAGAGCATTTTGTCTACTTCCCTCCTTTCTCCCCTGGCTTGTCAGTAATGACCAACTTGATGCAAAGTGACTCAGTATTATAATGGAGTGGAGAATAGGGGCTGTTCCAGCTATGAAAAAATGATTCATAAAATCTGTTCTGCTATTTAAGTGTGAAAATCATCAGAGATGTTTCTTCTTTTTTGGGGGGGGACAGGAGGGACACGACCAAACATGAACATCAAGCCTCCTCTGGGGTTTTCATCCCTGAGTTCTTCTGTGTATAAATTTGTAATTGCAGGCTAACAAGTGCTTGTCAGACAAACAGAAAGTGTAAGGAAGGCTGTTGGTAGATGTTTTTTTAGAAGTGAGAATATTCCTCATCCTAATAGGTAGATATTTTTAAAGATGCAGTAAAAAGGTACAGGTTGTTACATCATGGAATGAGTAAAAGTAAAATAAAGGAAAGAAATTTTGAGAAAACACATGGGGCATTGCTTTACTTAGTGTGCATTAGCTAATGTACCTGGCAGAAATTGTGTTGCACGATGTCATTTGAAATTTGGAAGGGAACTGTTTTTACTAGGTTGTGGGGGATTTTTGTTGTGTTGTTCTTTTGGCAAGTTGGGAAGGAGGGTTGAAGGGCTTAAGATAGATATTCCTAGGCTAAAGCATTTAATGTATTTAAAATACCACTATTAGAGTAGATTCAAAAATAATACAATATTAGTTATTAATATCATGATTGATTACTTTTTCTATTGTGGTATTCTACACTTTAAATTCACTTGTAATGAGATCCATAGCTTACAGTGCCAGGATACAGCGGCAGAAAAGGACTTAGCAAATCACGGCTTGTAACCTGACCTTTACTTAACTGTTTCAGATGCCAATGTCACTGCTATACCTGAAACAACAAGATCATCACCTTGTGTAAAGAGCTGGGTTTCACACTTTGTCCTGCTAAAAGAGGCAGAGTGCACTCTGGTAAATGAGAGGGTATTAGGGTTTCATTTCATCTTGCCTAAAATGCACACGCTTTTTATTATTCTGGAAAAACCTGGCTGAAATTTGAATTTATTTGGCTACAGTTTAGGGGTTTCAGTTTATATTATTTTTAAGTATGGCCTGCATTGCCCTTCATTTAAAAGGTATCTAGTGATGTAATTTTATTGAATATGCAGAGCCAAGTTTTGCCCTTCTGCATGCAGAGTTCTGATTGAAGTCAGCTGAAAATCCAGCAAAGTCAATGGGAACTGCATGTGTGCATCTGAGAAAGGGCTTTGTTTATGGTTCTTGCTGAGTGTTGATGAACATGAATGTGAAACCATCAGGATAAAGTACGCACAGTGTGGATCTGCTAAAGACTTTGAGACCCAGTGGAATGCATCTTATGGCGGCGAGCAATATCCCTTGATTTATAAATCAAAATTTAAATACGCCGTTTCAATAAGCTAGGAAATACCTAAGCATGTAAAGAATTTGATAATATTTATTCCAATAATGCAGAAGCCTTTTTTNATAATTTTTTTTCCAAAAATGCAGAAGCTTTTTTTTTTTTTTTTTTTTTTTTTTTTTTGAGAAAATGACCAATTAAAACATTGCTTTTTTTTTCTTTTTGGAGATGTTTCTGACTTTTGTATTACTGGCATATTTTTAATTCATTATTCTTACTCTTTAATTCTTCTAATTCATTTTTTGTCTTATTGATAGTGATGAATCCAAATTATGTTTAATCTATGTATGGGGCTTAGAGCCTAGTGGAGTTCTTGGAAATTAATCCAGAATTAATTTGGAGCTCGGTGTGCCTCGGCATGGTCAGTTTGAGAGGCAGGATCTCCTGTGGATGATTCAAGCGTGGATCCTCCTTCAGTTCCAGCACTGGCACGTAGGAAATGGAAGCGAGCCTATGCAGGCTTGTAAGTAGTAGTGCAGAAGGACTGGCACTGGCTTCGTAATACTTTGTTATGAGAGATTTTTGGTTCTAATGTTAGGCTCTGATTCTGATTTCCTACAAGCTAAAGTTACAGCAGCCTTAGGAAAGAGCCCAGAAAATGCTGAGCTAGACTGCTCCTTTTCCACAGTGGGCTGGAGCAATGCTTTGCTTGCAAACGCTTGTGGATTCTTCTGCACTTGTATAAAGAACAGTTCTGTTCCTTATCAGCAGTATGTCCTTTACTCTGTCTTTTTAAAAATTTTTATAGTTACTCGCTTGGTAGAGGAATAGAGTCTTTCTGTCAAATGTTAGCCAGAATAAAGGCAAGTTAAAGAAAGGAGATGGGGATTATCAGCCCAAGAACATCTCTGCAAAGTGCAAGTCCTGAGGCAGCTTTAGTTTTTATTTTTTTTTCCCCCCATGGTAATGATCATCTTTGTGATGTGTGTTCTTGTTACAGCAGAAGTTACCGACACTGTTGTAGTGTCGAACTTCCCCCAGCTGCAGGCAAGACTTTTATGAGAAAATGCTGCAGTTCTTGTAGTCTCGCATGGCTTGCTGGTGGGAAGGGAGGCAGGGAGGGGAGAGCCAGCGAGAGCAGCAGGAGCGTGTAGTCCCTCAGATAGGTCACTTGAAGAGCCAGGAAATCCATTTTTCAGGCTCATTTTGACAACTTGCTGTGTCATTACAGATGGTTCAGACCTTTGTGCTTTGCATTTCCCTCTTGAAAAAAAGGAAAATTATGATAAATATTCAAGTCCTTTGATACTATTCTACCTATTTACATTGGGTTTGGGGGCAATACTCATATGTGTACACATTCATAATAAAGGAGTTGTTCCCAATTCCCCGACTGCTTCTGACTTCATCCCCAATAAAGTCTCATGTGCCTCAGGCTTGATATGTGCTCCTTTCCACAAGCCTCAAATTAACTGCTGAGCTACAGAAGGGGAAAATTAAGCAGGTAGATGTAGGGGTAACTTGTACACAGGAAAATCATAGAAAATTGGGACTGGGAGGCATCTAAAAACCCTTATCTGGACCCCTCTTCCTCCTTAGGCAGCATCAGCTATGTCTAAACTGTTCCACCAAAGATGTTTTTCTAACCTCGTACTGAAAGCCTCCAGTGGTAAATGTCCATAAACTCTGTACGTGCTACATTTTACACCATCATCCTTAGCATCTGAGGGTTTTCCTAATATCTAACACAAGTTTTCTTAAGGCAGTTTAAGTCTGGGTCTTCTTGTCCTCCCCACTGTAACTGTGAAAAAGAGATTGTTTCCTTTTTGTTTGCAGTAGGATTTTTGTGCATTTGAAAGCTGTCCTTTCCTCAGTCTTTGTGGTAGGGTGGGAAAAAGGTCTTTTCTCAAAGTTAGGGACTTCCAGGAACAAGACCCCTGGGCCAGTTACAGCAGCATTGTTAGGGAGTATCTCTTCCTTTTTTGGATGCTAATTGTCCCTTGTAAAAATCAATTATATCTCAAAGGCCCCTACCCTGCCAAAGACCAATCCAAATTGTCATTTTATGCTCCATTTCCACCATCTAAATGTCTGCATGATTCCTTGATCTGATGGTATTTGGCATCCAAGCCAGTGCTGACAGAGTTGATCCATGGGCTCTAATGTCAGATGAATTCTGACATACATCACACAATTAAGCACAGGCTCTGGTCACATAGCCAGGGTACATGAATGTTTGGGCATGGAGCAGGGGCATGGGATCATCATATAACAGAAGAGGTCTTCATTTGGGTGCAAGATGGGTCCTGTCTGATCAGCAGATGGGACACGCACGTGCCTACAAACTAATGATGGAATGACTGAAAGGGAGAGGGCGGCGCCCCTCCACTCTGTGAGCCAGGTAATGCCCTGTTCCCTGTGCCTGGAGCATCTGTGTGGGGGTGTACAGGACATGAAGAGCTGAACCTCAGGGACTGTTGGATCCTGTGGGCAGCTGAGCCCCTGCCTCGCATTTATTTGGAGTAATGTAGTTCCATGCAAGTGAAAAACGTGTAATTTTATTTTAACTTTTAACTCATAGCATGATGTCCTGTCTGACCCTGTGGCACAAAAAGTCTGTTCTCAGAAGGTTTAGCTCTCCTGCATCTGTTTTTATTATCAGTAGCATTTCTTTAATGCGTTTTTCTGCTAGTCTCAGGAGAAGACTCCTTTCGTGTGTGCTTTCTGCATTTGTGTCCTCACAAGTAACTGGAAGTATTTCTAAAGTAAGACAGAAATCAGAACAAAACCCCTCCTTATGTTGATTTACCAGTTACTCAAGTACAAATACTTTTCATCTAAATATTTGCTAGTCATTTCCTTTTGTTCACTTAACAAGACTTACTGTCCCAGTGCAGCAAGGATTCAGTAAAAGTACTTGCTGTTAAGAAAGACTCCAAATACTGCAGAGAAGCAGCAGTTGGTTCTGCACACAGAACACACTCTGTGTGTGTGTGTTACCATCAGCTCTTACAGAGTACAGTTTTGCTTCCTGGAGAACAAAGTTGCAGGAAACGAAAAGGAGTGATTGGATCACTAAATCTGCCTTGAAAATAGCTTTCTGGCTGAGGATGTGTAAGGAAGCAAGTGATACATCCATTCAAGGTCTTTGCACGACAGCTGCAATTCACACACAGGGAAGTGCCTTCCAGGCAAACAGTTCGGGATGCACATTCCCTCGGTGAGTGCATGGATGGTGATGGGCTGACCACAGCATGGCTTTGGAAGGCTTTGAAGGGAGCAGTCATCCTTTGCTGTTCAATGTCTCTCACTGCTTTGAAATGTATCAGTATTTCAGCAGAGCTGCTTTTACTGTGAGAGGTGGGAGAACTTACAGCTCTCTTCTAGCTGAGAGCCAGGAGGATACTGGAAGTGCAAACCTTTCAGAGCACAGAAGACAAAACCATGAAGTTTCTAACAAAGAAAATATTTTCCTCTGATTGCTGTATGTTATTAGGCATTGTGTGGCAGTGATATAGTTTGCTGGTGTGCCTTCAGGTGGTTAAGTAAAGATAGTAATGGGCAGAATGCCAGTTGACTCATTAAACCTTAACACGTGAACTCATATAAAGTCCAGGTGTAGTTCAAGGGTGTCACGCCTCTTTCCTGCAGTGCCAAATCTGAGCCTGTGTATGACTGGCAGAAGGCAGTAAATAGTTCTGCTTTCAAGAATTGTTATGAATAAACTAAAGGCTTTGCTGGGGCGGAGCTGAGTGTGTGGGTTTATCTATAAAATTCACTTTTCTTTTCTTTTAGTAGAAATTTCTGTTGTTTTTTTCTAGTGAGTAACAAAGAAAATCCTGCAACAGTTCAACTTGGTTTTCTCTGCTTTCACATTGCCAGCATCTAGTGGACAGGTTCTGTGCTTCTGAAAGATATCTTTGCCTTAAACTTCTGCATCAGCAGACCTCTATGGCAATCTTTCCTGTATCCTACAACCTCTGTGACCAGAACACGTCTGGAACAGACGTGCTAAACATTGTAATTGCATTAATTGCAAGGCCATCTCTCTAAATATCTGAAACCCTACTGGACCTGCTGCTAGTCTGCACAGTTCCTACCTTATTCCTGTATGGTTATGCATTGCAGTTATTACTAAAGAGTAACCTGAAAGCAAGGCTTTATGTTAGATTGTTTCTGTGACACAGTTCAAGACCGATTTGTACCACTAGATTTGAATTTTTTCAGTACTTAGTGTGTGCGCAGATGTTAAATAGTACATACTTCAGAAGTTTTTTTATAACATTTCATTATGTCATAAAAACTTGAAGCTTTTTTCTGGCAAGTAAAATCACTAATTTTTATTCCGAAACAAACTCCTTAATATTCCATTAAATCAACACTTTTAATGTAGCTAAACCAAGGCATTTTTAAAATGCGAATGATTTTCATGTGTTGTCATTTTATGGCTGATTTCAAACACATTGCCGTGCCTAAATTTGAAAGAATGGAGAAGATGATATATCTGTTCTTGTTTTTCAGATTCTCGTACCCTTGAGAGTTACCTTCTTTGTATGTGGCAACCAGTGAAATAGGCATAAAATGAGGGAAGGAAAGTGTGGTAGTTAATCTTAGCTCTTACTTCTGCATTCTGTCAGCTTCTCTTCAACTTCTGCTTCCAAAAGGAGGACCACATGTTTAGACTTACTCAAGAAATGAGTGAAAGTGTGTTATATGAATCCACACAGAAAAATGCTGTGTGGTGTAAAGGCAGGAAAGCCCCCACTGAAGTAGGCATCAATTAATCCCTCTCAGTCTCTCCCGCATTGTGAAGTTGTCCAGGTTTATGACGCCTGCCAGTTGGAGGTAATAATACTGTTCTATTTTCATTATTTAAGCCTCTTTTGTTCACGGTGAAGTTTTAGCAGTTATAAGGTAGAAAATACATAAAGCTAATAAGGCAGAAGTTGGGTCAAACTAAACTGAAGGGGATTGAGGGGAGACTTTGCTTTCTCCTTTAAAAATTTTTAATGTGCGTTTTCCTTAGCTTGGTGGCTACATCAAGCCATTATGTCATAAGGATGAGCACTTTGGGGTCATTTGCTCTGGTCTGAAAAAAGATGGTTGCACATACCATGTTAACTGCAAACTGATAAGAGACAAAAAAAAAAAAACCCCACCCATGTTAGCAGAGCTGGAGACAAACGAATTACCCTAAATAATTTGCTGAGATTTGTTTCCCCCCTCCCCTACGTGATTTCAAGTTTTTATGCATTTGCAGAATTGAAGAGTCCATACTAAAAGCATACTTCAAGTGCACCTGCTTTTTCTTTTCATACTTTTGTGGAAAAATTAATGTCACCTCATAATATACCAAGCGGCAATGCTGATCAGGATGGTGGGCCGCAGAACTTACTCTGTCTGCAAAGTAAGTGTAGATAATATTTATTCACCTACTTCCCCCTGTTCCACCAGTACAATTATGGCAGCATCCAGATGTCTTCTTTTCCCTTCCTACGGCTGTTAATGCCATCGATGCTCTAGCATCCTTTCTCACACAGCAGAGGAACTCCATCTGTATTTGCTGTTCTCTGAAAGACCATGTGCTGGAAAAAAAAAGCCTGATGGCATCTTTTGCCTGCTGGGATGAAATAAATTTCTGAAAGTCTTCTCTGCAACAGGGATTTTGTATTCTAGCAAACAAATTTTTCATTTTTCCCAGACAGGAAAACCTGGATGGGATGTTAGAATGAATACCGTTAATGGTTCTGAGGATTGTCACTTCCAAAGCACAGACTAGCTCTTGTGATTATCTGCCAAAAGATAAATGTTTTATCCCAATTGCCTTTTTTTTGAAAATATTCTCTCCACATATCAGGATAAAGTTTACATACCAGTTTACTCTTGGAGATGAGTATTCCACTATGAAAGGGTGTAAGTAACATAACAAAGAATTATATGAATGGTGCCAACTGCAGACTTTCCCTTGCTTGGTTTAAAAGCATTTTCTGTCTCTGTAACAGGTTGTAAAAGAAGCCATAAAATTAATTTGAGTAATGTTTGTATTGAAAGAAATGCTATAATAGGCAGACATTTGTGATGTTATGGGAGGAGTTGTTTCCTTGGAGTTGTGAGGAAAGTTTTAAGGTTTTGACTTAGTATTTCTGTCTTTCTCATAACATGTGTCAAAGGAGTGAATTAAAACTGTAATCTTTTCTAATGTAGATGATCTGGGTCATTTCAAAACCAGAACATTTTTGAAGAGCCTTATTTATGAAAAACAGATCAGTCCTCTGCTTCTGCTCTTGACCACTTGTTCTTCTATTGATCAGTTTAGGGTTTTCTTTTTGCCTCATCTTTCGTGCTCATCTCTTCCTCCTTGTTGTTAACCACATGCACAACCATGGTAATTATAACCTATCCCCAGGGAAGTGGGGACTTAAAAAACATTTAACGTGCTGTATGCACCACAGCCAAGAGAAAGTTTGCCCTTTTACCCTAGCTTTTAAAATCCTTTTGCTGGTGTGAAATTTGTGGGACTGAGAGAGAAATAAGAATAGAGCTCTCTCCATGGAGTACCACTAGGGTCTACAAGCACTCATTTATCTTTCTGGTGATCAGAGAGCTGCTGTTGTCTGGGATTTTGTATCATCTCTTCAGGGAGGCACATCAACTCCCCATTTTTCAGTTACTGAAGAGAAGAAATTAAGTTGTTTTGCCCTCCTGGGATATGATTCTTTACTCTTGTCTGCAGGCTTTTCTTCCCTCTTGTAAATAAAGGATTTGAATGTGCTGTGCACTGGTGTAGAATCACGCAGCTGGACTGCGGAAATGCTGAGCTCCACGCTCATGGAAACTGCGCCCTTGAGACAGGCTCTTGGTTCCTGGTGTCTGCTGAAACTCGCTTTGCCTTCTCAGGTGTTTCCCTTGTAAGGTAACAGTTCTGCCTTTTCCTTCTCCCTCACCCTGTCATTCATCTGATTCAGCTTTTTTGTTTTATGCTTTAGATTCAAACAATGCAATCACATGTTTTTGCTTTTCTTGTAGTGCCTCTGTTTTGGTACTTTCCACCCTCAGTTGACTGAGGTAACTGGGCAGTCATCAGTAAAAACAAAGCTTTGTTTGAGGAAGTTCTGATTCAGAGATGATACTCGCCTCTGAGGCTGGGCAACGGTCAGATAGCTGCAGAGTAAATCCCAAATGCAGTATTTACTACATATCTCAGAAATGTCCCATCTCATATACTGCAGTCCTTGCCGATTTCTCTTCAAATGTGTCTGCACTCTGGCTTTCTCGAGTTTAAATGTCTCATTTCTCCTTCAGGGAGGGCAGCAGCAAAAACTCTTAGGGAGTCCCCTTGCATCACAGGCTCCCGAGTGTGTTGCTGAGGGTTTCATGCCTATGACTCAGCTCTGCTTCCAGTTGAGCATGAGTGTCTGTCTGTCTGGGATTTTAGCTTTATATAGTACCATTTTCACAGCACCTCTACTCTGACTTTAAACCACAGTTACTATGGCGTCTACAATATCTTAGAAAATAGTGAAATTAAGATATCGGTGTTAACATTTTGTGTTGCGTGACAACTTTTGTTCCTGTTTTGCCTCTGTGTTTTCACCCTCGATGTTTGCTTTTGAATCTTGATGAAAAAAACTCAAAGTGAAAATGACCATTGTCATTTCAGATGTATGAAATCATGCAAAGTTTCATGGTTTCTGCTCAGTCATCATCCATTTCAATTTCCAGAAAGGAGTAAACTTATGTAGTTGTTCATCTTGGGATTTCCATGACAAACTAACCCGCATTAATTTAGTCATTTATGTTAAAAAGATCTTCCATTCAAAGCACCTTACCCTTGTAGTTAAGGGCCACTTCTGTTATATTTACAATGCCATAAAGCCTAAACCAATGCAAGCCTACATGATTCAAAGCACATGAAAAGCAAATCAAGTTGCCCTTTTTTCTTCCCTGGAACTATAATGAGATCTGAATCAGAAGAAAACTTGTATTGCTTTTGTTGGGATGCTTAACACAGTATCAGCCTGGCATTGTTTTGGTTGATAGAGCATCATTTCTTCCTCATTTCCGAAACTTGAGATGTAGCAGAATGCTTTAACAGCCTGCTCTACGTAGACTTCCTTGGCTTCTCTGTCTTCGGGCTGGCGGCCTCAAGTTGCCAACAAGGACTATGCAAAAAAACTCCAAAAAACTCATAGTTTAATATTTAAGCACATCTTGTATTATTACCAACTTTTGTGCTAGCACAAACTTGGTGTCCTCATAACTGAATGTGTAAAAGAGGGTTATCCCCTGGCCAAGCCTGTGAACCTAGAAGGATAAATTTGATTGTGTTGGAGGGTAAAGTGCCCATGGCAATGCATCTGGATCTGGAATCACAATACTTTATCCATGTGGCCTCTAAGATATACTGAGATTGCTAAATCAGGAATCTCCCTTTTTCTCAGTGTAATTCAGACTCTTGCCTAACTGGATCTTAAAAGAGTGTCTTGTTCTTCCCTCCTAAACTAAGAACTCTTCAAGGCATATTTATTAAATAAAACCAGCAAAGTGAATCTTGAACTGCCGATATTCCCAGCTAGTAGTGGATGAATGAGGTGTTCTGTTACTCCTGCAGGGATGCAACCCAAAATGTCAGGGTATTACACTGGTTTTCCTTTACTTTTCTGAAATGGTGATGTGTCAGTGTGCTGTCTGTCATGTAGTCATCTGTAGTCATCTGTGGGAACAGAGGAAATTTACCAAAAACCAGAATTGTTGATTTGGATTAATTTTTAGCCTAGGTTCCTAAAAAAATGAGGCTTTATACATGCCCTGACATGCCTTTCTGCCCCTTGGCTTTGAAAGCATTGTCAAATCTAACAGAGACAAGGGGGAAAAAATAGTGTTCTTGAAGACATAATGTTCCTGTAAGATTCATGAAAACAGGGGCCTAGAGAAAGGACAGCACTGCTACCACAAAATGAAGGAACAGGGAGTGGGAGCATATTCCTTAGCCACTAAGGAAACCAAGCAGAGGAAGATGGTGGGAGAGAAGGGGACAACTTGATAAGAAACAGGGATTCCTCACGCCACTCTTCTCAGAACATTACTATACTTCGATGCCAGGAAGCAAAATAGGAATTTCTTTGTGAGATGTGTATTTGGATTTGCTGCAGAGACAAGTGCATTAGTCTATTTACTTGCATAAATATTTGGGCTTTGAAATACTATAGCCCCCAACAATGATGTAATTTATCATAATAGTGCTGTCTTTTACTAACGTTTTTCCCTTACTCTGAAGAGTAAGCAAGCTCTTTTGTTTTAGCAATTTGTGCTTCTGATGTAAAGGGCGAGGCAGAAGAAGTAACTAGCAGTGCTATTTTATCAAGGTTACTGAGGTGCTTTTGCTACAAGGGGCAGGCAACATAGTATAATTTTGGTTGTTTTTCTCTTTGGAATCCAGTAATCATCTTTGTGTGGAAATGTATTAAAGATATTTGTTTGGAGTCACTTAAAATGTGATGTACTATGGGGAAAAAAGAGGCATTTGACTATAATTTATGGAGTACAAAAACTCACAGAACTTAAAAAAAACCTAACTTTATCAGTAGAATTATTTTAAAAATCCTATAGAGGTTAGTAGAAAGTGTAGGCTGAAAAAGAATTCATCAGAAAAATTATCATAGTATAATAAGTCACAAGGGTTTAGAATCCTTGTTACAGAATTATGATATCAGTGTTTGCTTGAAATATCCTGTCTTGCTAGCTAATTGTTTTGATGACATGAATAATTAATTTCTGTGGATAAAAGTGGATATTTAGACTGGTAAGAGAGGCTTTGCAGGTGCAATGAGGAGTCCTCGGGCGGGAATATTTGGAGTAAGGAAGTCTGGGAAGAATATTGGTGTTTACTGATGCTTTCCTTGAAATAGTATGTTATAATAATTGCTGTAAAATTCTGCTGCGTGTAACTATACGCTATCAAATTACTTAGTTTGGCGTCTCATATTTTCATGCTGAACAATCAAGTGGGTCAATCTACAGAATTCTGACATTTTCTGATGTTTGCAGGATGTGTAAATAGCAAAGCAAGGCTTCTGCTTGGTGACACTGTGAAGCTGCTAAATTTCTCAGCCGGGCCCTGGCTCCATACCTGTGCCCCACAACCTGGAGTTAAAACTGGCCACTTTTGCACAGCCTCCTTACACTTAGCCTCTGAATTGCAACCAGACATCAGTGCATACAGGAGAGAAGGGGACTCGTGTGGGCACGTATAACAAATGTTCTACACTAACCAGATTATACACATCTTTTTAACAGACAGTCTGTTCTGTTGTTTGCAATAAAGGGAACATAAGCAAATAATGCCTAGTGGTATTCTGCTCTTTTTCAGGACAGTTTCTGAACAGGATTCAGATGATACAATTTATAAGGAATATGTTGTAATTACAGCCATATTTTGTGTGTGTTTATGTATGGCATTTATATGAATAATGCATTTAACGGTGTAAATACATATAGTATGGCAGTTTTTCCATGGAAAATGCTACTAAGAGGATTAGAGTTTGATCTCCTAATACCATACACAACCTCTCATTGACTCAGAGTGAAGGATTGTTTAGGTCTGGCGGTCACCAAACAGATCAGCAGCTTACGTTTTTGCTGCTGACATTCCGTTTGAACTGAAATTGCTACAAAGATTACTTTTTTTTTTTTTAAATTCATCAAAATCTGTCCCCAAACTGATATTGCGCAACTTATTTAAAAAATGTTTTCTCCATTTCAGAGTTTAAACTCCTCTTAAAATTATTTTCACATTTTAAATGAACAATATCTAACCTTGTTCCTTCCCTTTTGTTCTTAGGGTTGAGCGGTATTTCTATATCGTCTCCTGTCCCCACAGGTGTAGATTTTTTCCCTTTTGGTCTGTAAGAGGCTCTTCCTGTCCCTGAAAAGTGCTCCCAATGAAATCATCTTTTTCCCAGCTGCTTCAAATGCATCTTCTGTTCCACTGCTGAAGCCCGTCCTGCAGACTGAGCCACTTACCTCCCCTTGTTTAAATGTCTTATAAACAACCATTCTTGCCACTGACTGAAGCAAATAAGCTCAGCGAACCATTTCATGCTGCAAATGTCCTTTCCTTGAAACTTCTGAGGTTTTTCTACTGCCTTCACTTCCACGCTGTAGCCCTGCTCTTTCTCATAGAATGGTAGAATGGCTTGGCTCGGAAGGGTCCTTAAATGTCATTTTATTCCAAGTTCCCTGCCAGGAACACCTTTCACTAGACCAGGTTGCTCAAAGCTGTATCCATCCTGATCTTTAACACGTCCAGGGATGGGTCATGCACAACTTCTCTGGGCAGGCTGTTCCAGAGCCTCACCACCCTCACAGTTAAGAATTTCTTCATAAAATCTTACCAAAATCTAGCCTCTTTCAGTTTGAAGTCATTATCCCTTGTTCTGTCACCACATGTCCTCCCTTCTGGTGTTGTACCAAAGGCTGCGGACCTCCTTCGGCCAGGAAATGTCTGCTGGTCATGGAGGGCAGCTCGTCATTCATATTCAAGTCCTAACCACAGAGATATGTTTTTGCCTTCTTACTGACATTTTTCTAATACACACACTGCACCATCTACTAGTGACACACATGGCTTAAATATGAAATCACCGGTTGCATACCTCTTTGGTTTTTCAAATATCTGTGCTGCTTTACAAAGCCTTCCAGCTTTTCCGTTCATAGTTTGTCATGCTAGGGAAGTGAAAGACTTACACCCAAAACTCTCCCTGGGTTACCAATGCATTTATTAGCATAATGTTAAGCATTATCAGAGTTTTTGATTCTCTGTGATAATCAACACTATCTGCACAATTATAATGGTAAAACTCCAAAGCAAAATTCAGACATTTCTTTTGGTTCAAATAATAGATTTCTGTCTTCTCCACTGGGCTCCGTTTCATAATGATAAATAGCTCTCACTTCCGGAGAATACCCACACTATCAAGCTTCCCCAGTATTAGTACACCTGTGTTTTATTTCACAACCAGTCCGTTCACAAGCTACTTATTTTTGTTAGAAACTTGAAGATGGGAAACACTCCATTTATTTGTTGTGCAAGTGTCCCTCAGACCAGACAGACACTCCCTGGACACTGCACTGGTGTTCTTTACTGTGCCACCATGGTGAGCTCTTGTGCTCTTAATCCATCCTTATTTCAGTTGTGCTGCAGCCACCTTCTAGAGAACCAGGTTTATGCTTACGACTCTTACACTAAAAGCGCTTTGTTTCTGGACCAACCAACACTGAACTCCTCAGTAGTCTTTAAGTACACTTTTCCTAGAGCTTTCTTCATGTATGCACTCTGGATTCGTATTCAGGGGTTTCTGGTAGTTTGAGCAAAGGGCACAAATATTGTAAGGTTTCCAAACCAAAGGGTTTTATCTCAGAGAGGAAAAAAAAAAGTGCAGTGTCAGAATAAAGTTTGCGTGTGTTTCCTTGCCTTTGTTTCTTCCCCCTACTTAGGTGTTGTTGGGCTTTGATCAGGGTGCTCTAAGGGGATTTATGGATTTCTATTCAGATCTCTGTATCTGATTAATCTTTAAAAGTTTTCTATCCTTCCAAGTCCTGCACAGCTTCCCATCCCAGATACTCCTCTGAAAGGAATTGTGCTCTGACCACATTGTTTCTCTTCCTGACTAGTCACATTCAACAATACCCCTCTCTGGAGGGGTGTATAAACAGGAAAACAACTAAATATAGATCAGAGAGAGAGAAGGAATAGAATGAAACAGTGTGCATAAAGAGAAGGACTGCTTGCACAGATGGTGTAGGGCCTAGAGGAAATGTGGAGGGGGAGAGAGAGAGAGGCTTGAGAATGAACAACAGAGATGGGGAAAAAATTACCTGTGGCATAAACTGTTTATGGGAGAAAGGAGGCAGACAGAACATTCCCCTGTTCCCTGGAGCAATTTGTAATGAACTGGGTTAGCATGATCAGAGAACAGAGGCCAAACTAGACTTGAAATCGTGTTTCCTTCGTGATTATCTACTGCCTTGATTAGAAGCTGGTCAGCAGAACAGTCTTGAATGCTGCAGCCACCTCCTTGCAGGCAGCCTGCTTTGGTGGAGCAGGAGGTGGGGGAGGTCAGCCTTCATATTAACAGAACATAAACAGTATTTCATGGAATGGCACACCACGAGAAATTTAGGGAGGTGCTGTTTCGGACATTTCCCTGCCTTGATTTCTTACCTTTTTTTGTTTTATTCTCTTATGTATTAGCACAAGTTGCTGACTCAGAGCAATCTAACAGCCTCTGGTCAACAGACTGGCTTAGAGGAGAAAGAAGGACCTTACATCTCTCCTTCTCCTTGCTGCAGCCCTTACCCAGCTCTTACCCTTCCTGCCCAAGCAGGTAGGATGTGACTATGGCACATTGCTGTGTCCTTACACGTGTGTGCCAGGACCCATCTGTATTCCCAATTTCCACTGTCTCAGCAGGCATTCGTTGCCATGAGTGCCTCTGTAAATTGGGAAGATGAAGTGCTCCTGTGGTAAATTACCCACTTTGCAGCAGTGGCAGCAGGAGGGAATGGGTGGCTGTGCTTCGGCAGCTTGCAGACAATGCCTTGGTGTCTTGGCTCAAATCATGGACAAAGCAGGGCTGGCACTGACACCCCAGGCTGTGGACTAGGGCAGCGATGGGCAGATCTCTGTCTGTACTGCTGCCTCTGACACGGAGCAGTAATTTTCAAGGGAGATGGAGAAACATATTTGATTGGGAAGCAGAAACATATTTGATTGCCATTGCTAAGTCTGCCAAACCCTGATGGTTGGAGCCTCAGTTCATTTTTGGAAGGATACAGAGAGATCTGTGTAAATTAATGCTGGATTCAAAACCTTCTGCTGCTTCTTTCTGTGCACAAATAGCTTCTCTACAAATAATATGTTGTCTGTCTTTCTCTTCCCCAGCATCCTTTCAACAGATCTACACAGGCTAGACTGTTAGTCGCTGATGACCTCTTTTTGGAATTGATGGTTGTGTGGGGCTTTTTATATGGCCAAGCAATTTTATACTGTTTTGTTTTCTGTTCTATGTATAAGTCTGCAATCACTCATATTTCTTGTTTAGAAACACGTTTGGAAAAAAAATTTTAGTGACAGAAAATAGCCATCCTATATCCCATTTAAGTGTTAAAACCATTTTTCATTCTACCTTTTATTCTTGAAATGAGACATATGGTAATTTGAGGAAATTTTTTCTTGTTTGAGCAAGAATGAGGAAAAATAAGACCGTAGTAGGAAAGCTTTAAGGGGTCTATTTTCCTGGAAATTAAGCAAACAGCAGATTTTATAATGTTCCAAGATGGGGAAAAAGTCAGTTTGGTTTTTTGGTTTTTGCTTTGGTGTTTTTTTTTTTTTTAACCAACTCGTTTAGAAGAATAATATTTGACAGTTAATTTATTTTTTACAAACCAAATATATCTGTATTAATATTGTTGGATTTAAAGCACCAGAGAGCTAAGTCTGGTACTCATCTATTTGTGGAAAGATGCGTCATCTTTGAAGAGATTATACTGCTAGTATTTTGATAAGAAAAATCATATTGAGTACTTATTATTGAGAAAGAGTAATTGCATTTATATTACAGCAGAAAATTGTGGGAAGTAAAATCAATGTATAAAAGTTGTTTAGTTGTCTTCAAAAGGCTGCAGACTGACTCCATTCTGTATTCTCCTGCACGGTAAAATCTATTGTACCTGCCTGCACGGTTTTGGTTTGGGTTTGGGTTTTTTTCAGACTGTCAGAAAAGGTACCTTACTGTTTGAAAAGGTTAGACTGATTATAGCACAGTAATAAAAGATGTCAAATCTTACCCCTTCTGTCCCCAAGGTGGCCCAGCAGTAGAAGCAGTGCAGAGAAGGCTGTAGAGCGCACTATCCATCCAGTGGCCAATAGAAATGTGCCATTGGTCCTTTAGAGATGGGGGTCTGCTGCAGGCTCCAAATCGTTCTGTGAGTTTTGTTCTTTTTCTTGTAACAAGGAGGTTCTCTAAGGTAGAATTGGGATTGTTTTCTAAAGTAGAATTAACTGGCATTACTTCTCATGTTGAAACTCTTTAACGGCAATACTTACGGCATACGTCTGATCTAATGTTGGTTAGACAAGTAACTGGGAATTAACAGTAAGGTAAATGGTTAAGAATCTGGTTTTTATATGCCAAATAAAGGCTATTGTCAGTTGCTGTTAATGGAGATATGTATTTCTGTTGCTCTATGCATTATCTGTTATTCTAGAAGTATATAATATCTTGTGCAACTTTAAATGTTCTATGTTTGTGAGAAATTGTAATTCAAATGGGCAGTTGGGTGGTGATGAGTTGAGGCCTTCAGTTTCTTTATTCAGCACATACAGAGAGCTGTAGATCCTCCATGGCCCCTGCCTCCTTTCCCCAGTTCTGGCCCCTGATGCCATCAGCAGTCCTGCTGCAGTCTCTGGGTGCACACAGGAGTGTGCACGCAAATTAATGCACATATATATACACACACACGTGCCTGTCCTACCTTGTCCATGCTCCAGACAGCTCATTTCACAGATTTCAAGCTTGTCCCCACCTGGGGACCAGCAACCACCACAGCCCTGACCCGTTTGGTCCATACCCTGAGCCTTGGGTACGTCTGAGAAGAGGCTGTGATGCCTTTCTGTTTGGGATGTTTTGCTTCACCAGAGATGCAAGAGGAGCAGTGGCCTTTCAATTCAGTTGAGGAGCCATTTCTGTGACTGTGGCTGCTCTCTGTTGGTAGCCACCAACAGGACATGGCTGTGCTAGATGCTTTGATTGTGAAGATAGAAAATGCCCTGTGGACTTGGTAAGTAAGGGATGTGATTGGGGGGCTGGCAAGGAGGGGCTATATCAGAAAGAGAGGAAGTTCAGCAAATCTCAGACCAAAGATGCAGTGCTTCAGAAGGGAGGAAGGCTCCCTTTGAACGATATTTAAAATGAGAGGAGAAGGGAGGAGAGATGAACATGGCAGAGGGAGGAAGGGAGGCACACTGAAATGGAAGACAGAGAAACAAGGGTGTGGAGATGATTGGAGTGAACACTCAACACAAGGCTGAGAAACTTGTCAGAAGCTTACAGAGTGCTGGATGTCTGGAAAAAGCAAAAACCCGTTTTGACTGTTTCAGCAGCTGTTCCTTCCAGCTGGTTTTGTATTCTGCAAGTCTTGCCCCCCTCCCCTTACGCCTTCCTCAAAGTGCACTATGGTAAATCACAGCTGGTAACTCCTCCAGCTGTAGATGCAGTTTGAGCAGAGGAAAGCTAATATCCTCCGGTGTTTCCAGCTTTTGGCTGGAAATCCTGTGAATGATAGACAGTCTACAGGCTCCTGCTTTTTCTAGCATAGCAAGGTCCAGCAAAGAACATGAAGCTTGCGCCTGCAGTATTACAGAGGAATGCAACAAAAATGTCCCTGAAGGAGGGAAGCAAACCCAACAGGAGGACTGTGGTTGGTCAAAGTTACATCTCTGTACCAGACAACGTTTCTTTTTCACGTTCACAAATAACAAAGCCAGGCCAGCAAAAGCTTGATGTTGCAGATCAGACCTTAAATACTAGTGACATAAGCCCAGCAAACTCAATTTCCCATTTTCAATGGCATCTTTTCCAAGTTAGATACTGCTGTTCTGTAACGCCTTCAGATGAGCGTCACAGGCAATCTGCCATTTAAAATTTTGTTTAAGGACTTTGCCGAAATAATAACCTGTCCTTTACAGCATTCACTGCACGTGCATGGGACTACAGTCATGATCTGGAAAATATCACCATCATGACATTACTAGGTTATTATCCACCTGTGTTTTTCTAGACTATGTTGTTACCATTCTGTAATACAAAAATGCTAATAATACTTAAAATCTCACTTGCACTGTACTTTTTTGCATGGTTCATGTACTTTGCATTCCCCAAAGCTTGGATAATGAATCTAAGCCAACAGACCTGGGGTTCGTTTGGTTTTGGTTTTTTTCTTCAGAGTTAAGAGGTCCCTGTGTTAATTTTCTGAGAAAAATGGGCCCGCAGACTGAAGGCTCATTTGTCAATATATGGTCCATGCTGGTTTTTAAAAAGATGCTGGGTTAATTTCTGTAGAGTATATGGGACTAGAGAGAAAAAATATTTATGTAGCTCCATTGCTACAAAGTGTTAAAGATATGCACACACACACTAAAAGGTCCCTTATTTAACTCTTCAATAATTATGTCATTTATTAAAATTGCCACCAAAGCTCTGAAAAGCAATGCTATTCCTTTCAAAGCCACTTCCACTGACTTTAAAAAAATCTATTTTAAAATAATTTCAATTTATGATATGTTTAAGCAAGGCCTTCAACATATAATTTTAAATTCAAGGTGTAAATTCTAACACACATTTTCAAGACTAAAGCCAAAATTACTTGCTGAGACCAGGCTGCATTTAACATTGAATATAAATATATACTACTTCCATAGTACTTTAGAGTACAATGGAAGCTGAAGCTTAAGCTCAGCAATTACAAATTCACTCTTAGGCCTTGACTGAGGCTTGGACTAATACGATGGCCTTTGAGATCAAGTTTTCACCTGAAGGGAACTGTTTTCCTACTTTTATGTAGTACTGCAAACTGTATAAAACAGCAATAGCAAATTACAAATGCATGCTCCCAGTCCTGTGTTTCCAGTGGGATGCAAGGCAATAAGCAGCTGATGGTAAATTGGACCATGTACTGAGTAAGGTTTCCAATTTCAAGTGGGAAGAATGAGTTCTTGTCAGTGTGCATGAGGTGTGTGCAGGTGATCAGTTTTCTGTTGGGATGGCAGGTTAAGGTGCAGTTGTTCACTGGGCTGCCCAGGGAAGAGATTCAGGGCTGCTGACATGCAAATTCACTGCTGTAGGCAGCGTGGGCTGGGTTTTTCTAAACCTTCCCCAGTACTTCTAGCAAAATGTGATTCTCTTCCTTTGATCTCTACATCTGTAAGATCATGAGATCTGTAGCGTCGTGTGAACCAAGAATTAATGTGGAAAAACAAATCGGTAACACACAGCATGCTTGTGTGTCAGCAACAGACCGCCCAGTTCTAAGGCTGTCCTGGGCACTAGTTTTACCACCAGTTAATGTAAAAGCCTAATGCATCCTCTTCCTGGTAGTTTTGTCCCTTCATTGTTGACAGGATGTGCTAAAAATAGTCTCCAGTCTATAGATATCTAAACAATGAAACTACTGATACAGTTTTGGGAGTGGGGATGTTGCCACGAACTATTTATTTACACAAAGCAGCAGCAGGAGGCAAAACTAGTTTCTGTGGATGTAGCTTAGTAATGATGTCTCCCGAGGTTAGAATATAATTTCTTCCTCATTTTGTTTTCAGAGAATAGTTGAGATAGGGTAGAAATATACTTTCCCCCCGAGGAGTGGAGCGGTTTGTTTCAAATTTCCATGGTAGTCTGTACACAGCTCAGAAATGTATCTAGAAGACCTGAAGGATAACTGAGCTCCAGCATGCAGAAATTAATGGAGTTTCACGTTATGCTTTGGACAACTATGGCTTTTCCAGTTATGGTGCCTGATCAAAAGGATGTAACTCTTAAGGGGTATGAATAAGTTTGCCCTAGAATTAGGTGAGTTGTTCTTGGTTACTATTCTAAAATTAAGTAAGGTAGGGATGAATACCTGTGCTCACCTCGAGGCAGAGAGCGAGATTCTGCCTTCTTAAATATGTTTGCTGTACCAGTCTCTGTTGAAGAAGCTTATGCTTATTCCACTTGTTGTATTCCTACTCCTTGAAGTGAGGGTGATTAAGGCTTGCAGCCTCAATGCCCATGCCCCCAAACTGGCTCCAGCTGAAGGCTTTGGCCATTTTCCACGACTACAGGTCAGTGGCTGTGGTATGCCAAGCCATTACTAAGAAGCGTAGAAGGAATGGGGGGCACATGGGAACGGAAGCTGTTACCTGCTGGAAGGATGCAAGGAGGCCAGGCAGGACAGCAGAGTTACCAATCTGTGGCCATGGGCCAAACACAACCCATATTAAGCAGTTTATGAGAGAGGCAAATTAGTTTCTTTCCCCATCATACTATAAAAGTGGATATAATGTATATTGGAATGTACAATCTGAACTGTATTTATGATGGTGAATGGGAGATAGGAAACATGTTTTACTATGAAAAGCAGCCTGTGATCTTGTAGTGCTATTTTTATGCTTATTATTAATGACATAGCCTGTTGCATACTAGGAAAAGAATGCAGATTTTACACCGCTGCATTTGTCATACAAATCATAATCCCTAGACAAGTCCAGGCAAAGATTGCTAATATTTTTATGAATAATGCAGAACTATGTGTCTTAGTGTCTTAGAACTATGTGTCTGTCTCTACAAAAATTTTCACTAGTTCAGGAAAGTGAATGAGCTTCCTCTTAAATAACACTTGCAGACTCTCAGAAGGAAAAGGATTTGTTGGTCTGCACATCCTGTAGCTCTTCTTGCTGCCACCACTACTTTGTTCAAGGGTTGGTTTTTTTAATTGTTGTTGGGGTTTTGTTTTTTTTTTTTATTTTTTGTTTTGGTGTTTTTTGGTTGGTTTTGGTTTTGTTTTGGGGTTTTGTTTCTTTGTTTTTTGTGGAACTCAGGCTGTCTTTTCTGCTTTGATTTCTTCCTTCGTTGCCTCCTGAATGGTCCCCTGTGCATTCACCACTGCTGATTTATCTAAATTTCTGGCAGGTCAAAACCATTTTCCCTCCTGCATGGAGGCACACAGTGTTAAGCCAAGGAGACTGTCCATATAGCATGCAAAGGTCTTACCATCCATACCCACGAATACCAGTGTTAGGCAAGAGAGGAAGAAAGATATCTGAGAATTTGTTTTAGACACACAAGCAGTTGCAAACCAGAAGCCTCCTCTCATCAGTTCTGCTCCCAAATTCATTTATGTCATGGGGCTGAATAGAGGCAGCGTTGCCCTGTGCCCCAAAGCCTACCTCTAGCCATGGCTACGCACAGCTTGATGCCATGTCCCAAGACAGAGGCAGGAAATTCCATGAACCCTCCTTGCCCACTGCAGTAGGCATACAGGCTGACCTTAAATGTCCTGAGTTTTCTTTTCAGGCAAGATAGTAGAAAACTAAAGCTAGAGAGTTTATTTTAGCAATAAAATAGTAATCTGGATGTAAATGAGGCTGAATTTTGGAAGCCGCCTAAAAAAGGGAATTTTACAAGAAGGGATTTACATCTCGATGCTAGATCCCAGTGTTCTCTCTCTCCTCCTTCTCTAGTTGTTTAAGGGATTTCCTGCAGCATGTGTCAAAAACATGCTTCTAAGCACTTGGCTGGTGAATTATTCCTTCATGATGAAGTGTGCCTGGAGTGTTTTACTCTTCTCCTATCCTTAGGTAGAACGGTGTTTCTGGGGAGTGGGTACAAATTGGGATGAATAGCTGACTTGAGAGAGTCTTATAGTGTGTCTTAGGGATGGTCTTGTTCCACTTGACCTCATTGCCTCTGGCAGTGCCTTTTACAGCTCAGGCTTTTCATTCAGCAGTGCTTCACCTCTGATTCTCACATGCTTTGCTGTGGTCTCTCTATGGATGTGCAGTGGTGGAGTTCCCCTAAGGGATCATGAGGAAGGAATCCAAGTCATGGGCTACCTCATGCTTTCCACCCTGAGGAAAATACTCAATTCCTAGATCAAGTGACAAAAAATGCAATGAAAAGAAGGACAGTAATTCCTATTGATGGGTTCTCATGGTAGATAAAATGATTCACCACTAAAGTTGTATACAGGACTGTGACTGTTAGAAAAATCAGATGAACTAACTTTAAAAATATGTTTGGGAACATCTGAATTCTGAAATGGTCAGATATTACCTGCAAGCTTCAGCTTTTTTCTGTTACTGAAAACAGAACTTTCCTCGGTAATAATTGTCATGAATCATTGAATACAGGGATTTGCTTGGCAAATAAATATTTATAGTCTTTTCATCAATAATAAGGCCCATTGTTTTCTACTGTGTTTTTTTCTCTTTTTCTTCTTGTCCTTTTTGGAGAACTGCAAGCAAGAAGAAACATTTTAATTGAATTTTTTGAGTGCCGTGTCACATCTGACTGCCTTGCAGCATGTTGGTTCCAATAGACATATGAGTAGCAGCACAGTCCAAAACTGCCATGACAGAATGACATATTTTAATACATCATTTGGGAAGTGTGAAAAGGGCAGCAGTCTCTGGAGCAGGCAATCAGAGAACTTGGGGTTTCAAAGAAAAAATGACCTTTAGGCAACCATGCCTATTGTTCTTGGAAGGAATTGAAGTGGGGAATGTAGCTATTCAAATAAATTGGAAAGTGCAGGAGATTTTTACTCTTGCAATTTCCTTTCCATTCTTCATCCCTCTCTTGGCATTTTCACTCACTCCCATCTTTGTGATGCCTTTTACAACTGGAATTGCCATCTGTTTAGGAAAAAACCCAACTAAAATGGTGACCTCAAACAATTGCTGTGTACACAGATATTGGGTGCACAAAAGCAGCATCTTCAGTAAGTCCAGGACACAGGAGACCTAGAACACATGTGCAGAGTGACTCGCATGGGCCTGGATTAGCAGGCTGAATCTTGTGTGCTAACCAAAAAACCAGCACAGCCAAGTGACAAATGGAGAGGAGGCAGCCTGTGTGTCCACTGTTAAAGCTCATGCAAGTCAGTGGAAGTTGCCTGCACCGGGGCTGTTGTAATCCACAGGTTAATGTGTGGTTTAGAAAGCAAGCTTGTGATGTTGGGGGCTTTTTCTCTGCCTTGCAAAATATCCGGCATGCAAAGGGCACTGAAGAACTTTGCTAGCTACAGCAATGAGATGGAACTGCCACTCAGGCTGTCCCATCTTTCTGGAGGTGATGGATGAAACATCAGGACATTTTGAATTGACATGAATGTCCAGCAGAAGACAAGGAGGATGTTCAGTTGCTTTAAGTTGCCTTAGCTCACATCAGCTGTTCCCAGAGGTTTACCCAAGCCTTATCGAGAGTGACCATTTCCTTCAATTCTTTTAGGAATTTAGTGTGGGGAGGAAAATTCATGGCATCACAGCTTTGGAAACCAACAAATCATTTTGTTTATGAAGAGCAAAACCAAGCATCTCATTGCTGTGTTACCGTTGCCTTCTAATAGAAACAAGACAAGATAGTAATTCAGTTTTTATACCCAGTCGTATTCCTGCTGATCATATGGCATGTGGTAGTAGTGTTTAACAGACAGAAATTAACAGGGAATTCATTGCAGAGCATAAAAGTCATCTCCACAGTTCAGTTTGTTTCTGATAACGACGATCCGTCGGCATTTTAATGAGTGATAAAATTAATATCACCAGTTAGTTTTGTAGACTTGGCCTCTTCAGGTTGCAGTCTTGCTTTTCCCCATAAATGTATTTCTGTATTCAGAAAGGGGGTGTTCGTTCTGAGTCTCAAAAATAGTCAGCAGCTGCAGCAGAAAAAAATTAGAAGCATTAAAACTGTTTGAGAGGTTTTTTCCTCAATTTATTTTTCTCTTCTGTTTCCCTTCTCTCATGTTGTTACTGTCACCCCTCACCATTGTCTAGGGAAAAACCAGCTGCTTATGGTAAGCTGCGTGCAAACTACAAACAGAACCTGGAGGCACCTGGAGGCAGCTGCCTGTAAACATCTGGGGAGGTTCTTTTTTATTTTCCTTCTTTTTTTTTTCTTTTTTTTTTTTCCTTTTAATCTGCCTGGCAGCTTGAAGGTACCACAATTTTATTTCAGAGGGTCCAGAATAGATAGCAGCTCATTAACAGTCTTCTTTTGAAGGCTGCTGGTGACCTCTGTCACAACACTTTTGTTCTTGGTGACTACTGTCTGGGCTTGCTAATGAAATAAAGCCTTTGAAGGTTTATTCTGCACTGCTAGCAGTGCTTCTAAGGTGGCAGCAATTACAATCACAGAACAACAGCAGCCAGAGTGCAAAATTTGGGTTTGTTTCTCATCCTTTGTTAGTGCCTCTTTAATGAAGTAGTCAAGAGAGATTCCAAATGATGAATAAGATTGTTGTATTTGGCATCAGGAGCCAAATGACAAAAAAAAAAAAAAAAAAAAAAGTGGAAATACAAATCTTTCATGTGGGCAAGAGCAGTATGAAGGAACAACAGAAGCCAGTTGTGAGCCACTGGACAATCACAGTCATAAAACTGGAGAGAGAAGGGCCCTCAGTTTCCTCTTGCGTCACTGGAATTCTTTATCTGCTTCATGGCACTGAAAAATAGTAAAAGATCATGGAAAAAACGTATTTCAGCTCTCTGTTTCTCTGTTCCATAGATGAGAAGGATGAATGGGAGGTGCCCCCTCGGAACTGATGACTGAATTTGACTCATTGTATTTACTTAATTTTTTAAAATGTTGGTTTAGTGGTGATTTTAATAGTTTACTTGAAGCTTGCAGGGACTAGGGATATTCTGTCAGGATTGCTGAGCTGTGCCTCATCCCTTTGGTTCCCATGAGATTTTGGTGTGCTGAACACTTCTGGCTCTCAAATATACCAAATTAGGCAGAATTGTGGAACTGTTTCTCAGTACATTTTCTTTCTTTTTATCAAATTTTTATTATAAAATCTTGCTTCAAGACTGTGTCTGCCATTTCCTTTTATGGGAAAATATACTATCACACTCTTTTCCACCGATTGATTTGCAACTGATTGCTTTCTTTCTGTGAGGCTGGAAAATTAACTTGGATACACATGAAAGTAACATTTTAAAAATAATACATTTATGCTTCAGTGGACAGCAAAAAAGGCTTTTTTGGTGAAATAACATAGAGTACCCTCTGAACACGTCTGTTACTAAATGCAAGGCCTTTGTTTTGTTGCAACAAAGATGCAAATTTTACAATCTTTTTGCTCTCTTGGTAAGCCTGCGGATGAGGAGTTGGGAGTTAGGCGTTTTATTGCAAGACTGTGATAAATGTTTTCAGGCACATATAGCAGAAAGCACAGTGTGTTACCATGTTCTTGTAGTAGCTGGAGTCTCAAGAACGCTATAAATCATCAGCAGAGGCCTGCACAATATGGTATAGAGACAGGATTAATGACTGGCAAGGCATTGGCAATAATATGGTTCATACTTTTCAGGTCCCAAACTGGAATCTTTAGTTTAGTTCCATGTTATGTGAGGTACCTGCGTCCCTAATTGTCATGTAATTGTTCATAGAGTGATTTGGCACTCTGGTGTACTGAGAGTGACTGTAGTTATTTATTTTTGTTCCAGAGTATGGATTTGAAATATGAGTGAATTGAAAGGAGACTGGGAATTAGGCCCATATCCTGCAGATATTTCTGCAGATGTAGCAGATGAGTAGGCATGCTTGTATTTAATCATGTGCATAAATGTTTACATGAATAGTGCTTCACTTTCTATTTTTAAAGAGAGGAGGAACTTTTAAATTGTTGCTTTTTCTTAATTCAATACACATATTACAAAATTGTAATACCTTTTCTTTTTAGCTCCTTGAAAAATCTGCTTGTAGCACAAAAAGTTCAGATTTATTACTGTATCAAAGGAACTAGAATAGAGCAATGAATATTGGTATAGTTCTAAATAAGTAGTGGCGATACCAAAATTATCCAATATAATAATTTTGGACAAATCAAAGTCAGAATTCAGGTGCATTTCAAGTAAGAAGCGTATACAGCATATACTTTCTGACTTTCTAAATGAAAGCCCTAAATACTTGCAAATACAGACACACAAGATGCAGGCGAGTTGCTCTCTTGAACTTCAAATTATTGTAAATTGCTTTGAAAGATTCAATTTGGAACATCACAAATATGTGAACGTGGTGGACTGACCCTGGCTGGATGCCAGGTGCCCACCGAAGTTGCTCTATCGCTCCCTCCTCAGCTGGACAGCGGAGAGAAAATGTATTGAAAAAACCCAACAAGTCAAGATAGAGGCAGTTTAATAAAAGCAAAAGCTGCTTGTAGCAGCAAAGGAAAACAAAAGATGTAGTCTCTATTTCCCATCAGTAAGCAATGCCCAACCTCTTCCCTGGAAGCAGCGCTGCAGTACATGTAGTGGTTGGTCTGGAAGACAAACATTGTGATAATGCATACCCTGGGACCAAAGCCATAGTTTCTCCTCTTCTGTAGTCACAAAGCCTTTGCTTTGTACATAGGATTGCATAAAGTAGCTAGTTCCATGCCTTCTTCCAACAGAAGTGGTCATAAACATCTGTCATTACTTGGATGACAGAGGTCAACAGATATGTTATTAAATAAACATACCAGTTTTCCATCATACTACATTAAATCGAGAAGATTGATGTAGTTTAAACCTTTATATCACAACTGATCATGGGGATTCACTCTGCTGGCTTGAATCGAATATGTATGTATAAAATACTCTTTAACTTCATTTGTGGGTTGGTGGGCAGGCAAATATTTGTAAAATTTATTTGGTTTTAAACATTAGGTTTTAAATAGAGGAAGTTGACAGCATGATTTATTTTCCTAGAAATCATTTTTCAAAGATATGAAAGATAACGGAAACCAGCAGATTTGAAGCAATAAAAGTATGAGTTACAATAAGTAGACACATTGCCTGGAATTTACAGAGGAGCCCCAGGAATTAGCTAACTCCATTGAAAATCCTGGCCATTGTATTTATGTAAGCTATTGTATATTATATCAGCTTTTTTTTTTCTCCCAATATGTCTTCTGTGACTCATCTTACTTAAAATAGTTCCTGTGGTAATTCAGCAAAGGCAATACATTACAGGCAATTTTTTCCTGCAGGTCTGCAGGATGATAATGACAATATAGGGTTGGTTTGGGGGAAATATGCAAATATTCAGATCTGTCTACAGAAGAGAGCAGAGCTGAGGCTGGCTGCAGGGAACAGCAAAAGTTGTGTCTCCTGGATAAAACACACATAGAAAAAATGTCTGATTCAGTATTTAAAAGAATAAAATTGAATTATTTAGCCAATAGGAGACTGCCAGACAAATGAATCAATATTTACTTCTGGTATCAGTCCATCTAAAGGAAGAATATGTGGCCAGAAAAAACAAAGAGGACTCGGGTTGTTTTGTGATTTTATTTATCAAAATACCGCTGAAGAACATGCCCAGATTCCGCTGTACTCTAATGAGCTGCAGAGGACAGCAGAAGCAGTAGGCGAGAGAAAGCAAACAAGGGTAGAGAAGCAAGTTACAGGAATGAAAACTATTTTCAGAATCACATATCCAGTGAATGACTTCAACTCATACAGGGATAGGGGAAAACCGAAGGATAAAAAAACCTTTGGTTTTTTGTTGTTGATACTGTGAAGGATGTTTAAGTTACTACATGTAACAGGACTACAATCTTGGCGTTTAAAGCATGCAGTATAACACATATGTCTGTCAGTGTGCATAACTTTTACATTTGGTTTTCGTGTTCTGACTTTGCTTGGAAGGACTTTTTTTTAAATGAAATCTTTATGAAGAAGTAAAATCCGGATTAGAAATTACTGTCAGCCAAATGCAGGGAGTTAACCAGATGTCCAGCTGCTGCAAGAGGCTTAGAGAAAACTACCTAGTGTGCCAACTTGGAGTTAAGGGGTTGGCCTTTTGTTTGCCTGCAAGTTTGCAAGTTCAAGTGGAATTTAATTGAAGTTACCTACTATAAATTAAAATAGTTCTATTCCTGCTGTGAAGCTACTGTCAAAGGCTACCTTTCCAATATCAAATTAAAATTACTACAGTCTATAAGTCATAAAATATATTAAATCTCATAATTGCCACTCTTTTCCCCCTTTCCCTAAGATGTAGAATCTGTCAAAAAAATGTCTGCTTGGAACTCAAGTTCATGGCTATATTTAAAGTATGGTCTGCAGTTTCTTGTGTTTTGGGGGGTTTTTAAGCAGTATTATTTCTGCTGGATTAAAGTGTGTGCAGTCTTCTGAAAATCTTCGGGGCAGCGGAAATCTAGGTAGTAGTCATAGTCAGTCAGTTTCAACATTGTTTCTGAAGCCACAGTTCCAAAACATATCCCCCCTTCCTTTTTTTTTTTTTTGTTGACCTTTCTAGCTGCAGGTTTCCACCTGGCCACATTTTGAGATAGAGTGAGTAATTTTAACATAACAGAATGCACATGTTATTTAGAACCAGTCGAACTGTGGAAGTCATGACATTCAAGCCTCCAACTGCCCTTGTCTACACTGTCTGTTGGACCTATTGAAAAAGACTTTGAGAATGGGTTTGTGTATCATCCATGCTTTGCTGTGATTTGCATTTCTCCAGAAAACAGTGGTGGTGCACTGAGCAGGTGTGTGTTAAGGACCAGCCTAGAGTGGTGTGTTGTGACTGGGTGTAGTGTACCTGCTTCTAGTTCTTGTGAGCTTGAGCACTCCTAGCAGTAATAATACAGAGTCCTACGAACTTCAGCAAGCACTTGAATCAGACTCTAAATCCCTTGTTTAGGCACATGTTTAACGATAGATTTGACAGTAGCAGCAGTATCTCCGTGCAGTTAGTTGTCAAATATATTTTATATTTGCTTGGCTACAAGTGCAGCGTTGCACTACATATTGCTTCCTCTTTCCCCACCTCCCCACACTCATGAGAAGTGGCAAGCTAAGTTATCTGTCAGACTGTAAACAGTTATGACATTTTTGTGAAAAGAGCTTGCTTAGAGGATGAAGCTGCTAGCTCACAAAACAAAGTATTTGAGTTCTTTATCATCAAAATACTGGATCATTGTGTGGATTGACTTGCCAAATGCATTTGCAAGTAAGTATCCCTCACTAATAATTCAAGCCAACCTGCTGTTGTTGCCCTACTCGTCTTTGCTTCCAAATGTATAGGACAGGAGGTATAGGTGTATCTCTGCTGAGGAAGTGTTAGGTCTGAATAATGTGAGTTGGTGGATAACATACATCTAAGTGGTTTATTCACTCTACATCAACATCATATTTGCAGCCACAGGGTGAAATGAAAGTTGCCTGACAGCATTGTATGATTCTATAATTTCCCAGTCCAGGGTGGAAACCTTGGAACTAAGTCAGAGATGGAGCTTGTGCATTCAGGAGCTCTGTGAGACCCCCTGATACAGATTAGGTTTTCTTTGTATGGGATTTCTTTACAACGGAGGACTAGAGCAGAATTTAAGAGGTCAGCAGCATGTGTCTGCCATGGAAGCCAAGAGGAGTACACAGTGGAGACTTCCAATTCCTTTTATGTTGGGAGGGTTTGTTTGGGTTTTTTTTCCTCACTGTGAAATGCAGTGCTTTACTTGGGTGTTAGTTCTTACATGTCACAGGGCTTGTTTGGCTTTCAGATCCAATTACAATATTGCCACATTTTTGTATATGCAAAGTGATTCATCTGTTCAACTTCTTTATCGTCTTTCAGAAGTGAAAATAAAACGAATGTTTTGTCAAGTGATTGTACTTGCTCCTGGATTACCTTGGAGTAATGTAAAGCAATGAGGTGTTACTATATATATACACATATATATATGGAGAAAGGATCTAGAAGCTAACAGATGCAGAGTGCAATGGCAAAAGTTAGGAAGTGTTTTGTATGTGGTATTTTAATTGCTTAGGTGGATTCCAGGAGTACCTAGTGAAGTACCTTGGTTAAGCTGTATAGCCAAAGCAAACAAGATTGTCAAATACAGTCCACCTTTTTTAATGCTTTTCAGGTGAAAATCAGCATAGCAGAAAGAACTAGAAGATTAAATACTATTCTTAGTTCTGTTAACCACTGGAAAAAAAAAATTAGTGTTTTAGCCTCTGAGAACTACTTTCACCTTTAAAAGAAGGGGAGGAAATCTCATTGAAGGGGATGCAGAATGACACTGGTTTTCAATTTAAATATTGATGTTTTGTCCCATTAAATCAACCAAAAGCAGTGGTTAGACCTTGATTTAAATCTGTATGTGGGATTGGGAGAAGACAGACAAACAAAAAGATATTTAAGTAATGTAAAGTTTGATGAAGGCCATTTGGGTTTTGGACCACGAGGTTTTTATTTGAGAATGGGGATGTGTAGGGTTATGGGAGGAGGAATAAATAGTAGTTGACCTAGCAATGACTGAAAATAAGCTTCATGGTGTCAGGTTAACTAAGTATATTAGTAACAGCTGCTTTTCATGTATGCCAAACCGGATCCCTGACTATCAGCTATCGACTTTTCTAACAGGCATCTGGACTTCCAAATGTGATATGCAGCAGCCCATTACTATTTTGAACAAAACCTCATATATCACCAGAAGAAGAAATATGAGAAACTGCAGTTCTGGTGACCTCTAGGAGACCTGTATGACTTAAGCACCCAGGATCTCATTTCTTCCTTGATAATTGTTTTTCTGCTCCATATCTCCCTTGAAAATTGAAGGTATTAGCTTGTTTCAATCATGTGTGACAGTGGTACTCTACGCTCTGCATTAGAAATCAGTGGTGTGAAGCCAGCCTGGCCTGTCACATAGGAGGAGGTTCTAGAGGATGGAAAGTGGAGGGGGTCTTCACTCAGAATCTCTCCTTAGTATTCCCAATTAGTGATGAAGGACTTGCTGAAGTGGAATATGTGTGTAAATTAGCTAAGTTTTTAGCATAGGGCATGTACAGCAGAGTAATAACAGAATACTTACAATAAGTAACTTGCAGCAACTGCTTGTATACATATCTTTCTTATTTTTCTGAAGGAATGAAAGAAGACAAAGGAGGGAAACATGAGTGGCTTTCCAGTGGTTGACCCTCTTGAGGCAGCCAGTGAGCTCTCTTCTTGGGCCCAGACCCTACTCAGAAAAAATTGTGTTGACTCTGGCACAGATGTGTGTCCGTAGCTCTGGGAATAACTTGTCCCTGACTGGCATAGAGGATTTGCATTCAATTTTTATGAACCCTCATAAGGCCATTGTTCTCCAGTTTCTGATTGATTGTCTTTATGTAATAAGGGCAACTAATATAGACTTGTCAGAGTGACTGAGGAAGGTCAGCTGTCACTGGTTCAGTTCAACACAAGCTGCTAAGGTTGCAGGATGAATTATGTTTTGTTGCATGCTGCAAAAAGCACATTATTTAAGTGGGTTTTTTTCACTGACGCCTGATGACTTGTGTTTTCTCCCTCTAAATCTTATTCTATCGTGCCCAGTCCTAATCACAATTTAGCTTAAGTTGATGGATGCCCTTTGGCCACAGTCTCTTTGTCAGTTATGGAAAGCTGATGCGGTAAATTTTCAAGGGTCCCTGATTAGGGGGTCTCATGAGGAGGGGTGTCAATTTTCAGAGCAGGTAGTCAGCCACAGCTTTGACTGAACAGGATCCATAAGTATTCAGCATCTCAGAAAGCTGAACCCAAATTTTTCCTTATGGGCACCCGATACTGTTCATAATTTGTTCTGCCAGAGAGTAGGGGTAGGAAGGTGAGAGACCATAGACTCTGCAGCAAAGTCGTCATAAGGCCAGCAGCTTAACTTTGTGCAATCCTCAGCTCAGCTGCATTGTATTAGTTAAAGGGTAATGCCAAAGGGTGTTTTGATGAGGGTGTGACAGTGGTGTCTGAATCACCTGTCTGGATTTCTGCAATAAAAAAACTCCTCACTTCTGCCAGACTGCCTTGGTCACAGACCCAGAGCCCACTTCATCAGCCGTCCACAAAACCTAAACACAAAGTAAACTGTTCAGGAAGTAAAATAGTCTTGGGTGCACCGTTGTTCCCAGGCTGCAGTAGCAGGAGGTGGTACTGGCTGCAGTTAAGCTCCGATGAGATTCCCTAATGTCTTTTCACGGAGTCCTTTCTGTTCCTTCCCCTGCACAGTTCAGTGAAGGCCCCCACACCAGCCCCAGAGCCTCCCAAAACTTCCACCTGTCCTGGAGTTCCCCATTGATCCTAGCATAAACCTATTCCTGCTCCTTGAGCCACCAACCTCAGCCATTGTATGTCCCTCCCAGGTATTTCTATCCACTATTTCCTCTTCCTGTCCCAAATCCCTGTCCACCTACACCATCCTCACCATGCCAACCTTCCTCTTGCATTCTTCTCCGTCCTCATCTCCAGGTCCCTCTGGTCCTACGCCCATCTTACCCCTCTGCTTCTTTGCTGCTGCTACTACTATGCTTTTGGTGGCCACTGTTCCATTGCTATGCCCACTGTGAACTGTCTCTTGGCCATGTCCATTCTGGGCTTCTCTTTCAGAAGAAAACTCTGTCTCCTGCTGTGAGGCTGTAGAAAGCCCAACTGCACCCACCAAAATCATACAAGACAGAAGACAGACGACTTGGAGGTTTGGTTTGCTCTGCTTGCTGTTCATTGTCCCTCAGAGAAGTTTGTTTGGTGGGCCAGTTGTGACTGTGGAAGAGGTCATTCAATTCTTGAGGCTCTACAGCCATCCCATAAGTCTCCCCAGTTTGTGAGTGTTCTTTATAGCCTGAGCCTTTCTACTTCAGCCTTAGTCTGTCTGTCCACTGGGCAAAGCCAGCCCTGGGCCAGCATAAGAGCCACACAGTCCTGACCTCTTTAAGGGAAAGGACTCTTCCTGACTGAAATGCTTTTTTTTCCCTTGAGGACAGGACTCTTGAAGGAAACTTTCCCTAGCTGTTCTTCACACCACTAGTGAAAACAGCAGCTGTTCATGACAGGAGCACAGACTTTTTTTTCCTGATTATGACTATAAAAGTCGTAGTTTTGTGGGCACCATTCAGCTGGTTTTAGCAGAAAATTACTCCAGACGTGGCAAAAAATTCTGCCCATTGCAAGCAGTTCCTGTTTTCCGAGAGTGGCCAGATAAATTTGCCTCTCCAAGTGCATAGGGATGGATTTCATTGCCTTCTCTGGTGATAGGCTGCTAGGCTTGCAAAAAGCATAATAACTTTGTCTTTTCACACTTAAATATGTAGTTCTGAAAGTATTTTTGGTGATCTGATTGAGTTTCCAACGCTTAAAGCAGAGAAACTGGAAAACCATTCATGGAAATTGTATCAGGGAAAGAGGCTTTTCTAGGTGGATGAAGAGCGAGTTCCTTATGAAAGGCATGTTACTGTCTCATTTTTATAGCTGACTGGATCTTGATTCTGTTGTAATGTGAATTACTGTTATAATCTAAAATCTGCTCTTACAGGTGGGTCCATATTTTGGACTAAGGTGGCACTCAAGTTGGCTTTTTCCTCTAGATCTGTTGCAAGAAGGATTTAGATTAATTGCAGCGGTGGCTAGTGACTGGTACCTTGGGGTTTGGTGGAAAAAGGTTCGGGAACCTTTTTGGACTCTGCCTGTACAGCATGGCTGCATTTTTTGTGACACTTGGTGACCACAGCATTTCCGTCTGGGCTATTTCTCTGTCATTATAGAAACCTTTGGTGGCAGACCTGTTCACACAGGAGAATAAAGTTTAACTGCATAAAAATGAATCGTGAAATAGGTATTGCCTGTGAATGAAACCTCTGTTGAAATAGCAGCATTGATAAATCCATGGATCACTGCTTGCAAACAAAGCTCTGAAAAAAACTGCCTGGATTAAAGTACTGTTGCATAATCCATGGGTGTGTTGTGTTAATTTTAGAATGAGAGGTGATGTGTTCTGTGCTGTCCTCCTTTACTCTGTAAATAATGTATGAAACTGTGAAGATAGATCTCAAGAACAAAACTTCTAACAATAGGGAAAAGGTTATTGCATGGAAGTTGGTGTAGTTTAGATGGTGGGTCTGGATTCCTGTGTTTGTTGCTGGGACCCATACTGAGAATAAATATATGTATATTCTCAGTGTGTTCCTGCTGCAAGGCCTTGATACATTTCCAGAGGAACATGATGAAACAGTGAAATAGTATTAACTTTGAAGTAAAAACTTTCTCATAGACATTAATTTTCATTTATATCCATAACTTCAAAGAAATAAAACAAAAAAAAAATGCAATTGAATGTAGCACAGGAGTTGAGAAGCTGAGACTGGGAAAGGGAGAATTTATTTTAAAAAACCCCTTTGCCTTACTGCACTGCTCTCAGCATCATCTCCATTCCAGTCTGTGACCCTATCTGGTCTCAGAGACTGCTTCAGTGGAAACACTGTATTTTCAGCAGTATTTCGCACCAGGCAGCTTTTTCTTTCGTGTTATTTTATATTTCTTCTGCCTAAGAGGAAATTTAGTTATAATTCTGTTGATAAATTTATTTTAAAGTTTTCTTTGAAAATAAATGTTCCTATTTGGTATTGTTGAGTTCCTCTGTTCTGCCATCTGTAGCTTTTCTGTGCTGGCAGGATAGAGGCTGGCTAGAAAATCTGGTTTAGGATTAGGGTCAATTTCTAGCTAAATTTGACCTGGATGGCACTGAACACTTTAGGATTCACTGTTAATAAAAAAATTTATCAATTTTCCTTGCAGAATCAGGATGAATATGGTCACTCAGAGGATTAATTAATTATTTTAGCTAACAAAGTTTGTAATAGAAACTTTGAAACAAAAATTCAAGTATGTTTTATGCATCCTCTATTTCTACCGAAATTTAAGAATTTTGCTGATAAAACCAGTAATTTTATGATTCAAAAAGAAAAAAAGATTATTTGATATTGACAAGTTGATATGATTAGTTTTACAGTTTTGCAAACCTATCTATAAAGGTATTTTAAAGGCAGAAAACACTGTAAATGCAAGGCATACCAAGTACTCTGTCTAGTATTGTCTTGTCTCATTGCATAAAATCCACGCATTTCAGAAAAACGTTTTGTCATTTGATGTGACTGTTGCTTTGTGGCAAGAACTGCAGTTTCTGCAGCGTAGGGCCTCTTCTGCACCTGTGACTGTGTGGTGTTTTTAGGTGTATGCACCGTTCTCAGTTTCACCTCTAATAGAGTTAAGTGCCTTTGAAGCACAAGAGGAGTTTTTTAATGAGACTTAATCTCATTATTTGCTTTTATCTGATCCTGTCATTGCTTGTTGCCTACATAGTAGGAAAAGAAAAGCTCCCTGGAAATCTTGTTCTCAAGTGTGGAATTGGTGTGAAATCAATCTTTCTTTTTAACAAGAGGCTGGAAGGGAGGGAAGGGGGTGGATCACAGATCAGAAGCAGAGTGCACCAATATTTGGCTTTGGGTTGGGGTTTGTTTGTTTACTTTGTTTACTTTTCCCAAAGCTGCATGGGTAGAGGATTTCAGAATTCTTATTAATTGTGTTGTTAATCTCTCCACTGTAATTTAAAGCTCTGGTTCCTTCAAAGTTGCAAATCTCTTTTTGATTTATCCATCATGCCTGCTCAGGATCTAACTATAGCAGTTCTTGTGTGTTATTACTTACTCTAGTTGCGCTGAAGCCTACAGTGGAACAGAGATATTACTCAGCAAATATCTGTGGCAACAGTGGGTTGTAATTGCTTAATTAGGCAAATGTACAGTAATTTAGCCAGTGAAATATTTTAGCCATCCTTGATTTAATTCTGTGCTGCATGAGTTTGAATAGCACGTGAAGAACTAAGGGGGAAAGTGCATCACAAATTGATCAGAATGCTTCGTTAAACGGAGTTTAGATTTTCCTGAGGATACAGCTGTAATAAACCAGTTTGAGTAGACTATTTCCTCTAGGAATTCAAGCATAAGTCACTGTCTAAAAAAATGTCATTAATTATTCAGAGCAAGTGTCAGTCATTGTTGCACTGTGGTCCCTACTTAACAGGGTACTCTCTTTCTGTGTGTTTGTATTGCTAGAATTACTGCATTTTTTTTCTGTAAGCAGGGAGCACTGCAGATTTGCTGAATTTATATATTGTTATTTCCTCCTTACATGTATAACCTGTGAAATACCTATAATCTGTTTAAGTAGTGGGTGTATTCTTTTCTTCCAAAATATATTCATGGTGTGTGTGGGGGGACAGGAGGAGGAAGAAGAGGAGAAAAGTAGCATGATCCATTTTAATTTAGCAACATTTTTGAATATGGTGAGCTGGGTACTCCAAGAAGTTTCTTTCTATGTCACAACATGGTGTGTAATGAATGTGGAAGACAAGTGGAAATCCTCATGGAAAGCTTCCCTGTTAGGGGCACGTCTGTCTTTGTAGTGGTCTCTTCTACGGAACATTCTCTTCTTTCCCCCTCTTTCAACAGATGAGATGAGGCAGAACACGGGGTAGAAGGATAAGATTTCTCTACTGGTGCTGCTCCCATTTTTGCCAAAAATGGTGTTTAGAGCTCAGGAACCTGCAAGCAAACCTTTGATTGTGTCTGCTGCTTGCTGGGCTGGAGCACAGCTTGGGCAAAGGAGAATTGAGTGTGTTGTTAACTTGAAGGTATTTTAGAAGGTTTGAATGTTTTCCAGCCATGAGGTGGCATGCAGAGATGATGGAGCTGCACCTGCCAACACTACTGCATTAGAGCTTCTCACATCACAGCAAAGTCCTACTCTCCTGCAGTATAGTATTGCCACCTGGATCTAGTGGATAAAACACGACACTTGTATCTTTGTCACTTTTGCAGGGAAGTCACAGCAGAATTGAGACAGCTCAATGCCCCACACTCAGGGCCCCACACTTCAGGTGCCCTTTAGGGAGGTCCAAAGCACTGGGTTATGCATGGAGTCCGAACTCTGGGCAGGAAAGAGGAAATGGAGAATAGCTTTTTGATATTAAGTTGCCAGAAGGTAACAATATTTTATGCTACTAGTTTTATGTTCCATGAAATGTACATTCTGTAAAAATTTGTTATAAATTATTTATTGCAGAAATCAGTTATCCCTGAGTTGTATTCTCTTCCCCTTTCAGAGAGTATCCACCTTTCTCTGCCTGATGTTTCATCCTTATTCATGAGCAGCATTAATGAAGCAGGTGTATAATGTAATTTTATTTGCACAAGAAATACCTGCCTGTGGTATTCAGAGTTCATTCCAGTGAGAGAGAGGCATGTTGAAAATTAAACCTGTTCTCTCTGCTTCTGGAAGGTGTAAATAGGCTTCAATATTAAACAGAAGAACCTGATTTCATCAGGTTGTAGCAGTAAATAGTGGCAGCAATCAACCCTGAGAAGCAATTAATTTATACAGTAATTAGTAATCACTTTCCTTTATATGGAAATCACATATGGAAATCAAAGGTTAACAGCCTTTCTCAAACACTGAATGATCTGAATCTTGGTTCCAAAGACAACTTCCACGTCCCAACTTCAGCCAGCTAAAGTTTTCTGTACCAGGTTTGCTGCCAGACACTGAGGCTGAGTGACAGCTCTTTATTAGCAGCAGAGCTGCAGATCTGCATCTTCTCTTTCAGTGTTTTCAGTCACACTTCTGTTCATGCTTCAACTTTCTGCCCTCCGTTTATTCCTGCCTCACAGCACTTGTTTGTCTTTCTGGGAAGTCACAGGTAGATGGCTGGGGTTAGTTCAGTGCATAGAGCAGGCCACTTTAGTGGTACAATTTTAGGATTTTGAAAGGTGTTTCAGTACTTGGAACATGGGAACTGAACTTTTTCAAATGTCAATGCACATCTGTGAAACATGACACATAAAATCCTGTTTAATGATTCATAATTGGTTGTGATATTAATATATAGACAGTTATATATTGTTACAATGTGTGCAATTTTTAAAGGGAAAAAACCCAACTAGGTGCCTAGTAACAAGGCTTCATTCAACCTGTACTGGATAAAGTCAGGTCACATTTATTTTAGATTGACTTCCAGAATGATGTCTCTTGGAGTGTTTCCAAAAGACAATCAATATATATGATGTGATAAACAGACTGTTTTTAAAATGTGCATGACCATTTTCCAGTTTCAGATTGGTCATGATAGGCAGATTATCAGCTCTCAGTGAACTCCTAAGCAAACTAAATAACGTAGTACAATAATGGGGGCAAATTCCTATGACTGGGGCCTGGCAAAACACAAAGGGGTTGCCCAGGGTATTTGATGGGAATAAGCAAGAAGTTGTCCAACCTGCCAGGTGCCTTGTAGGGACCTTCTCCTTTCCTGCTCCTCTCAGCTGTACTCTGAACGGGAGTTTGGGCAGGATTTTGCCTGGGGACAGAAGACAAATATAAACACAGAAGAGTCACTGGCTACATTGAATGGAGTGGAATTTTCCATCATTGTTATTGCTTATTGTACATGTTGCAGAATGAGCAGCATCCCTGGCCAGGAGCCACAGTCCTCCACTCTGGTGCTCACAGGGGACACAAGATGACCCTACCCAGGGCACTTGTCAGGCACCCACAAGACAGTGGAAAACAGCGCGAGTCAGGCAGACACAGCGGCAGGCAGGAGTAAAAGGAAACAGTGACAGTAAACTGAGCAAACTGAGAAGCAGCATGCTCAGCTGCCAGTAACCCTAATGATGGACCGTTTTGATTTCCTTTCTTCCTTTTTTTTTTTTTTACCGTCTTCTGTTTTTTTAAACCATAAAGTAGGTGTTTGATATGATTCTAATTTTTTACTAGCGTAATGTTAATCCTGTTAGTAAATCTTTCTCTGTGTCAGTTCCTACTAAGTAGATTTTGACACTTTTCCAGAACACAATGCACACGATGGAAAAATGAAAATATTAGTCCAGATGTGGGGAAAACTTGCATACTTGACCTTAAGAATATGAATAAGAGGATGAAAACCTCAGTAAAAAAAAAGGACATCTGGCATGTTTCAGTAATTTTCTCAGGAAAGGATAGGTGGTCAAGAACAGGGAAACAAACGTTTTCACGCTCTGCATCCTAACATTTTCTCATCGGTGGCTTGCTTGAATATTTCTCAACATGAGTGTAATGCTGCCACAGTGGCAGAAGAGCTTGAGGACTGTTCTGTTTTGCAAGTGATCTTCTTTCAGTTTTGACAACTTTTGAAAGTCACACAGCATTTATGACAGCTGTAAGGAATGTCAGTATTAATATTGAGAACAAATTTTGGGATATTTGAGGAATTTCCTCTGGGAAGGGTAGCTGCCTGCTGTGGAATGTTTTATGCCAACATTTGTAGGTGAAAAAATGAGTCCAAGGATTGTTAAATGGTTAAGAGGCACCATACAGGTCTAAAAGGCAAAGAGTTCCCTTTCTCCTAATTTGATCCTTGATGAAAATTGCAGATTCAACTATTAAAATATCTATTCTTAAACCATGAGGAGTCTCATAGATCTTTAAGTTTCTTTAAAATATTTCTGAAATGTGCAGTAGAAATTTCAGGGGTGAATTTTTACTTCATGTTAAAAAAGATAGTGACCCATGTGAATGATCCACAGATGTAACACTGTGGACTTTTCTATCAGATTCTGTTTCAGTTTCAATTAGAAATTCTTATTCAATTTATATTTGAGTATGCATGTATTATGTAACAAAAAGAGACTTTCCAAGATGCTAAGGGCACGTGATAATGAACTAATAGATACTGTTAGGAAAAGCATAGCCCCCAGTTCTAAAGCCTGACGGAGTGATGTAAAAACATTATCATTTTCTAAAAATGAGAAATAAAACTTGCTCATAGCTTTCAGCTTCTAACACTGATGGGTACTGAGTGTGTAGGTGTGATTATCAGCATAATAAAAGTCCATTTTCTATGTAAAAAGAAAAAGTTACTTTGCCCTTGATGATAACACTGTTAGATGTGAGTAATCTTTAGGGTTTTATTGAATTTATGAGCAATCGTCTGAAGTAACTGCACAGAGCTTTTAAATTCAGTAGAAGTTTTTAATTAGCTTTTTATAAAATTTTGGTCTTAAATTCAATTCCCTGTAGAGCAAGCTAATATGAAATTGGCATTTTTGTGTTATTTAAATGTTACTTTACCAGGAAGTTACCAAAACATTTAATTCTGCTAGGAATAAAGATGGATCAGTTTGGTACTGGTTGGCTGGAACAGATGAAGCCAAAGCATTACATCATTGTGAACGTCGTGCAACTATACCTGTAGGAAAATTTAGACAACAGTATTTTTCAGATGTGTGTTATGTTTTGCTCTCTTCTTATTATTTTCTGCATACTATATAACTCATAGGGAAAATAAAAAGTTTGATTGATTCTTCAGGAGCTCTACTCCATAGAAACCAGTGTTTTGCCAGATTCCTTCCTATAACTTCAGACCTTAATTCTCTGACAGTGCTGGACTTTTCTTTTTGTGGTGAGCCTCTGCTGTAAGCCGGACCATGGAAGACCTGCCTCTTGAGGCCTGGCTGGAGGGGATGGGGATGGGAGGGCTGTGCGTGTCCCCCACAGCCTGGGAGCCAAGGCAGCCCCTGCTCATCTCCCACTCATCCCAGTTTGCCACAGCAGTGGGGAGGAGCTCAGGGGTTGTACCCAGCAACACAAGCTGGTTTGGTTCACGTTGCTGTCAAAATGCATGTCCAGACTTTATTTACTTTGGGCCTAATGTGAGGCATTGCATAACTTTAATTTTGTTCTTTTTGCAGTGCTCAGCCAGTGGCACTTCAGGCTGGACGAGACAGTGTCCTTAGCTGCCTTTATACATGGGTTTTAGGGCACTGCTTTATGTAACCCACTTAAATGTTTTTTTTTCCTTATATTGTTGCCAGATGGCACCCCTTGTACGTATTTGCCCTTTACAGCTCATTTAGCTCTCCGTGATCGGGGCTCTGCCTCTCTGCTGGGCTAGCAGGGCTTGCCCCTGCCCGACAGAGGGCAAACAGCTCAGAAAGGGATGGTCTGCTGGACTGGAGAAAAGGCGGTGGAGCGTGGTCCCACCAGTCCTGGCAGCCATTCCACAGCTCTGACCAGTTCGTTCAGCTGGGAATGAGGAGGCTCTGAATCTTCTCCACACTGTCATGTTCAGACCTGTGCAGGAAAGAGAGCTCCTGTGCCTTCCGCAGTGGCTGTCGCCCCACATCAGTTCTGTGGGAAAACCCCTGTATATGAGTTTCTGAGTGCAATGACTCTTGTAAAAAGTGTGCCACGTTGTGATCAGTGCATTTCGTTCCTTTTAAATAGGTGCATTGCCATGTCCACGCTGCCATCACAAAATTTTCCAAGAATTTGAATTTTACAGAGGGCTTTAAAATTGTCCCTTTTAAAGTCCATGCCAGGTGCCTGTCTCCCTGTCCTCAGCTGGTAGGTGGCTGCATGCAGGGCTGCCAAGCGAACACCCACTTTCCCAGGACAAGTGTTCAGTAACTGGCACAACTCAAATGACTCCATCCCACCCCAGGTGTCTCCAGCAGCATGAGCAGTCTGGTCTCTGCCAGGGAAAGTGGCTTCGTCGAGTCTTATTTTTCTAAATTGGGAATGAATTGATCTGTACTGTGCTGTTTCCCATGCACAGAGAGGTGCTATGAAATTACATCATTTGAGGTAACAAAAGGCCTGGTAGGTTTGTGTATGTGTGGCTTCCATCTCAGCCATACCCATGTCTCCTTATTTTTACTGCTACGATACCAAATTTAAATTGCAGCTACCAAACCATCATGGTTTTCCATTCAGACATTTTTCATTTAACTAGGGGAGCCACCAAGTTAAAATTTTTAAAGTCACCAAGTCATAGCATTTCTAACAGTTTTCAAAGTTTTTTTTTTTCATTTGAACAGTTTTTTTACTTTAATTTTACAAACACTTCCTCAGAATTTTTGATTCAAAACTATATTATGCCTTTTCCACTTAAATGTTCACAGTTTTCAAAGGGATGTTGTTGAAAAACAACATCCTGTTTTTTTAAACTTACCTTCAAACTAAGATAAAAGTCGAATTTTCAAACAGGAGGGAAAATGAGTTTTTACATAATCTTTAAAAGATTTTTCATAAAACCGCAGCTCAAAAACTGTTCTCAAAACATGCTTGATAAAAAAAAAAGTCTGGTTCTAGTTTTTTATATCTATATAGATCTATCTCAAGTAACCTTTGTAATAAAATTCATGATAGTTAAATAAAGTTTCCAACAGATTCTTAGTTGAATAAAATATTCTTTCCAATAAGTAGATGCTTCAGATTAAAAATGAAACAGGATGAAGTCTAGTAGATGTTAAAAAGTGATCTAACATTAAAGTTGAGCTGGAGTTCCTCAAGAAAGAATGTCTTTATTTTAGCATTATCCAAGTAACCAGGATAACTGGATGCCTCTGGCTCAAGTTTTAAACACATGCATGCTATTGTATATGCAGGTAGTCCCAGACATTCATGTCATTAAGACCAAAAGCTGTTATTTTCTAGATGCCTTTGGTTTTCTTTCACTCATCTTAAGTAGTCCCTTATTCTAGAGCTGGCTAATACCTAGAAATATGACACAATTTTCATTTAGTGGCATTGCAGGCACTAATTTCACTGTTTATTTCCTGAAATACTGGAGTTTACATTTTTGGAACTAGAGAAACCTATTTCACTCTGTGTTCTACTTACAAGATTAAAATACTTTTTCTATGCAAATACTGCCTTCCTCTAGGATTACTGTAACTGATGGCTCTGTCCGTTGGATTTGTGGAGATGGCTATTTTCAGAATGTCTGCAGGTAATGACTGTTCTCTGACTTGTTAATCTCTTCTCTTCTGATTATCTGAGCAGATGTTGCTTAACCCCCAAAATGGCTAGGACCATTAAAGACCAACAAACCATGCAAGTCAGGGGAAAAATGTTAGTAAAAACGTGGGGAAGTTGCAGTCAGTTAGCAAGAGAAATGAAGGCACAATGAAGACAGGGAAGGTAAAAAAAGAAATTTTGAAATTGTATTTTTCGTGTGAAAATCTTTCTGGAATGGCAGACTTTGGTTTTGAGTGAGTACTGGAGGCAGTTTCTGGACACAGAAGGAATTGTCCCCTTGTATGGTGGTCTGAGGCATGTGCACTTCCCTGCGCTTCTTCTGTGAGCTGTGTAAATGATGAGTTTCCAAAGGATGAGCACCTGCAGCTTGTCTTGGCTCTCCACATCTGTGTGCTCTTGGGACCTCTGGAAAGAAACAATTTGGAATTCTTCCAGAGAGACATATTGGGCAGACACTTGCATCAGCAGAAATGGGGCTGGAGAGTTGAGGCAGTTGAACCCTCTCACAGTTCTAATGAGCCTCTGTTTGATCTTTTGGAACCAGAATATCCCCTGTGTGCAGGCGATCCCCTGCCAAAACACACTGAAGACTCATCCCACCTACTGAGGGTGTGCTGGATCTGGTGGGACTGACCTCTCTTGTGGCATTTCAGGCTGTGCCTGCAAGGGTGGGATCAAGGTTATAGAGAGAGGAGCTGTATGAAAATGTTCCGGGCCACCCTGTGCAAAGCTGGCCTGGGCGCTGCATTGCCAGCTCTGATGTCAGGGCTGATGGAGCCTGAGAGCCGTGTGCCCAGCATTCCCATACAGTTCCATAGGTATCAGCGTGCTCTGAACAGCACGGTGTTTCAAGATGGGCCAGTTCATTTCCATTAACCTAAAAACAGCTTTTAGTGTACTTTGGAACTGGAAGTAAAGCATTAATACCTGCTGGTGCAAGCTCTGGAGATTTAGAAATATGAGTTGTACAGACTATTAAATTAAAATTTAGCAATTACATCCATGTTGCCTTATGATAGGGCTGGGGAATCAGGAAATTTGGATTCTGCTTCTGGTCCTGTCAAATTCACTCTGTGACCATAGGCAAGCAGCTTAACCTCACAGCATCTGAGGTTAATACTTACCCAACTCGCAGGGTTTTCTGAGGCTAGATTAATGTTTCTGTTGTTTCTTTGGCATCCTGCATTGGATGATGTTCATAGCGCATATGCTCTTGATAATAACATTAAAAAAAATGAAATGTAAATTACTTTTTTATTTGTTATAGGTGAAAAATGCAGAACTCGCAGCCCATGTTTTAACATTTTGAAGAACGCTGTAGGATTTGATAGAAATAATTGCAGATAATCAAGCAAGTAAATTTATATAACAATTTTTTGTTTGTTTGTTTTTAGACATGTGATTAATCCTAGGTTTTTGATGACCCAGATTAGGTCATCATTGCAGTTACTTTAGCAATGCAGTAATACAGAAACTTTCCAATGGAAAATTATAGCAATGGATTCCCCGAGGAAAGAAATGTACAAAGCAGCCCTTTCTATGGCAGTCAAAAGGAAACCATCAATTCTTCATTGCTTCATAGATGCAGCTACAAATTGCAAAACTCGTCTTCTTTCAGCGTAAGTGGTTTTGGGGCCTTTGGCATTAGTGGCCAGTGCAGTAAATCCTGGATGTGGATTGTTGAAATGTTTTTTCAATGGCAACGGAAACTCTCAAGGGAATTTAATTTCCCTTTCACAGAGAGGGAAGGCAAGATGAGGGGACATTGCAGGACTGATGCAATGCTGGGCTGTTCCTCAGGCAGTTACCTTATACATTTATAAACAAAGGTTTTATATTCACCCTCTATAGTCAAGTGGTTCTGTTTGGCAAATCGGGATTACTGAAGGTTCTGAGTCTTTCATAAACTAGGTGAACCATGCAGCTTCTCGTTTGGCTTTCAGTTGAATTAGTTTTGAATTACTGGATTTGTTACAGCTCTATATTAGTGAACGATTTTTGTATAGATTGCCATGTCTACTGGCATCCCGTGCAAGGAGGTTTCAAATCTGGATGAAAACCTAGATTTTCTTAGTCATTTTCTGTATGAATATATGGGCTTGGGTTTTTTGTCATTAAGTAATCATGTGCTCAGACCTGTATCCCTTTAGGAAAAGTTTCTTTAAATACCTAGGCCATTTTTAATCCAATTTTTTTTATGGTTGTTCTTGGCGTAGCATTATATTCTATAACTGATCTTTTTCACACTGAGGAGTGCTAAAATATAAATGGATGTAATGCTGGAGCTCTTCTGAGTGGGTTGGTGTATCAGGGGCACTGGGAATTTCCCCTTGCAGATTTTCATGTCAGGGATACATGGTCCAAGCAAGGTGCCAGCTTCTGAATACCAAAAGAGTTGGCATTTATGTTATTTCAGAGAAGACTTGCATTCTGAAGGAAGATAAGCTGGTAAAATTCTGGGTTTTCATTCTGCTCCCTTTTACAACAAGAGGTGAAATAACACAATGTTATCTGGTTGCTCAGACTGATGCAGTCAAGCATCAAGTAAAAGAAAGGCCTAATTCTTCAAACTTTTATGTCTTCATCAGTACAGTGAAGTCACACTGTTGGAAATCCACAATTAGGATCCAATAATTTACTATTTCTCAAATAGCTTCTAAAAACCAAGTGATGAATCTGCTCTTCATCCCTGAGTTTTCTTCATGGAGTGATGCTATTTATGTGTTTTGATGGTGCTCTAAAGTCTGTAGGAAGTCCTTTGATGGTCGAGCCAGTATTTTGTTAACAGGATGTTTCCATCTTCTTTTACTGCTTTAAACTTACCAAAAACAAATTTGGAAACTCTCCGTGTTTATAAAGGAGATGACAGTGCTAGCTGATTAAAAGGGGCATAATTTGTTGCCCCACTTACCTCGTGTTGTTGATTAGCTGCAACAGATACTGATGCCAAATTCACTTTTTGTATGAGTAAATTTGGCACATATGCATGACAGTTCTTCCTCTTGTACCATCATTAGCAGACTCTAACTAACTGGCATTCTGCCACTGTGGAAAAGCTGAACTGTTTTCACTCAGTGTGCATCTTGTGTTCACCATCTGTATCTTCTGTTTTTAGGGCCTGATCCTGCAAAACTATTACAAGAACAGTTCGTTATCCAACATCTACTTATGTTGCTGGTGATTACTTATGCATATTAATAAAGAGAGGGGTTTTTAAGAGCTGGGGCTTATGTTTGTGAGGTGGATTCTGAATATCTGTTAGAAATCTTGTTATGGTCACCATTCGTTAATAGTATTCATTGTATTCACAGCCATGTGGAGACCGTTGTGGGTTCTTGGAAAAGCACAACAATAGACTGTAATATCAGATAGGACAAAATGAAAAAGAGGTAGCTGAAGGGTGGTAGGATACAAGTTAGTAACCCATTAAGTGGCATCTGTTCTGATGTTTCTCTGCCCTTCCCAGGGAAGGATTTTCCAGATGTCTAATCTGAATTTTTCATGCTGTGATTAGGTTTATTGCCCCTGACTGCATCCATAGGATAATTTAGGTTTGGTACATGTCTCCAGTCTTGCATAACTGGCAAAATACTGCAGGTAGACATTATAACAGGCTTGGTTTAGGGCTCGTGTTTCCATGCACTCATTAGATGGTGAAAAAGAGCTTTTGTTTAGGCCAGCAGTATTATCCCCAAGTCCCAGAGTGGCCTGGGAGGGAGTTACAAGACCAAGTCTGAGAGTATCTTGAACCTGTCTGCAGTGTTCACATGGGTTGCAGGGCTGTTCCGTGCCTCTGCTCAGAATTTCTGCGGCTTTTATACCAGCCAGAGGGTTACCCTGCAGTGTTGGACAGTTGTGTGGCTGCGATGGGCTGGGAGATTGTCAGCTTTGCTTAGTGACTCGTCACAACCCAAACCCTTCCGTCATCGCTCGAGGCCTCGCTGCTGGAACGTGCCCCACGTGTTTTCCCTTACACCTCTCCCAGAGCTGACCACAACTACGAAACAACCTGGCACCTTTCATTACTGCCACTTCTGCGGGGTGTCACACCTTGTATGAGCTGCCACCTCACTCGCCTGTGGCTCACTTTCAAGTTGGAATTTAAAAGACTTCTTGCAAATTCCCAAGAGCAGAGCAGCTGGAGACCTTTTTGAGGCAATACCTCTCCAGGTTTGGAGGGGCAGCAGCTCTGCTCATGTCCCCATCATGCCCTTCATGATGCTGGTCTGGATCCCAGGAATCTGCAGCTGCATCCCACCCGGGTTCCCAGCGCAACCCTGCACTCCTCTTGGCACTCTCCCAGACTCAGCTTACCACCCAAATATTTGTGACAGGATGACTGGAAGGCAGGCAGGAGGTTTTCAGGTAGGGTGGGCAGTACTTTGGTTTGCTTGTTTGTTGGTGAAGAAAATACTGCAAGGGATTATGTGCCTTTCATTGGTGACTTCTGAGGGAGAGAGATTCAGTAGCTAACTTGGCTGATAGGCTCTGCCTAGTGTGTAATGGACTCCTTAAGTCTTCAGATAAACTTTTGTAAAAAAAACAAAAAAAGAAGAAAAATTCTCTTCTGATTTTGCTCCAGATAAAATCCAGCATATACATGCAGATATACATAATATATTTTTTCCTTGTTAATAATGGGAATAATGTTGTGCATTTCCTATAATACTTGTTTGGTATACGTCACGCTGGGTCAACTTGCAGCACGTGTACAAAAGACTGGTGCTATTTTCAGCACCCTTAACTGTGAGAAAAGTGGCTTAGATTCTTCTGCTCTCTACAGTTCCAGAAATCTTAGTTATAACTGTACCTAATCAACCCTCAGTGTCCTCAAAACATACAGTTACAGCTTGTTGGCATAAAAGTTGGTACAGAAATGAGAAGCTGGTGTGAATTTTTTGCTTCTCTTTACTCTTAACCTCCAAATGAAGGTTATTTACACAGCAGTGTTATATATCACCTAGCTTTACTTGCCACTTCATAGAACTGGAAGCTTAGATATTGCAACTATGCAGATTGTTTCAGTAACATAGTTTAATGGAAACTCACGGATGACATCCATGTGTATCTTCACAAGAATAAGGAGTTCTGTGAAGAAAAAAGATTTTGGTATTGACCTGTAGAAAAAAATTCAGTCGTAAGTTCTGGATAAAATTCAAAGATAGCAGATGACAATTTACTCAGCCTTCGTGGGTAAAGAAACATTTTGAACATTGAAAACAAATCAGAAAAAGCACAGTCCAAAAATAATGGTTTTTTGAAAACTGAGCTTTTAACAAAGAAAACTGGAGCTCTGCTTTGGCATAGCAGGACCCTGCTGTGTAGTCAGCAATAAAAATGAATGGTTTTAAATGCAAATAAATTTAAGAATACAAACAAAGCAAAATTTGTGGCAAATTCATAATCAGTTTTTCACTGTGTTTTACATTAAAGACTTTTTTCCTTACAGTATTAAGTATTAAATGACAGAAACGTTACCTCCCGTGGTGTCTTGGAAACACTGTGGAATTGCTCTTTGTTTATGACAAAATGGGTAAGATGAATGAGCACTGGACTTGTGCATTTGATTAAACACTTCTTTAAAGTAACACTTTTGTGTGGTTTCAGCTTTCCTCTTTGGCTTTCGCTTGTCGTCTTCTGGTTGTGTTCTCTATTTTTCCTTTGTCCGTAATATTAATTTCAGCTTCCTGTCGTTACTGGTTGATTGAATTGCTTCACTTACCACTCAGATGTCTTCTTGCTACTGTTTATAAAACATCACTATAGTTACATGTGATATAGATATGGTTGGCTGGCTGGGGTTATAAAAGAAGACTCATTATAAAGGCTATAATATACTGTGGGCACAATTGCCTAGGACTCCCTGAGAAGCACAGTAAATGTAAAGGAACAGATAAGCTGTTGTTTGGTGTCCTGTGTTTCATACACAATTACTGAATTCAAGTGATTTTCAAATTTTTTATGTAGCAAAAAAATTATCGGTGATTATAATGTTGTAACAGATTCTTCTTCAGAATTCTGTCTCCCAGCTGCATTACGGATTTCACTGACATTGCATCCCAGTGGAGCCAGCTGGTGATTTGGACTATCAATAGGATAGCATCCACCATATGGAGCATCAAAAAGCATTTTTATTTTATTAGCTTGATATTAAAAAAAAAAATGAGTACACCTGTGTGAAGTGTGGCACTGTATTTTGCTGTTCATTTTTCTTTATTCAGGTTGCTTACGGAATCTATATCCAAAATGAATGTTAAAAGTCGAATAGGAAGAACTCATTTAATCTGTGTCCATTCACTTTTCTCTGAATGGGAGGTTAGTCTCTTCCAGGAGCCTCAGACATCTCTTCCAGGACCCTCAAACAGCTCTGTGGCTGCTCTGAGCATAGGAACAATCTCACAGTTTACTGTATAGGGTAACCTCTAACTCCTCCAGCTCGCTGGGGATAAACTCGTGAGAGAGGTCGTGACACTGCACTACAAAGATCTTTGTCTGTGCTCTGGTCTTTTTGTAGGTACAGTTCTGTAATCACTTATGAGCAAATCTGTCCTTTCAGTAAGACAGCAGATAGTTGTTCATCTTCTCTCTTCACCTTGTCCCTTTACAGTGTGAAGCAAACTGATTTACAGTAAAGCCATTTGGATAATCTTTTTTTAAAAAAAAAAACAAACAGAACAACAAAGCCTTTACCTGTTAAGATGCCATGTGAATTTGTTTTATAAGTTTTCAGCCGAAACAGAAAAATATTGAAATAGCTGCAGGTCAATGAAAACTTCCTGGCAGGAACTTGGTAATCTGCATTTGACCTTTTTCTTACTTGTGTATATGTTAAAAAAATACTTGTAGAATGGAGGCTAAAGCAGTAAATTTGCTCTAAAACTGGTATACTCAATACTTAAAAACCCCAGAAGCTTCTGCACAGAAACGGATTAAACAGAAAGAGCTTCTTTCCACTGCCTTCCTTCATCATCGTCATGTACCTTTGTTTTCAAAAGGGTTTTTGTGAATAAGATGGCTGAAGATAAGAACCAGGACCACTTGATGTAAATGTCCCTTTACACAGTTGGGCCAGAGTAAAAGAGCTGCAGGGCAGGTCAAAGCCATGTCCTGCAGTCTGCAGGAACGTGATGATGAGCTCTGTAGCTGGGCCCAGCAGTTTTCTAACTGCCAGGTGATCTAACTGGTCAAATACTACAAGGATTATGCAAATAAGTAAAATGTATTTTGAATTAAGAGACTGAAGAAACTGGTTTTTCTCATATCTGTTAAACCTTCTCCCAGTGTAAAAAGTTTGGCATGATATCTGACACAGGGTTATGGGTTTGCTTCCAGTTTCATGGCCAAGAGCTCCGATTTCCCTGACTTGTGGTGGCAGATCATGGCAGTGGCCACACAGGGTAAGAATGTCCCTGCAGAAGGATATTGCAATAGTTTATACAAGTATACATCAGGCCAGAAAATGAAACTATGAGAGCGTCACACAGTGTCTGCTGGAGATAGTAGAAAATCCATAGTGAAAAAGGTGGGTTGATCAAAAGCGGGCCTGGAAATATCCACTATAATGCAGTGGATGTCTTTGGAAAAGCACATGTGCTCCATCTGATGCTAAAGGAGTCACTGAGAAATGAGGGAAGGAACAATTAATATGTATCAGAACTAATTAGCATAGGCTTCCTTTACAGTCAGCAGGAAGAGGTGAACTTACCAAGTCCTGCTTTGGACAACTAGAGGCGTATTGTTGTCTAAAAGCAAGAAAAGCCTAAAAGCACCCATTTTTTTGTCAGCTGTACAGAAGTTTAGACAGCTAACTTGGACAGAGATGTATGTTTGGATGAATCCTACCCTGGAAGTCATTTCAGACTTCAGCAGACTGTGGATCAGCTTTGACTGAAGTTTTACTGCTGTGAAGCTGTCATGATAAGTTTGTCAAGATCCCGGTCACCTGAGAACCAACTAACTTACCACCTCCCCCTTTTGTTATGCAAAACAACATTATCCATTGTAAATCTCTGCAAAACAGATTGGTGCAGCATTTTGGCCTCTTTGGAATCTTCCAAACAGTGTTGCAAAGGTGTTCTTTGCATCCAGATGGATTTTTTGTGTTTTGTTTATTCTCATTCCCAAAATACACATCTTTTCAGTCAGTGTGTTTACATAATGTATGCTTCTGTTTAGTACAGTAATTGTAAATAATTATTCCCTTCACAGAAAAGAGGATGTGTGATAATTATTTAGCAGCTTGTTCCTTGGAGGCTGACCGTGTGAATCTTTGAGGGACATGACCTAAACTAGAGGCTTCTGAGTAGTTCAGAAAACCACAAAATGTAATGGGCCTTTTCCTGGGCCAGATTTTCAGTAGACCGCTGAAACTCTGTTTAAACTGGTACTTGTGCATGGTTACAGTCCTCAGGCACTGCAAATAATGACCTGGGTCTTAGCCATGGTTGTAATAAAAGTATACAGCTGAAGAGATAAGTTTTAGTATCCCTTGCTAAATATTTGTCCATGAAACCGGAGCCAGCATGAGGTGAGGTATTGTCAGGTACTTAGTGTAACTTTTTTTTTTTATTTTATCTGTGTGTTTTTGTGTAACTTAAAAAATTGAAGCTGGATTCTACATAAATAAGCAGAGTCTCGATCCACTGCATTCATAATGTTTTGCTGGCCCATTTGAGTTACTGGAGAAGGCTGGATGCCCAAGGCCATTAACCAACTGTGCAGCAAAGCACCCCTGGTCCCCATCATGCTGTCACCCTTTCTTTTGGGAGCAGTTCTGAGTGTGCCAGGACTGCTTACCAGCTTCCCCATCAGATCACTCTAGTACATACATGCATGCCTGTACTCTCTCCTCATCCCAGGAAGATGGTTAGGTATTTAAATTGGATTAAGCTGCTGCATAAAAGGGGCAAAAGTTGCATTTCAAGTCATTTAATTCTGCAGTTCTTCTCTTGGTTTACTTCTCTGTTGGGATAGGCACAAACCAATTGCCCTTGTCCTGTGTCCTTTTTGATACCTCCTTTTCTCTCCGCCTTCCGCATTTCATTCCTCTGTCCACGTTGCTAAATTTGTCATATCATCTCTTAGAATTTCCCTTTTGCCATCTTCTCTCTGCCTCATTCAGCTGCATCAGCCTCTCTCCTTCAATGCCTTCACTGATGGTCTATGTTGTGAACAGTAGCATTAAAACTAATTTGTATTTGCTTTAATTCCATAATGACCTCACATTAGTCTATTTCCCTATTAATACTCTGCCTGTAAAATGCCATTGAGATAATGAACCTCATTACAAAACCTTTTTCCCTAACATAACCAGCAGGACTCCAGTTTGTGAAATACAAGCTGGTTGAACCCTTAGTGGATGCTTGATTTAATTAATGGGAGGAGACAAAATGTGCAAGCGGGCCAGTATTCCTCTTGGAGACAAAATGATAATTACCAAACCCTACAAGTGATTTGTAAACAGCAGACGGGTATTTTTCCTAAACTGACTAATCCAGCACTTCGGTAATGTGATTATCTCTTATTACAGCCTTTTGTGGACTCTGCCTCACATTTCGAGATGAAACCTGGTATTTTTCCTTTAGTATGCATATTAAAGATGATTCACTTCTTTAAAACCACCATGCAAATGCCCCAGGGCTTTGTATTTTCTACTTACTGTGTTGTGGTGCCATTTACACTGCTGTGGTGAGCAGTGTTTTATTTGGATCGCGAAACAGTGAGGAAATGGTTGAAAATATGTTTTGCTTAAGCACTTTATCTTCCTAGTGCAGCTGGAGTTTTTATTTCACACTCAAATGCACTAGTAAAACATCAGGCACCTTTTTTTTCTAGTCCGTGAAGCAGCTGAGTACAGCAATAAGGGAATTGGAGTAATTTAGCAAGTATTTATATTTCTTGAATAGTATCCTTAACAGATAGACTTTTTTTTCTGTCTTCCTTCTTTTTCAAGCCTAATATCATAGTGTCTGAGCACTTGGTGTCTTTCCAGTGCCCAGCGCCTAACCACACTAAAGAGGAAGATGGCCTTACCTGCATTTCACAGATGGGAAGCTGGGACATGGGGATGTGGGGGCTACCTGTATTCCGGAAATGCATGGAGCATAAGTTGCCATCCCATTAGGACTGTCCCGTTAGGGCTTTCCTGTGAGTGCTGATGCGCTGCAGCAGGTGCCAGGCAGCTCTGGTGAGTGGCTGCAGTGGTGGTGGGTGGGGGCATCCCTGGGAGGGATGAGAGTTTGTGAGTGGCTCAGAGCAGAGTGCACAGGGGACAACACTGACCTGGGAACCAGACTTGAGCTATGTTATAATCTAATTTTTTTTCCAATGCAGTCACGTATACTGGCCCCTACCATTCGGAGCTGTAAAGGCCAATGGCACCCCTGTAAGCTGTGCCACGCAGGATGTTGGTGCAAACCTTCCTGCTCCTGTTTATTGTAGCTTAGAGCAATATGGCCGAGCTCTTTGTCCTTGAATGGCGTGACTCATTTTGAGACTGTTTTCGGTAAAGTTCACAAATGAATTTGAGTATTTGTAGAGAGCTGCTGTAGGACTAAGGCTGGCCAACTGTTTGTATTTTTTTTTGTGACCAGATGGTTCTGCTTTTGTCTTTCCCTTTTTGACCCCTTGCTTTAATAGTTTTTTTAGGCACTCTTTCTACTCACCACTCCTCATAAACTCTTGGAGTTTGCAAAAGAAATAACATAAAAAGTAGAGTTACCCTGGCTAGTGATTTGAGTCCAAGGTTGAAAGTCAGATCAGGAATTGGTGTCTCCCTGTACTTAATGCATATCTGAACTTGGAATAGGAAGATTGTTCTCCTCATGCAACTTTGCAGTCATAGTGTTGTATATATTTGTCCTAGTCAGGGACTGAGTCTGTAAAGACACTACAGTCATCAGATTAAGAGCACCAGACTTCAAGACTGATCGAATGTTTCAATCTGAGCTAAAGGAGAATTCAGTTGTAGGCCACCTGATATCTCATGTATACTGGATACATTTCAGATAATTTGTCTATTCATTACTGCAGTATGCGAATTTCACATTTTTTCTGTGTTAATTCTCATGGTATTCCCACAGGATAGCAAAAAGCAACTATCTCTGTTTTTCAAGTTGGGCAGGAAATAGAAAAAATGCCTAATTTACCAAGCTGCAAAATCCTGATAAGTGCACTATTTCCAACAACTTAGAGCATTTTTTAATTGTCTAGATATTTCAAGTGTGTAAGTTCTTTTGAAAAATATTCCATTTCAATAGAAGTTTCATGGCATTTATCAGCAAACATCTCTCTTGTAATGGCATTAAAAATCTGGCCACAATACTTCTCTATTTAAGTGTTTTTCAAAATCATTCAGGAAACATGAATTCATCTCATGCAACTGCAGAAGCCCCCAACTCAGCAAGTTATCTTAGGCTTTCTTCATAGTCATCAGAGAGAAATGTGTGCTTTTTAGGATGTGATTTCTTTTAAGGATCTGATCGCTTTTAATCATGAAGTCCCTGCTTCTCTCTATTGACTGCAAAGTAAACCTAGTTCAAAACGTTTTCTCCTGTGCTATAAATGCTTGCATTTATTTAGCTGAATTCAGCCTTAAATGATTCATCAAAGACACACAGGATGCCTTGTGGAACAAAAGATTTTGCCCAAATCTCCCAAATACTCCAACCTCTACCTCATGGACTTCACCAATCTATCCAGCAGATTGTATTCACTGCCTTTGCTCTCTGTGATTCATCTCTTCCCATTTAGTTTGTTGGACTTAAGCTGAACCCCAGCTGTACAAGCATGTATTAGGGAGAAGAAACTAAAAATGTAGGATAAAAATTTGGAGCCTGGACAGAAGTGTTCAAGAGAGCTTGTTATCCTCTCTAGAAAAAGGTCTGCTGAATTTAACAGCTGATCTCCACAGAAATTGCTCTTAAGGTTTTTGTTTTCCAGTAAGTTTTGACGTACTTGTTGGAACTCCATGTGCGAGATAACACACGCTATTCACATTTGTGAAAGAAATCCCAATCTCTCTTAAAATTGTAATGTATTATATAACTCTAGATGACCTTTTGAGAAGGTTGGTAAGCTTATGCTGGAAAGCCAAATACAGACCTGGCACAATGTCCAGCAAATTTAGTGTGAGTGCCACACGCTTCTATAAGGGCTCAGTAAGTCCAATTCGTTGTTGTTAAAGCAAATGTTTATTTGACAGTAGAGAACAAAGCAGCCAGGCCCATTTATGGTATTATTGCTCAGTTTACATCTTCCCAGGTGACAGCAGAGGCCAGAACTTGGATTATAACCCATTTAAAATGGAAGATTTCTTTCTCGACTTTTGCTCCAGCTGCTGGAGACTGGCTTGGGAAGAGGCTAATGAAAATGCTCCTATACTTTTTTTTAATGTAGTTACTTGTCCTCAAAGAACTGAATGCAGGCCAGCAATTCACTTCCTGCCCTAGGCAGCGTTTGAATAGCCTATTATGTCTATGACACAAATTGCTCTCCTATGGGTTGAGCCAGATTAGAAACTGTGAAAGAGAGGTAGAAACCTGGCCTCATCTTTATCAGACACATCCTGTCCTAACTATTCCCGTATCGCTGTTTTAAACATGCTTTCTTAATGAATCATATTATTTTGAAATGTCGTGTTGCCTGTGATATTTGGTAGTTGAATAATTGTGATTTGGGTTTATGTTAGGTGGTAACCTGCCAAATGGGAAGATTGGTAACAAAATGAAGTCTGTATCCTGAGCATATGCTGTAGACAAATAATCATTATCTCAAACAACAGTAAAATATCTTCTGAGTTATCATTATTTCTTATTTCCTCTTGCCACATTTTCATTGACTTCTTCATTGACCTCAGACCCTAAAGCACGCAAGCCTAAAGACTGTAAAGCTTGCACATCAAAAGTGCACGTATTTTTATTGGAAAATGAAGCTTACCCTTCACAGCCATACCTGTATGCCAGTCTTGATCCTCTGCAACAGAGATGACCAGGCAAGGAATAAAACTAGGAATCCTTTCTTGCTGATTTTTCAAAACAATAATCATGTTATATTAGCACCGTGGCTTTTTCCCATGTGATATGGTAGCATAAATTTTTCCATTGGTAGAAGTAGCTGACTCTTGAATAATCCCCCCCTCCCGATATTTCAGGAAGTCTTGGTGAGGAAAGTTTTTTGTGTGTGGGTGAAATATATCTGGCAGTTCAGGTGGTCTCTTTGCTTGATGACCTTAGCTCTGCTTGTTCAGAAACTAGGTGGGGAGTAGCCAGACAAGACTCCAAAAGGGACTAAACCTGTCCATTTTCTAGGAGGTATTCTTTCCATAATGTTTGCTGAGAGGCTGTGGAACAGGCAAGATAGTAAATTGAAGAGCTGCTCTCCAGGAAGGCCTGCTCTTTTGTAAGACTTTTTGTACTCCACTGCCAAATCCATACCCCTACGCTTGTTGATCCTACTCTGACATGTGACAGTGCATCGAGAAGTATTGTTGCAGTTAGAAGAGTTTCCTGTGGTTGCTCTCCAGCAGCCACTGAGCATTAGTGCCTCTCTATCTCCAAGGTTGCATGAAGAAATCCTGGAACTGAGCTGAGATCAATGCTACAGGGAGCTGTTGCCTTCCAGAAGCTCCAAAAGAGATGGTCTGTGCTATCCACTGTCACGGGGCAAGAACAGAGGCTCTCTTCTCCCATGCCCCGGAGGAGAAGAGATCAAAAGTGTCTTTCAATTCTAATAGTGAGTTACTTTTATGTCCAAACCTTCTGCCAGCTTTGGGGGAAGCCTTTAAGTGAGTAATGCAGTATAGAATCAGACCCGGAATAGGTCTTTCTTGTGTTAAGACAGAGGAGCGCTCTCCATTCCTCTTTTATCCTTCCAGTTTATTTCTCTCCCTCCTCTAGCCTATCCTGCTAGACCATGTGCTTTCTTCAAGCCACCAAGAACATCCATCTCACTTTTGTCACAGGATGATGTTTTTTGTGCAAACATAAATATTTAGAGAAGTTTACAAAAGATTAAGCGTCATCCAGTCAAGCATTCCTGCTAATGCAATGATGGGACAAGTCAGCAGGGAGCAAGAGCCTGGGCTGGTGTGCACAGCTGTTGCAAGATCAAACTGTGGAACATTCACTTTTGATTTCACCAACTTCACTGATCAAAACCATTTTTGAAGTTGGCTGGGTTTTTTTTTTCCAGAATGAAATCCTTTCCATCAAAACAGCTTCTTCAGTGTGCAGGCTTTGTCTGTATCGTGATTCTCTTGACTCAGTTTTATTGTTGTTATGCAAATTCTTGATGAAAATATGGTGCGCTTCCTGGAAGAGTGAAAAATAAATCCATATTAGAGAAGTTTCTAGGATGCAATGCAGAGCAAAAATAGTTGAGAGACCTGCCCACAATACTTGTGCTTTGACAGTTTGCATTTCACTCTGATCATCAATACCTGAGAAAAATTATGCCAGATTCCATATTAGCGTAATCCAGGGAGACTTCAAGTGAGAAAATCCCATGTAAGTAAGACTGTAAATAAAGAATATAAGACTGTTTGGTTTGTGTTGGGTTTTTTTCCTAGTAAGGTAAAACAAACAAACAGAAGTTATTCTGTAATTTATGCAGCCATTAAGTAGTAAGAGTATAGAAATACATTCAAGGCAAGTGGGCGCATGTGTGCAAACATACCAGCACGTGTTTCCTTTAAGGAGCTGTGTCCTTCTTCAGTCTCAAGCACTGCCAGTTTGGCTTTCTGCTCCAGTGGGAAGTGGATTTGTCATACCAGCTAAAATACTATCTACCTCTGGGACAGCTCACAAGTGATACCACTGTGGTGATGATGGGAGAAAAAACAGCTGTCAGGCATGCTTTTCTTCAGTGCTGCTTTGCTGCCCCTTTCTAGCGAGGCGACCACAGGAAATCCACAGGAAATCCTACCTTCCTAGAAAAATATCCTGCTTCCTCCTAAGGATGCATGGATCAGCCAGCTCGACTGGACTGTGGGCAAATTGAAAGAGAATAATCTTTTGTAGGAAGTGGCTCAAGCTTCAGTGTTTGAGCCACTGAAAACCACAGTGGACAAAAGCCCAACTCCTTGGTCTGATCAAGTGCCGGTGATACTTTGGGCAGGACTTTTGGACTAGATGACCCCTGGAAGCCTCTTCTAACCAATATTTTTATGTTTTGATAATCACAAAATCTAACATGTTTTTCCTGTCTTTAAAATCCATGCGTCTCTGATAAACATTGCTAGGCCTTGTATTTGGTTCTATTTTTTGTAAATACTCTTTTTTTCCTGAGATTTTAATTAAAGATGCATATAATTAAAGTACTGTTTTTATTGCATCTTATAAATTATTTATGCTATTCTATGGGAGTGCGAGAAATTTTTAAGCATCCTTCCAGCAAGCTGAATTTTCATCATTTTAATACTTTCAATATATTCCTGTAACTGAACACGTTTCATGAACCTAAAGAGGTTATATTAAATTTAGTAATACAATGAGAAATATGCTTAGGGTTGTAGGTCTGTAACTTTGATGAGTAATATGAATGGGCAAATTAAAACTCACTCATCATTTGAATTGCAAATGTAGCTGAAAGTGACTTCATAGTTCAGGCTGGAGTACAAAAAAATTGAAAGAAATGATATATTTAATATCAAAAAGTTATGCTATCTCACACAGCAATTACAGCCAGAAAAATGAAAAGAGAGAGCTTGGCTGTTCTGTACTTAGAAATCCTTTAAATCTCTCTGTGAAAACTGGTCATTGGTTTCAAGCATTTCCTTTCAGGCAAACCTTAAACTGTAGGAATTAGGATCAGAAAGAGGAGTTGCTCTGAGATGATGATTCTTTTCCATGATTGTGGTAGCACGAATAAACTAGAGGAAACTTTCCAAACCAAGAAGAGGACATAGATCCTGTTCCAAAGCATGTGAGTGTAAAGAGGCAGGGTCGGGAAGAGGAGAGATGAAACTACAATACAGAAAGCAATCTGGGTAATGCAAGCCGTGTATCTGACAAATTACAGCTGGTAGAAAGTGACAGCAATTTTTCTGGAGGAGAAGAAGATAAAATTTATTCTTATTTAGCACAGAATGTGTTTTGGCCAATTTTTTTTTTTTGTACACCTTTTAATTTTTAGGACGTTATTTCTATTTTCTCAACATTAAGAGTGGGAAATAAATGTTACATTTTTCAGTCTTATAAGGATTTTTTGGGGGAAGAAAGGAAAATTGCAGGAAAATTCCACATAAAAATGTTTGTGAGATTCCAGTTATTTCTGCTGGGTGCAGAAATATTCAAACTTATTCCTAAATGAGTAATTCTCTTCAAACTGGGAGATGAAAAAAAAAGTTTTTTACTCAAAATCCATATTTTTGTTGTAGTGAAGTTAGAACAAGTAGTTTGAAAAAAACCTGAAAACCAAACAAACCAAAAAGCTCAAATGTAGGTGTACAAAACACTACAGAAATAAAAGGGTGTGTAAATGTTATCTTTCCTTATCATTGCGTCCTTGAGAAGCAGGTCCTTTCTTCCAGGTTTCTTTTCAGCTCAATGACTTTTTGGGTTGCTGCAAACTCCGTGTAGTCCCTCTGGGTCTCAGGTGACCCAGTTGCTCTCTTTTTAGAGGAACATGCCAAAATAACATGAAACAAACAACTGAAACTAATGCCATATGTCACAGCTTGCACGATGAAGGTCCCAGTTCAACTGGTGTCTTTGAGAAATGTGCATCTCTTGACAGAGGAAATCTTTTAACAAAAGAACTTGGACTAATCCAAAGCATATAAAGCTAATTCTTGCAAGCAAAGGAGTTTGTGTCGGTCTTCTCCCACCACCACCTCATTTTACATCTGATCATTAATTTGTTTTCTATTTAAATGGTTACCAATAGTGACTTTCCAATTTTTGAGGTAAATAGGAAGAGGTGCTTTTAGTAAGGTCTTTTCTTTATTGCCTACTCATTAGAAGAATTGCTGCTTAAGACTAAGGAAGCTTTTTAAGATGGACTTAAATGATGATTTGAGGGGAAACTGAGAAAGTATGTGGAGAGAAGTGGGATGGAGCCTCCATAGTACAGATTTGAGTACATGCCGCTCTGGTAGCAAGGTCTCTGATGGGCACACCAAGCTCTGCAGTGTATTTTTGACTTCAGCTCGTATAATCTGTCTTTATCTAGTCATGTCATGAGGCTCAGTAAACAGAAGTACCAGGCCTGGATGTCCTGACAATTATCTTCCCCAGCTGGTAACAGGCTTGTGGAATATTTAGACAAGCATTTGTTTCTGTTTTCAGAATTTGCTACATGATTATAGCATCACAGAATAAGATTTTAACACAGCACAAGATTTCAATAAACAATATGTTTCCTTAGGATAACAGCTCTGACTTGGGGATTTCATTTTTTTTGTTTTTTTCCTTTGCAGGAAGAAGGTATCGTGAAGGAAATAGACATCAGTCATCATGTCAAGGAAGGTTTTGAAAAAGCAGATCCTTCTCAGTTTGAACTGTTGAAAGTATTAGGACAAGGTTCATATGGAAAGGTAATTTTTATTGTCATCTAATCACCCAGAGCAACACTGCAAATATTGTGTCCTTTCTCTGAGTTCATTTACACTGCTGACATTGTGCCTATATAAATGATATTGTAAAGGCAGATAAGGAAAGCCCTTCTGTCTTCGTTTTAGTAACACTTCTGTCTTTTAGCTGGATTCCTGAATATGAACCGGTTTAGGAAATAGTGCTTATGGGTCTGGACCTGGACTAATGAGCACAAGTGATTGTTAGTAAGCATCACTGTTTATGAAACTAGACCCTCCTGCCTCTTTCTGACCTATCCACCAGGGAGGTGAGTGTGCCACTGCTGCTTAGTTGGAGGATATAAATAGGAACATGCAAAGACTTAAAGAAGTTAGCTGCACAATTCCCACCGAGGGCAACCTCAAGCACATTTCCGAGTCCCAGACTGCTGTTTAGCTCACACTCAGAGGCCTTGAGAGGGTCCTGGAGATAAACCTCAGTGCAGAATACAGTAATCATTGCAAGAGCATGGGGAAAAAACCCTGCCTGTTTGACCACAAGCTAATTTGTGGAGAAATAACATTCTCCACGTATCTTAGGACACAGGATTTTCTTAATTCCAAAGACAATTATTCAGCAGGGCATGCTGTTTGGAAATGAAAACAGGAAGGAAAGATGGAGAGAAAGAAGGAAGAGTCAATTCAGCCTTAAAGTCTTTCCATGGTTTAAATAAGACATTGAAACCTTTGGAACAGTAAACCTAGTTGAAACTAGGCATGGAAGTCCTTATAATTATATTACTCGGTGGAGTTTTAAAAAAATATTTTCCAATCAGAACCTTTAGTTTTATTCCTAAAGAGAACTATATTAAGGGTATTTATCTACTTCCTGGTTATTCTAGAATTATATTGATATTAAATCTATTAGAAGTTCCCTGAGGTGAGAGGTATCAAGAAAGTTAACATTTAATACCAAGTCTTGAACTCAAGAATTTCTTCAGAGCACAGTGTGTTTAAGTATTAAATGAATGTGGAAAAAGCAAACAGCTCAAAATTAGGTTTACTGTGTAAGAAGGAGAAGAACAAGAGAAGGAAACATCTTTCACAAAAGTAACAGAGGCAGAATGACCAGTTTTCATATTCAGGCAGTAAAGATTTTAGAAATGGTTCACTGGCTACCTTAGATTGTATTGATGTATTTTCAGTATTGTTTGAGTTGGCCTTCTAGCCTTAGGCATTTTGTAAGCAAAATGCCTGGTCTCTGCAACCACTTCCCAAACGGAGGTCTGATTTCTGGGGCATCAGAGTGTGAGTGTGGACAATGTGCCTGTCTGGAGCTGTGTGTGATTACAAATCACTTCCTATTTCTTATGTGAGAAGGATCAGTAAACTCCCCAGAGCAGCAAAGACACAGGGGAGAGAGGTCTGCTCTGTGTTTCTTAGGCAGTCCCCAACCACCTACATTTTCATCACCGTGATATTTGAGCTAATGGTTCGAATCCGTGCCTCTGGGGATGCAAACCATTAGGTTTTCAAGTTGTTCACCCAAGACCTAAAAAATTTCTTGCAGGATTAGAGAAGATAGTCTTTGGTGTCAGAGGGAGTGCCTCCAACACTCTTGAGGTGCAGAGCACTTGCTTAGCTTTTTAGATCAGGTTTTGGATGATGCACCAATTGTCCAAGCTAAGGGAGTTTTGCTAGTTCAGGTGTTAATAACGTGAGGTGTCTGTGAACATGTCAAACTAGAAAATTGAAAGTCGTGCTCAGCCACATGCACATTCTCTTCTGGCAACCTAGTATAGTACAGTTAATATAACCTGTCAAGTAAGCACTTCAGGGCTGCTTGGTGGTTTCAAGAGCCTTTAAGAATAATCAGAAAGATGACATCATTTTGCAATACAAGGCATTTTCATTTGTTCTGTTCCTTTCTGGTTTGGCGGTTATTTTGATGTCCTCTGAAGAAGAACACAGCGTTCTTGACTCATCTCTTTTGGAGGGAATGCAGACAAGTGCCCTATCCCATGCTGCAGTGAACAGCTGACTAGTGGCTAGTAATGTAAATTGATAATTTTGCTTATTACAGCAACATGGGTATTACAAGCTTTGTGAGAATATATGGCAGAAAAGGTATTTCAAGAACTGCAGCCCAATATTTCTGCAGATGCAGCATGCTGTGCTGTTCTGTGTGCAGTGCTGCTGAAAACCATTATCTTCAGGGTTTGGGTTTTTGGTTTTTTGGGGTAAAGAGTCCATAAATGTTTTTAAAGAATAATGATACAGCTGAAAATCTAGTGTCTGGACAAGCTTAGTTTTGACTTTCTCCTCCTTTTCAATGTAATACAAAAAATAAATCTTTTACTTGACCTGGATAGAAAAATATCCCAACTTTCCTCTGTAAACTTCTAAATGAATTGACTTTCTGTTAATTCTGGAGCAGCTGAGCTTAATTTATCATGAATAATAACAAAAAACACTTCAGAAAGTCTTAGGTGTTCCTGTTGCCTCCAGATTTCATCATTTTTTTCCTACAGTTGTGAGCACTGGAGGTGTCTGTATGTTCATCAGCCGAGGAAGCAGGAGCTGGGAGCAAGCAACGTGTGCCCAGGCTTGGCTGGTCAGGGCAGCTCAGCTGAGGAACTGTGCATATCTCCTGTGCACAGGAAACATCTTGAGAAGGAATGTGTCTCACCAAAACCCTGTCAGATCATGTTGTAGAAGGGTTGCAGCTGTGATGCTGTCAGATGTAGAGTCCTGATGAAGTTGTTCAGAGAGAATTTACCTTTTTTTTTTTTCCCCAGCTTCTGTACCTGGTTGATAAAAGTTGTTCTCCCTTCTCACAAATGTTTCCTCAAAGGGTTTTGAGAAAATCTGATCTGTTTACAGGTTGGAGTTTTTAGGAGGAAGAGTCTTTCATCTTGCAAAAATTGTGCTAGAAACATCCTTCCTCCTTCCTTTTTTTTCGGCTTTTTATATTTTAGGTGGAGAGAGTTAACAAAGCTGCATGGTTCCTGGATAGGCAACTAATAAAATAATTGCCATGGAATTTTTAATCCAACTAGACATTCATTAGTTACATAATTTCACCTAGTCTTTGTTAATTCATATATTAATAAGTATATGCTATGTATGTGGAACTGTATTTTTATTTCCACATTTGGCTTTACTTGGGCTTCTGTCCATTAACACAAGTGCTGAAATAAAAAAAAAAAAAAAGAAGAGACACTGTTGCCTGGTACTTCTGATCTCAGCAGATAGAGTGTGTCCAGCTAAAAGATTTGTTTATTTTATTTTCATTTATTGAAACACTGAAAGTCTTTTAAAAACCAAACTGAACCACGGATTCCTTTTTTCACTACCCCTCCAGTGCTCAGGTGCACTCAGAGGCAGATAAGAAATGTTTGCATGTAGTAAAACAAAAAGAGTACAACTTTAGCTACAAACTTTATTTTAATTAAAAATTTACACTGTCAGAAGATGAAGCAGAGGAGACTGTAGCAGGGAAAACTGTCTTTTTTTTATAGTAACAATAGATTTTCAGCTGTATGAACTTTCTGCTTCAGCTGCATCTTAGGCAAGTTGCTAATCATGACTTATGGCATAAACGGCACCAAATTGATTTTTTTTAAATTTAATTGATGGCAATAATTTTAAGACACTGCACATTCCTAGACACAAATGAGACATAATTTTTTTTCATGTAAAGCTGGTCAGAATAGGGAGATATATGTGCACACTGATTCTAACTTTTCACCCATCTTTAACTGAATGTATAAGGTCAATTAATAATGTTGAAAATGTGAGGTTTTTTTGAGGTGGTAAAGGCTTAAAACTGAAAATCTCCAGAGCTAGCTCAACCAATTGCAGGTGAAATAAATATGAAGTGCTTTCAGCTAGTAATTTTCATTAGAATTTGTGAACTAAAGTATCTATTCTCCTATCAAATGCAGTAGGCCTTGTAAGTAGAAATTCAGCAATCATCTATACAAAACATTTGCTTTTTACAGGTATTTCTAGTCAGGAAGATAAAAGGATCTGATGCAGGCCAGCTTTATGCCATGAAGGTACTTAAGAAGGCTACTCTGAAAGGTAAGGATTGGAACAGTGGCTGCAGTCTCTATTTCTGTGCTACATAGTAACTTATTTTTCTTGCTATTTTTTACGTTGTTGCTGCCTTGCAGTATATGAATGCATAAATATGTCTCTGCCATCCTCCAAAATTCTGCCTCACTGTAGGTGAATGTTCTAAAAAGAACTTAAACCAAAATATGTTACCTATACGGTGTGAGAGCAGGAAAACAGAGGTTTGCAGTTTCCCAGCTGCATGTTTTCTTTATTTTCTTGGTGTTATTTTTAGGACTTCTATTTGGTATATATTAATTTCTATTGAAGTATCACTTTCTTTCTGTTGCTGAAGTAAATTAGGATATTGGTGAAGTAAAACCTGGCTCCTACTGGGCAGAGCGGCCTTCCCAGCTGGTGCTTCTCACTGCGTGCCTGAAAAACCATGGGAACATGTTTTCAGGTGCGAGGAGTCATTCTGAGATCGTTGAGATCATGCTGTTTCCTAGCTCATGGGCTGTAGGAGGCTAGGGCCAAATGACTGATGTTCAAAGCTGGTCGTTCTCTTCTGGGGCCACAGCCTGCTACAGACAAAAAAGAAATTGCTAGTCATGCCCAGGACTGAAAAGCAAAGAGACTAAGTTCAGTCTCAGTTGAAGTCCTTACTGGTTGTTCCTCCCCAGAGTAAGGAGGATGCAGTCATCTTCTTGTTTCCCTGACCTAGTACTGTTCTGTTCTTTCCCTCAAAAGCCTGACACTTTTTGCACATAAGGTGGAGACCATTCATTTTGTCTGGAGCAGATGTTTTGCTTTGTCTCGGACCGTGTGGGTTTGTGCAATGCAGTGTAGTGTCTAAATTTTTGTCATAATGTGAAGATTATGACAAAAAATCCAGATTTCTATAGCATGGCTTGCTCTGGGGGACCAAAATACGAATAAAGGTACCAGTAACTGCAAGGAAGAGCTACTGCAGATGGTGTCAGGCAGAGCCAGCACCTCTTCTGAGTAGTGGTCAAAATGGGGAGCTGGCACACCAGGCATTTAGACAGTCCTTTCCCCTAAGAAAGCCTTTTCAGGGAAACATTAGTTCGAAGCAATGCTGGCGTGCTTATCTTTTTGTTTGGAATCCAGAGGAGAATGTTTGTTCTAGCAGAACAGCATAGTGTAAATAAACACTTAAACAGTACTGGGCATAAGGCATGCAAAGTAATAGATCAGGTCTGTGTACACAATGTGTATGACAGAGTGATTCTCTGACTTCTCAGCTAAGAGCAGGACCGTGAAGTGCCCAAACTGAGCTGGACTCAAATGCCAGAGTCTTCCCCACTGGAGAAAGTCATCTCCTGATGGTGTCTGAGCAAGGTCTTTGTAACCCCTCAGACATCAGGATGTACCAGAAACTTATTTCTGTTTATTTTGACAACACAGATTTATTTTTTTTTTTTAGTGAAAGGGAAACTGGTTATTCCCTCTTTTTCTGTATAACTCTGAGCAGTGTTTAGCTGGAAGAGCTTTGGATGGGGGGAGGGTTTCTTTTGCCTCCCCAAACAGGATATTGTTACTTAATATTTGATGGCGAAATTTGTAACATTAGATTCCACTGTAAAAGACCTGTATTGTGGCAGTATTTCAGGAAATCTCGAAATTTAGATGGCGATTTTAAAGTACCCAAAGTGTTCCATCAAGTTTCTATTCTGTCAAGACCAGGCACCTCTTTGCATTTCTGTAGTTCTCTATAGCACAGAAAGGCTGTGCATTGTCTTCTCAAGTGCGGGCCATAAGATCCAAAAATTGAGGCTACTTTGTAATTTTGTTGGGTTGCATCCCTTTCCCATTCAGGCTACTTACCCCTCTGACTGCTAGCTCTGGATTTCCCATTAATCTCAAGATAACCAGCACAGGGGTAGGAACTAATTTGTCCGCACCAGTTTCTACAAATAAGTTAAACCTGATGGCTGTTTAACTCAAAAAAGTACAAAAATAAAGACAGAACCCCATTGGCACGGGGCAAGTGAGACGAGCAACAAGGAGGATTGCTGTCAGTAAGCTTCCATGTAACTTTTGGCACAGAGATGATTTTTCTGACAGCTTAATTTCATCTTTTAAGCGAGAGTGCTGAATTGTTGCTGACTACCTACACTTAAAAAGGCTGGAAGTCACTCCAATGTGAAGTATTTATTAGCACATCAAGCAATGGGAGCAAAGCTACAGGTGCACATTAGCGCTGCACTCAGCATTTGCTGACAAAAGGCATGCTACAAGACGAATTTCTGAATGATTTTGCTTTCTGACCTGCACTCTGCACGAGTACCGCATGGAGCAGGAAAGTCAGAGCTCTCCGTGCCAATGCCATTGACGTGGCCAGACAGCCCTAAATGTTATGGCAGTTATTTTCTGTAGTGAAACAAATTTGCAAAGCATGTAAATGGACAAGTCAGAAAGAAAATAAAAGAAGATGGGATAGCAAAGCTGGTTTCTTTTCTGGATTAGTCTGAAGGAATAAAACCTGGATAAATAAGAGACCTTCAGGAGTGATGGTACATGCTCTGAAGAACAACCACAGTAGGTCCTGTTGAGGGGTTTCCTATCCTGGGAGCCTGACTGTGGCTGTGGCTGGCTGGTAGTGTTTAGGAAGAAGCAGAAGTACAAAATGGTGCTTTCTGCAGTGAGCCTGCTGCCTCCTGCCCCTTTCCAGGGTAGTTGCCCCTTGTTAGCATGATCCCAACTTCACCAACAGCAAAGGTTAGTTATAAGAAGGGTACAGCAAGCAGCGGCAGAACTCTTCAAGCGTTTACAGTTCAAAAATTGTTTTTGATACAAAAGAGACTTTGTAGATCAGTCACATGTGTAGATTTCAGCTTGAAAAAGATCTGCTAATCAGCAGAACCACTCCTGCTGTGAAGGGAAAATTAGGCTCCAGAATATTCCAGTTTAGATTGTAAAAGTTTGCAGAGGCACACGCTGTACACATGAATATTTGTGAAAATGAAATTAATCTTAAACTCATGAAGGTTTATTTTAAACATAGAGATATCTGAATAAGCACCTGTAACAGCATGGATCCTTGAAAGTGAAAAAGCCACTCTTACTTTCTGTTGTGGATGAGAGCATCACACATAAGTTTCTTTCCTTTCTGCCTCATTTCCTTTTTTGGGAGCTTGTGGGTGTCTGATTTTAAAGCAGAAAGCTTTCTGAAGAAACTAGATAAGTGCTTCATTCCAATTATTAACTTCAGGAAAACCTTGTTCAAAATGTTTAAGGATGTTATGTGTGTTAGGTGCCAGATACGGAATACATCAGATTGAAGGCTGCATGTATGTGTAACTCTAACTTATCTCTCTTTCCAATGCTGTACATTAAATTACAGTACCTTAATAGCTTCCTTTGCAAATATAAACCCTTTTGGGGGCATCTAGGTGCTCCAAGATATTTAGGCATCTAAATACCTTCCACGAGTGAGACTTTTGCCTTTCAGAATGTCATTAAATAATACTCTTAAAATACCATCTTAAAATGTTATTTTCATGTCTTTGTTATACTCTACTTTTTCTTTAAAATCAGATTTTTAGATAAAAATTGAAAGATAATAAAGTTTATCTATGTGTTTAAAAGCTTACAGATATGTATCAGTGAGTCTCTCCTGCCCATTCTGAATACATTGTAAATCTGAGGGAACCAGAAATAAACCAGGGAGTGTTTATTCTGTGTATGTGTGTGTCTGGTATTCACCAGCGAAGCTGGAACAGAGGAACAGGGCAAGCTGATTGTTTTGATTCATTATTTCTCTCGAGGTGTCTCAGGCTCCATCAGCTTTACTGAATGTGCTTCAGGATTCCATGATCAAGAGTTGTTTAGATTGGTTACGGTGTAAGCCTCATTAAACACTCATGAAATGCCCATAAATCCCCAGCAGGTTGCTGTGCTGGAATGTAAGGGAGCTTGAAAATCAAAGACCCATTCCTCCAGGAGACGTGCAATCTAAGAGAAAGTGGCATGAAGCTGTAATTCACTGACATAATGCTTATGAACTTTATAAATATTACGGTGATGATGTAGCAGGGTTATGTGATGGATCATGAGGAGGCAGTTTTCATCTGCCCATCTGGTTGGCAATGGGCTGTGTAAGTCTTGGCACTGGAAGCCATTTGACCCTGAGAATGCAATCTACCTGCTTCTGCTCATGGGGTTTAGAAATGATAATCTGTTTTGTCAAAACCTCTGCAGTGCTTTGCAGCTTATGATCCCCTCAGTTTAAGCCAGCAGGCTTAGGGGTTTGCTGATGTGTGATGGTTATAGGTGCAGTAAGCCGTGAGAGCAGCTTTAGTGTCTCGCAGAGAGCTTGTGTGTTCTCAGGGATCGATGATATTAAATATACCCTAAATTGAACAACTAACTTAGGTGTCACCAGGTGAAGTGTGATTTCTATCTAAACCACTGATAAAATTGTAGTAGTGTTTCCCCTGATTGGACACCAACTGAAGTGGCCTTTTCAGTTTTCCTTTGTATGTGACTCAGTTTCCCTGTAACGACCGTGGTGTTTAGATATCAGATACAGAAGTCCAGTGGTTTCCCTCTGGTTTGAAGGGAATAAAACTCCAACAAAATGAGAAACTGTAGACAATATTGCCCTATAAAGCAGGACTCTTTCTGAGTCTTCACCTCAGGTAAAACTAGGTCTGTTGTGCCGAGGTTTTCAAGGTGTCATTTTCTGTTTTGTACAGTCCTTGTGTTTGGTGAGAGGCCCTGGTACTCATCCAGGTTCACTATTGAAATTTTGGTTTATTATCTTTTCTTAAAGTATTCTGCTATATTTTTTATGTCTTCTTGGGCCTCTTATTACCTGCTTCTGAAAATTTCACCAAGGAAGTCCTGTCCACAGGACAGTCCAGACGCCACAGCAGAGGTACCCTTGCCCTGCAGTTTGGAGCAAAGGTTGTGTGCTCTGCATCCTTGGAACTGCTGCTTATGCACGGCTTCTTTAGTCTGAGAATTGCAACCCTCCAAATGTGAGGGCTCTGAGCTCAGAAAAACACAAACATTGCTGGACCTGGAAGTGCCCTTTAAGATCCAGCTGAGACATAGACTCACCCCTCTCCACAAATAGCCATACGCTAATTTTTCAGTCTTGGAAGGAAATAGCAACTTCTGTGTGCACAAACACAAAAATATTTGATTCCTCTGTATATTTCCCAGTGGCTCTAAAATGTAAAGATCAGCCTAGTCAGGATGTGCTGAACCAGACAGCAATGCTCTTGGGTCACCATCTGGACCCGGCCCATTCACACGCACGTTTTGTCTGGGCTAGGAGTCAAGAAGTGCGGTGGAACGTGCCAACCCTCCTAACAGTTCAGGAGCAAATTGGATTTAGTAGCTGTCATCTGAGGAAGCAGAGCTTTCTTTCCACTGTGGGAGTTTCGAAAATGAAACCAAGAAGGTCTTCAACAACCAGTGCTTAGGGGTCACTTTTGGGCTGTGTTTTTACAGTGCCTTTGCAAAGTTACTTGCATCAGACCACCTCTCCCTTCCTCCCCTAAAAAGTCAGCTTGCCTGGGGCTTGCTTTCTGAAGGAGGAAAGGATACAGTATGTAAGAGAGAGCTCACTTATGCTGATTCTAATGGGTTGTGGAGAACAACAGGTTTTTGTATTATAAGGAAAATGAACTGTCTTTAGGCAATTCATTGTGTGTCAGTAAATATGATAGAGAGTCCTAGCCTGAATATACAGCAGACTGGACAGGTCAAAAACTAGCAAAAAACATTTCTGGAAGTTTGGTTTTATAGCATTTGCTGAAGTGTTCATTGAGATTGTAGCTTCTGGGTTAGATACTTAATACTCTTTAGTGATTCTGTACAGTGTTTGGATTCAGATTTGGATGAGAAGGGGAAACTTTTGCCTATAAATATAAACTGAACACGCATCACTTAAAGATTTTATTATCTGTTTTATTCAAACCATGTGGGAGTTTGCATTGTATGAAGTCCTGATTAAATTATAATGTCTTCACAATGCCAAGTGCATTGTGAAGATCCTGTTAGGAGGCAAAAATATTCCCACTGCTAAGACATTAAAGAAATGAACATTGGATATTAAAAATGCTCTCTATTTTGTAGCAAGGGAACATTTTGGCTCGTTTGTTTTTACACAAAAACCTGTTGTTCCTTATGGAGATTTCCTAGGTGCCAAAGGAAATTCAGCTTTCTCTTTGTGAAAATGTTGGCTGTTGAGTTCTGTATAGGGTCCGGAGAGGGGCAACGAAGCTGGTGAAGGGTCTGGAGCACAAGTCCTATGAGGAGCAGCTGAGGGAGCTGGGGATGCTTAGCCTGGAGAAAAGGAGGTTCAGGGGTGACCTTACCACTCTCTACAACCACCTGAAAGATAGTGAGGGGTTGGCCTCTTCTTCCCAGCAACTAGTGATAGGAGGAGAGGACACAGTCTTAATCTTCACTTGGGGAGGGGTAGGTTGGACATTAGGAAGAATTTTTTCACAGAAAAACACTGGATGTGGCACTGAATGCCATGGTCTAGTTGACAAGGTGGTGTTCAGTCGTAGGTTGGACTCCGTGATCTCAGAGGTCTTTTCCAACCTGACTGATTCTGTGATTCTGTTAAAACTGCTGCTCACGTTGCTGAACGGCAGGGTCTTCCTGTTGTCCGAAGCAGGGCAGAATTAAGTTGTCTTTGCCTAAATATTGGTAAAAAATTAAAATCAGCTTCCCTGTCTTTCTTCCCGTCATCCAAACAGACGGATTCACATTGGAGCACACACTTCGGTGCTTGCAATTTCTGCTGCAGGTAAATGCAGCAATATTGCCCAGTCCTTTTCTGTCCACACATTTCTTCCAGTGTAATTCTGCTGTTACAATTATATCAAATTATAGGTCCCTGCATAGTTGTATGTTCATTTGGAAAGCAGCTTCAGCCACTTAGTATGCTGCTGCCTGAAATAGCTTTGTTTTATTCTCCTCAAAGAGCACATAGGATGGGACTCACAAGCAAACTCCAGCTTTCTTCATGAGCAGTTCAGCAGCAGAAACTGTGGTGGGAGTCCTAGCATCCAACAGCATTGGTGCTTGGGTTTGACTGAGCTTTTGAAGGAGTTCTTCCAGTCATCTCCCTTTGCTGTGCCTTGGTTTGCCAAGCACAGTGGTCTCGCAGCACACAGGCAAAGTTCCCTCCTGATGAAACTCAGGAGCCCACCCAGTGCCCACCAGCCTCTCGTGGCCATTCAAGTCATGGCCCCGAAGTGCAACATAAAGTGTGGGGCAGCCTCAGGTCCCAGCACCCACTGTTATTTTCCATAGATTGGAACCACACTGCTTATTAGTGCACCCATAGGTTTAAGCCAAAGTTTCAGACTTTGCTGTGAAGACATTGAGTGCACCTGTGTTCACATTTTTCACAAGGTATAGCACAGAACTGTCTTGAATTTTTCCATCTTTTTGCTAGGTTAAAGTGCCCACGCCCTTGACTTCTAATCCTTGAGCAGTTCCATGGGCCTTAGCAGCGTCTGAGTGTTGCATTATTCAGGTTTTCATGTTATGATTCTCTAGAGAGCACAAAGGTGATTCAAATCTGAAGTCAAAGAAAGCACTGAAAAAACCTGCTGATTTCTTTGGCAGAAAATATATGTTCTTTACCTGTGATCAAATTATATAAGCATGTTCCAAATGTTTGTTGAGTCACTCTTCTGTCAGTGAAATACAGAAAGAATGACTTTTTAAAATATCAAACCCCCAGCAGCTCGTGCAGGTTGCATCTGAATTTGCCCCCTGGCTATTCCAGCCAGTAAAGGAATGGGAGCTGGTTTGGTTTTTTTCCGGGAATGAGTAGTTCGTCATACTCATGGCTTTTCTGATAGTAGAAAGCAATTTTTCAAATCATCTTATAATTTTCAGTCAATTTGCCATCTACCTCTTTAAAGTGTCAATTGCTCCTGTGTACTTGCCATGGTGAATAAGTAGCAATGGAGACACTTGAAACTGCAGCTCCTGTAGGTAGCACTAGTAAAGGTTTTCAGACCCCAGCTCATCCTTCAAACTCTCCATCGTAGACTCAATCAAGAGTTTCACTATGGCTCGCTTTCCTTTGGATTATTCTTTTTATCATTCATTACATTGTATATCTAATGACAGATATTTGCAGTTACTCCCAAATTGGTTATTGTTTTACAGAAAAGACCACATTTGATATTTTTTGTTGTCGAGTAGCAGATTGCTGTTAATTGCTTTTGCTGTCGATTCAGGAATGGAGAGACTACATGGACAGTTGTTCTGAAGCCACAAGTGAAATGTTTATCCTGTTTGGAAATGTGATGCAGTTCCATTTTATCTGTAGAAAAACTCCTTTTACCAGGAAAGGACTGGGAGATGCAGTGGCCTCTGTGAGCCCTCACACCCCTCATCAACACTAACTGGAAAGCAGAGAGAGGAGAGGAAAACACAGCTTAGCTTAATTGGAACAGATCTATGAAGACTGACATGAAGCTTCAGCTGAAAGAATGAGTACAAAATGAGACTGTCACTGCTGGTCGTGTACAGTGCTCTGCCTGGGCTAAGAACCTGGGAGCGAGGACTAGCTGATCCTCAGGACAATCACAGAGGCTCAGTGGTTCTGCTTTGGAAGCCTAGCTCGTGTCCTTGCCTGCGTCTGTGGCAGGTAAAGCCACCGATACTGGTACTCGGGGAGGGTACCCTGTGCCTCACACTGCTACTGAGGCATCATCTGGAAGGCACCTGAAGAAGTCCCATGGCCCACCTCTGACCTAGGGTGGTACAGTGATGCTTTTGTGTCATTCCTCACAGACATTTGCCTAACTTGTTCTTAGACTATTTCTATCACTGTGTTGCCAAAAAATGCTTCCTAGTATCTGTCTGGTATCTGCCTGGCCACAGGTGAAGCTGTTAATTCATCTCCTCTCTATCAAGAACAGTTCCTTCTTTGCAATTTTCTTCCACATCTTGAAGTTTATTATGTTTAGCTTCCATCTTCTGTAGGCTGAGAATCTTTTACGTTCCTTTCCTTCCTCAGGGTTCATTTTTCCTAGATACTCATTTTAGAAGAATTAGTTATACACTAGGCAAGTCAGAGGTGATGTTATCTGCTCTGGCTGCATGTCCTACCTCTCAGGTCCTCTGTGAGCACTTTGTTATGACAGAGCAGTAGAGGTACCCCTGCTCTACCATGAAGATTATTGAAAATTCAGGGGCTGTAATTGAACTGATAGAAATGTCTTGCTGCAAAGACAGCAGAGTGGTCATGTTGCCAATGTGTTGAACGTTTGTTCCTTTGGAGAATCCAATTCAGAGCAAGTTCCTCGAACAAGCCAGCCCTTGGGTCGATGGATTTGTAAAATGGTGTGGTTCTTGGGGTGTCGTGTGCAAAGCCAGGAGTCGGTCTCGATGATCCTGATGGGTTCCTTCCAACTCAGCATATTCTACGAGTCCACGATTCTGTGAGGATTTCTGGAGGGTGGTTGCCTGCAGCTGTCAACCTCCACTCCCCTTCTCCCATGTGTTTAGTTTAAGAATTAAGCACAACATCAGTGGACAGGATGTACCCAGGCCAGTCAGGCTTTACTGGTGACAACAAAACACTGGTCACTGTTTCGTCTTCCCTGCTGCCCTTCTGCTTCTCTGGCTGGTGTCCTATAAACCAAATGGAAATCTTCATGTGAAGGTCTACTTTTATGGTTTTCTTTTGGCTTAGTCTTGAGGCTTGAAATTTTTTGTGTCTTTTTTTGTTTTGCACCCTCTTAAAGGAGCTTTGTAAGCTTTGCGTTTGCTTGCAATGCTTGTCATTTTACGAAACCCACTGCCAAAAGAGAGCAGCTATTGCTGGCAACCCATCGAGTCAGCTGTGCAGCACGTGAATGAACTCTGGAAGTCTTTTAATCCTGCCTGACATCCAAGAGCTTGCTGTTGGTACCATAAGGCTGCGAATTACAGGAAGAGAAAAATTGCTCCTTTGGCAAATAGAGGCTCAGATGCTTTTAGTCTTCATCTCCTTTGAATTATGTCATGTAGTCTGTTCTTTCATGGCAGGCTATGTCTAGCATGGGAGCTGGTACCTCAGTTTAGGAATTACAAGACTTTGGCTCTGTTCACATTTCTGCTGCCAGCCTGCTTCATGAACACAAACCAGCTACCCTTACTGCTGCTCCTCTGCTCAATCTCCATATCTGTAGTGCTAACCTAATCATGCCAGCCTGCTCTTCGCAGTGCTCACTGCCTTTTGGAGGAGTAATAGTCAGATATTAATGGAGATGTTATTAACACCTCTCCCCGCTTAAGTGCAACCTACTGCATTATGGAATTTAATGGCTAAAGATTCCAAATGAAGAAATTGTTAGGAAATGTCTCTTCTGTGTAATGCATTGATTATTTGAAATAATCAGAACTGTGAATCAACTCTGCTTTTGAATAAATTTATGGCTGTAGTGGAAAGCTAAACTGAAAATACAATAGCTAAATATCCCTGGGATTTTTAACCTCCCTGATGGACTATGCAAGTCTTTGGCTGTGGTACAAATCCATTATCTATATGACAAGCATTTGTTTGTTCTGTTCACTGAATAAGTTGCACCCTTTGTAACATCCAGCATAATTGCCATTTAACCAAGTTCAGCTGCCTGCAACTGCAGTGCGTTTATAGTTGGTTGGAAACCAAATTCATAAGCATCCTCTGGGACTTGCATCCAACTGCTTTTATTGGTTCACATAACACAGCAGAAAAGTCTTTATTTCCTTTCAAGCATGAGGACAGATTACCAGTGAGGTCAGCGCTGTCACTTGATGCCATTTTCAGTCAGAGCAACAGCAGAGGATAGGGGTCAGTTGCACTGGTGATGGTTTTCCTCGCAGCACTGCAGTTGGATCGCTTGTAAACCTTCACCAAACAGCTGGCCAGACGTTCTGTTCACAACTTCTCTAGGAGGTGTGCTGGCACTGAGCTGGTTCTCCATAAAAGTTAGGTGGCACAATATGTGAGACTACCATCTGGGATCTGTTTCAACAGAAGAAAAATTATTCTCTGTTTTCACACTCTTCGTGTAGGTCACACATGTCAGATTCAGCTTCCTCGCGGCTGTGGCGTTTGCTCCATGATGTAGGTTTTGATGATGTTTGAGGAGAGACCAGCAATCAGCATCAATGACAGCCTCTCCTTTCTATTTTCTCTAAAGCATTTTCTATCTGCATGCGATAGTAATTGACACACTCAAAAGGTTTCCATGGCACAGTAATTTAACTGACATTTTCTCAGCAGCAGTAGATTATTTTTGTAAATTTGAGCAAAGCCTGAGTTGTTCAGACAATTGTACTGTGTCCCTGGTCTTTGTTTGGGCTATGACATAGTTGCCGTTGAGTGGGAATTGTCTTCATCAACACTGTAAACTCAGAATTAACTTTTCTGCTGAAAGGGAGCCTGAATTTCCTCTTTTTCTGTTTTGCTTATCTCCTTCTATTTATATTCCTTTCTTTCCTTTTATTTTGATAAAGAAGTATTTGTCCTACATTTTGATATCCTTTAAATATTTATCTTCTACATAGGTTTTGTCAATGCTTATCTGTTCAAATTTGGTTTCATTATGGATGTAATAAGCTCTGCAATGTAAAAGGTCAATGTCATACAGCTAGGTACTATCTTGACCCTTGTATATTATCATAACAAATAAATATTTTCAAGTGTACATTTAGAAGTACTGGTTTGTATTTTTGTTTTTACATGGTGTTCCCTGCATTTGGGTCACCTTCTATTTATGTTTCTTGAAATTTTTTCCTCATAAAGGGAAAAGAATGGGCCCCCAGCTTGTGCCCCCTCTCATGTTTTGTTGAGAACAGCCAGTGGTCGACAGCTCCAGTGAGCCCCTAGGATGAGGTTTCTGTGTAGAAGACAGTTTCTTAAGCAACAGATTTTGACCTTGGTGCCACAGAAGCCAGGATACTCTTCCTAGACCATCCCACTAAGTGCACAGCCTTCATTTAGCTGCCTCTCCCACCTACTGAAATCCAGACACCCTCTTGTCCAGAAACCCCTCAGCTGTCCCCAGGTGAGACGATGCCCCGCAGATTCCCAAGGGCAGCTTTCTAGGGCAGAGGAAAGCTACCATCCCCCGAGTCATCAGGCCTGGTGTGTGTGGAGCCAAGGGAAAGGCAACAGGAAAGGCAAAACCTCAGGGGAGGTCCAGGAAGAGAGAGGGCCACAAATCCTGGGCAGCAATTGCTCCAGGTGTCATTCTGAGGGAAGGCCTGAGCTCAGTGGTGTACTGGAGACAGGGCCAGAACTAATCTTCTCTGCAACTTGAGGAAGCAGATGATAGCTGTCTGCCAGTCCTCCTTCCAGAGCATTCCACCTCCTCCTGCCTCCTCCCGCCTCTTTCTGCTTGGGACTGCAGAAGGGGCTGCGAGGGAATAGGGGTGCCCAGCTCCAGTCTGGGCAGAGGGGGTGCTCGGTGGCTTCCCTTGGTAGAGAAGGGAAGAGGCAGCAGTGAGGCTGTTCAGCCCTGCTGCCGGTGCAGGGAGAGGAAGGAATTTTCGGTGTGGCTAAGTGTGAGACAGACGGAGCAAAAACAAGGTGCTCAAGATGTAAGAATTGATTTTACTGCATGACATTTGCCCATGTCAGAGGACTCCTTACGTGCATCTTCATTAGAAATATGCAGGAACTCTGCCATGCTGTTATCACAGACGTATGTTTAATTCGCTACAGAGAGTTTACCACGTGAGAGGTTTTGGGAGAGCTTTTTCACAAGCAGCACAAAGCAAGCAACTGCCAAAGCAAAGTTTTGAGGAAGCCTGAAAGTTCGCACTGTGTGTGTGAGGAGTATGATTTGCTAGCAGGCACTGGAAGGACTGTCACAGGGCTGGTGGTCGCGGGGCTGGGTGGCCCCAGAGGGGCTGCATTACCCCTCTGCCTTAGCCACAGCTATCACCCACGGGGTAACAGCCTTAGAGAGCAAAGATTCTTGGTAAGGCTATCTGAGACCGCAAAATTAAAAGCACTGTGTGGAAGCTAAACTGCTCATGGTTTTTCTTCACAGGGTTTTAAAGTTCATTATGAATTTTTAGTTTCTGCTGTTTTTTTCACTTTTCTTGAATGTTCTGACATAATGCCATGGGCGTTAATCCTGCTACAAATGCTGTGTTTCAGACAGCCTTCCAAACACTTGTGCATAATAATAAAGTCTAGATTTTTTTTTTTTTTTTAAAGATGTCCTTTATTGAGGTGGAGTCACTGCAGCAAAGTAGCACATAGTGAAAAATGCAGTCTCATTCCCCTGCGGTCAGGTCAGGCTGGTTTCTTACTAAACAGTTATTTTAACCTTTTCTGTTCAGTTTTGTTTTAAAACGTGTCAGTAAGAAGGTTCCAATCCTATCCCATTACTCTGCTCCGTAGGGGTTCATGCAGTTACAGTTTGCCCAACATAGCCTACATTTCCTCTTTGTCTGTTTCACTTACATCCTCTATTTATATTCATTTCTTTCCTTTTATTTTGATAAATAAGTCTTCTTTTTCCTTCATGTTTATATCCTTTAAATATTTATCTGCTCTCCTCCTGTTTCCCTGTAGCCATTGCTCAGTACCGTTTATGTTTAGCTTTTGGCAGTTACTCAGTAACATAGGGAAAAAACCCAAGATTTCCTTTTTGGTTCGGTATTCTTTTAGAGCTCAAGCAGCTACATATATTTTCAGAACTGTATATAGGGACCGAGATGTAGACGGTGAGATCCTATTAATGTCAACAGCGGTTTTACTATTGGCTGTTTTAGGGCCATGATTTCACCCAGAAACTCTCTGAACTTAGTCATATCTTCCACAACACTCCCTATACGGTAGTGGAGTCCAGGCTGAAAACCAATTCACAATTGTTTGAGGACTGTGTTTCTCTTCTCAAAGGAGAAAACAATCAATCAGCCTTTTTTCATTGTTGTTGTTGTTGTTGTCTGTGTGACCAAGGCTTGCTGATTGCAAAGGCTTAATGAATGTCTTGATAACGACAAAAGACTGGGCTTTTTCTTATGCTCTAATTTAGGAAATGACCTTGCCTTGACTTCACACCCTGCTTGCTGATGGGACTGGAGGCTTCTTCAGTGACAGACAGCCGTCTCACAGATGCTTTTCACTTTTATGAGGCAAACACATCATCAGAGCTATATTAAGTATGTCTGCATCACATGTCAGGTCCCGAGCAAAGCAGAGGTTTGCTTTATCTGAATGTTGACATTAAACACCACAGTTTTACTGAACTATTTAAATTGTAAGTTCCTGTCTGTTTTGTGTGTAGGTAGCACGGAGGGCTGGGTTATGGATAACCTGATAAACCTCGTCCTCTGTGATTTACGAATAGAAACTGTCTCAGGGCTTTATATCTCCTAAATGAAGTGTGTCCTCAGTGTTGGATGATAAGCCACTATCCTAGCTTCCTCAGCGATGCCTTAAATATACTAGTGATTTGTTTCAGAAACCAAGATGTTTGCAATTCAGTGTCTGAAATGCTCATCCAAAAAATTTTGTTAGAACAAGTCATTTTGGACTGGCTCTGTGTTTACCATATCCAAGCAGCCTAATGGAAGGAGTGTTTAGAGTGAGGAGTCAGCATAGTGCAGTTGTGGTCAGGACAGCTTAGGGAGAATGTTAACATTTGCCTCCTGTCCTTTGACCAAATCCATCCAAACCCTCCCGTCTGAGAAATGCACCTCTGACTGTCCAGCCTCTGCCTCACATTACTCATATCAGAACTAAGCTGGTAAACTCCAATTAGGACAATCGCAAAAACATTGCCTCATGACTTTGTATGTTTACCCTAAACCTGGAAGACATAGGGGTTTTGTTTTAGAAATTCCTGGTGGGGTTTTGTATTATTCCATCTTCTGACTTTATGTTACAACTGATAAAGAAAAGATTGAGTTTCTGATAGAGCGTCTATCCACGGGAATAAGACTGCTGAGGGAAATTTTGCTTGACAAAACATCAGTATTAAGGATTTCAGCAGAATTTTTGGTTTGATTGTGATTGTTTTTAAAAATATTTTATAGTTGTACATTATAATTAGTGTTAAGAAAGAGGAGAGGAAAAAAATAAAATAAAACCCTTAACAAAAAGAGTACTTTGATGCAGCCAAAACAATTTTTCTCAATTTAATTTTGGCAAAACATGCCGAATTTAGGCTTTTTGTTCCAGTTTAGAGAACAAAAAACCACAGCAAAAACATATTTGAAAATACTCAAAATTACACGTTTCAAACAGGTCTACAGAAAAGATTTACTAGAATTACTTCAGCCTATGACTAAAACTGCCCTGGTGGCAAATGACAGCATCTCAGAACATACATTCTACACAGAGAGGAAATACCACATTTCCTCTCCTTCCAGGAATTCTCACTTAATATTTTATAAAAGATTATTGGTCTCATCCTTAAACATCTGAACTGGACCAGGCAGAAGATTTCATACCATGCCATTAAACAAAATAGTAGGGGCTCATATAACAAACGAGAAGGGACGTGGGTGGGCTTTAAATCACTCTCACACCGGGGCACTTTGCCCTGAGTTGGTGTGCCAAGAACTCCTTGGGGAGATCCTGCACCACCCTTGCCCCCTTTCGCCTCTGCCTGGTTTTGCAAGTGAATTAGTAGCTGCTCAAAGATCCTGAAGGAGAGGAAATGCCTCTTTCAGTACAACTGGCTTTTTAGACCTGGAGAGACTTAATAAAGGGAACAATTTTATTCCTGGAGAAGGCTGGCATAAGAGGGAATATCTTTGCATTTTCACCCCTGAGCCAGTGTTCACTCCGTATACTTTTCAATCGTAAAAGCTGTATTTTTGCCTTTGATGATATGCTGCAGAAAGTATTTGTGATGAATACCAAAGCACAGACAGCGTTCACACTTCCAGAGTAAAGTGATGCATAAACTTTTATTCAGCCCTCCCTGAAAAACCCCCAAAACAGGTGTGTTTTCAGAGCAAAGAGCAGCAGTGGTTGATTAAACCATGCTGGGCTTCAAGTTTAAAAGGCAAGCAGTGAAACTCATTACCCGGAGAGACCCAGCAGTTCCTGGATGTCTGGATCATCTCCATCTCAAGCAGGACAAGAAAAAAATAACTTCTTCATTGCTTCTGTTGGCTTAGCAACATCTCAATAGCAAACACAAGGCAGACACTCATTTGATACTGGAATGTCCCATGGATGGGAAATATGAGTCTTGGTGCTGCCTCTTCTTTGCAGCTGCATGCGAGTTAGGCAGCACTGCAGCAGGGCAGGAGCTGCAAGGGAAAAAGAGTCTCCCAGGAGATAGGAGAGAAGTTTGATGGAAAAAATTCATCCCTCTTTAGACTATGTTTAAGAGTAGGACTGAGGACTGTATGTCCTGGTCCTCTTTCCTTTACTGGTTTCTTGTAGGCTGGAACTAAATTCGAGATATCTGTTTTGTGTGGGGAGAAAAGGCCAACTGTCCCATAAATGTTTTAAACAACTTTTCTTTATTGCAAAACTGTGTGAAACCAGTTTCTTCCTTCAGGTCATCATAATTTCCAGAGCTGCTGATGAATAGTGTTTACTGGGACCTCTGAATTCTAAGGCCAGCCCTCTTATTCATTTGTCATTTTGAAATTATGCCTATTCCTAGAGCACAGGTAATTACTGCCTGTCAGTAAGAGTTAGTACTGAAATTGTTGTTACTGCCTGCAATAGTAGTAATAATAATAATAAATAGTTATAACTCTGTTCAACTGAAGCAAATGAAATATAGGAGCATGTTACACTCAAATTCAAGAAACAAATACTTTATTGATGATTTCACAGGATATCACATCCGCTAAGGTAAATAAATTTAAATCAAACATATGCTTTACATAAAAAGAAAAAAGTTCCAGGTGCAACTCTGCAGAGGTGTTGAAGACTTTCAGTTTTGCACAAGTTGTGAACAGATGTATTTCCAGCTGTAGGTTTTGGCTTTTTAGAGGAAGTTCCCTTCTAGCAGATGGCAGCTTTCTTTTCTCTTCATCAAGCTGTTTATTGAGTCTGGTTTCAATGAATTTAGTTAGAGCTGATTTATGCGATCGTGAGGGGTGTAATTCTGGCTTTGCTGGTGGTGTACATCACCATAGGATTTGGCTTACTGGATACCATTTCACCCCTGCAGCTCACAGACCTTGGTGGGGAATGGTTTCACCTGGGAGCTACACATAAGCACATCTGTGGATGTTCGGTTGGTCCAGTTCTGCTTAAAAATACACAAAAATTGAAATTTCACCTCTGCATGAGGACATGAGATTTATGGGATCATCTGGCTGGTCTGTCAGTCAGTACTTCTCTAATGAGGGGGTTGAGCCCAGCAGCTAATTTTAGCCAAAAATCTAAAACACACTTAATCTCCTGCAGCGTCTGTGGATTTTTTTGGTCAAGAAGAGAGATCCAAGTTGGTGTCCCAGTGAGGAAACAGCAGGAGGTTGCAGCTGCCAGAGGCTCCATGGGGTAGGAAGGAGGGGACTCTGCAGCACCCGCAGCTCACCAGGCTGCTCCTTGCTGGGCAAGGGTATGAGGAAAACATGACAACAGCTCTGGTTACTGCTCTGAGGATTGATTTTCAGCTGAGTTCTTATGTCCTAGAACCCATGTTTGCTCCTGACAAGTCCCATGTGAATGTTTTTGGTGGTTTTTCTTCAAATAGCATCAGACTTCATCAATCTGTTCTTTAATTCTCTTTGTTGGAAAATTGAGCAGATGTAGTTCAGAGGTATATTGCAAGATTTAATTAACTTTTACAAACAGAGAGAATAATGAATAGGTGATAAAGACTATAAATGGAAGTTCAATACTAAAGTGTAGTATTGATTTAGAGACATCTGTCATTCTGAATCTCAACATCAGAGCATCAGGGCTACTTTAAAATACAAACAAACAAAGGGAACTCTTTGATTTCTTTAAAGCCAAATGTGTTGTTTCATGTAAAAAGGGAAAAAAAAAAGGGCGGGGGAGGGAGGGAGAAAAAATGACCTCCTCCAGACCCTGGACTCCTAAAACCCAGTCTACATTCTTATTGATTTTTCAAAGTGCCTTTCTTCAAAGAAGTGTCTCCTGCTCTGTAGGTCTGTTTTTTTACCTTTGCTGCAGCAGCGTAGGGCTGAGTGGTAAAGCTCTGATATAATGGCTCTTTCCCCATGTCTAAAAGGTTCCATATTTCAGGCCACAGAGGATCTTTCTTCCAGAAAAATAACCTTCACAAAATGATACGCATTTCAAAAGAAAAGTACATGAAGTCCCTGTGTGACATTGTTGGTCTACTTCTACACTCATTGTGTCAACAGGACACTTCTCTGTTTTTCCTTTGTGTTGCAATAATGCTCTGCTGATGAAGGTGCAACATGAAAGGCTGCTCTTTAGAGGAATTGAGTTTAGTGCTGTGTCGAACAAAAACACAGTAATGCAAATAGTATTTCCAAGCAGAACCATTGAAGCAAGACTATGATCACTTCTAGAAAGCCTGTATTTCTCCACAGCTCAGGTAATTAGGCACCCCACAAGTACTTTACCTGTGGGGTCCTGGGCTGGCCCAGGCCGTAGGAGGACAGCAGTGCCCGGACGGGGACAATCGGCGGTGCTGCTGAGCCTCCAGCTTCACGAGCCTGATTTCTGCTCCCGAAAGACAGGTTTTCAAAAGAGAAAGTCTAGCCCCATAAATGCAGCAGCTGCAGGTTCAGAGTGGTTACAGGGCCATGACTGGAGAATGAGATGTCTTCTGTGGTGATATCACCTTCTCTTTAATTTTGGTGTGCCTCCTGTGTGCATGTGGGGAGAAGGGTGACTTGGCACCCTGGCAGGTCCATGCCCTGAAACCACCACAGCAGCAAGCAGGGCACGGGGCTTTGGCAGAGCACTGGGCTGCACAGCTGGGCCTTTCCCTGCTGGGAGGTTAAAATGATGGGTGAAGGAGGGTGTGCTGCTGTTCTGACAGCCTCTTCTCGCACCTGTGCAGTGCAAATGCAGGTGGGCACTTTCTTAGGCTACCTAACCAAGCTTAATGAGAAATGTCCTATGTAGAGCGTCCAGCAATGCCCACCTATCCAACAGGAATTCCCACCTGGGATCATCACTGACAGCACAAGAAACAGTCTGTCTTCACATAGGTTAAGCATTTTGTGAGTGTATGATATGTGGTTTTTACTTGTGGGGTGAGATTACAACTCGGCAGTTCCCTTTGTTTTGAATTTATCTACGAGGTAGCTTAGGTTGAATGAGCTAGTAAAACTTAACGTCAGTACTGGCCTAAGTAAAGCATCAAAATAGCAAGAAATCCAAGTATGTCACCAGTGCTATTTAAGGTTTTCAGATCAGCTGGTTCGGACCTATTTCTGTGCATCAATTTTTGAAGTACAGCAATAGACTGGGGTTTTGTCATGGTATGTGCCTTACTTAGGTGCTGAGAGTACTCAGCTTCTGAGCAGCTCCACAACACGTGCCTGCAATGACAGAATCTGACTGAGATCTCAGGCTTTGCTACCTAAAATAGTTTCATAAGATCTCTTGCAGATGCTTTCGTCTGAAAAGTGTATTGGCATTGTGAAAAGAAAGAATAAAATGTCAATACTTTTAATAAAATAGTGATTGAAAAATGCATCTTTAGGATCAAGATTTGATAACATGGGGACTTGAATCCTCCTCGGTGTCTGAATATTCTGCTGAGTGGCTTTGGTATAAAATCTTCAGCATTAGTTTTGTATAGCTTGAACTCAGCTCACCTCTGAAATTATGATTTCCCTTACTCTCTATTCATCTCAACCACAAAAAGTATTTTTCTCACTGCTATCACACAATAGAGTTATCTCTACACATAATTAGTTACTTTTTTATTTGGAATTTTTCTTTATTACTGATTGTTTGGGTGGTTTATTGGAAGTTTTGAATATTTTATATATAGATCACTTCCAGAAAGTGCTGTTCTGTGATAAATCATAAACGCTGCTAGCATCAGCAAAATACAATAAATTAATTTGTGTGAGATTAATCTGACTTGCTCTGGGACTGGTACATTCTGTTTCATCTTAAATGAAGTAAAGTTATTAATTTTATGTAGTTTTCATTTTCGCGTTAACATTCTCTTCTGTGAAGTGTAATTGCCTTCTTGCTGTTTGTAATACTGTAGTCATTTTAGTTAGGGCAGCTCTCTGTAGAGAAAGACTCAGGGCCTTCCTGGAGAATTTACTACACAGACCAGACAGTCAGAAATAGAGGACACTTGAGGGGTCTGATTTGCTTAAGGTCATACAAGCCATCAGCAGAGTGAGAATCAGAATCCAAATTGCCAAACCTTATTCCAGTACTGTGTCCAGTGACCATGCTGCCTCTTAACATGTCACTGTTCTTATTGTTCTTTCTTTATAGTTCGGGATCGGGTACGATCTAAAATGGAGAGAGATATTTTGGCAGAAGTGAACCATCCTTTCATAGTCAAGCTTCATTATGGTAACTATAATAAAATATAATTCATGTTTGTTCTTAAATTGTTTGGGGAATTGTGACTAGATGTGTTACACTTTAGTGCAGATGCCTTCTGCCTACTCATGACTCTGTTTCTAACAAAGTCATAGAGGCTACCTATGTGAAATTCTTCATTTATGCTAAAGGAGAAATTCAGTGTTTGTAAGTTTTAGCCATTCCTCCATCAAAATAAGATTTGTCATAAAGTCTGATGTGGTAGATAGTGCTGGTGGGGTAGCTGGTGAGTTTACATCTGCCAACCCCTTGCCCGCTGTCAGGTATCATTTAGAAAGACAGAGAATTTAAATAAAAGCTGGTTTTAATAATCAGTACCAGTCTAAATTTGCATATGTGTGTACATGAATGTGGTGTCTTGCTGGAGCTGCCTCCTGCCACGCCAGCCCCATTATCCCTGTAACAGGTGTTCTGAGGACATTTGGGTGTGTGGGCTCTCCTCTCGCACAAGCATGGGAACTCCTCTCTGTGCCTCACTCTCGGTGACTCCTGATACCTTGTGGAGTGGGAAACACTGTTAATCCATAGGTACTTAGCACAGAAATGCATGTGTTAGTAATGCACTGTCGTCTCTCAACTGACACTACTTTTCCTCATAATCTAAGCTCAATTGCTAAGTTCTGGACAGAAATATTTTTTTTTTTGGTTCTCAAAGTTTTGAAATGACAGTGAAGCAGTGGCATGAATGACACACTGCTAGTCAACAGGACTTACTTGTTGTGGGCTTTATCTTGATTCAAACTTCCAACATCTCCATCCTTTTCTAATGCAGCATTTCAAACAGAGGGAAAGTTGTATCTAATACTAGATTTCCTGCGGGGAGGGGACCTTTTCACCAGACTCTCCAAAGAGGTAAGCTGATAGATCTTCAACTCAGAAATTAAAGACTGTCTTGGATTTTCAGAACTGAGATTGAGTTGGTGGGAATGAAAAATGGCCGTGGGAATAGTCCTTTATATATGTAATAGAGCTATCTCATTTTGCATGGTTAAGTGGGTTCTTAATAATTGTATTTGAATTATGCTACAGGTAATGCAGCAGATACCATGTAGGCATCACTGCCAGAGAAAACTGCTCCACTGCTAAGCCATTCCCGTAGCAAAATAGCCCCAGACTCATTGCTTTCAAAATAAGTCTTGGATGTGATGAGAAGCAGTCTGAGAAATCAATCCCCAATACATTTTGCCCTCGGGATGGGCACAGAACCACTGGAAAAACACACACACTGCCAGCAAAGGGAAGAGATGGCCGTGGGTCAGGGGCAGCCCCTGCAGCTGCTGGGGGCAGGTCAAGGGCCAGGCGCCACCCTGGACATGGGAGATTGACTATCACAGCCCTCGCCTGCCCTCCTTCTGCCTGCCAGGAGCAGCTGCTGCTTCCATACCCTCCCCAGGCTCTCATCCCTCCCCTGTCCTCTGCATGCCATGCCCCTGGAGAGGGACTGCTGCAGGCAGGGAACATCCCAAATCCGAGTCTCGCTGATGCCCATACAGAGCAGTCGCAGGAGGTTTTCCAGATTCATTTGGCTCTTTTCTGTATCTCCAAACCTCTGTGAGCCAGCAGTCCCAGAGAGGTCCCTGCAGAAGTGCAGGAGGCTCCAGTGAGGCAGGATGGCTGCCCTGCAGTTGTCTGTACCCTGGTCTTCTCTGTCACCAACACAATGTCCCCAGCCCTTGGTACTTCCCAGAGTGTGGTGACGGGGGTGCGGGCAACCACTTATCACACAGCCTTTAAAGGTAGGGACCTTTCAAATGCCGTCTTGAGGGGAAGCTCTGTTGCTCTTCTTGGGTTTGGGGAGCTAATGATGGATTAAAAAAGCTGTGAAAACAGTGTTTTCAGTCAAAAGTTCCCTAGCTTTTTTTTCCTCCCCCCCCAATTCAGTTCCTGATTCAGTGACATGCTGCAGGCTGCTGTGTGCACTGCAGCTTGGGACCCAAAGTATTTGCTTTTAAAGCTTGCTTGCTAATGCGAGAAGACATTGGTAACAAGTTAATTACACTGCTGAGTAATGATCCTTGTATAAATATGCAGTCCCTGGTAGCAGTTATTTTTAATATGAGGGGAAAGATTTAAAAAATTTAAATTTAAAATATCCTTCTGCTATTGTCATGAGACCAAGCTTCATTAGCGAGGCAGCGCTGCCGTCTCAGCAAGAGCCTCTCCAGTTTCACGGAAGAAGACAGAAAATGTGGCTCTTGCCTAAGAGGGCAGGTCCCTGTTCTGCACAGCCAGGGTACTCAAAAGTGGAAGATAACAGCTCAGACTTTGTACTTCTTTAAAGTTTCATGTTTTCCCCAAAGCTTTTCCAGGGCAATTCACTGACTTCTCTGCTGTATACCATCAGGAACGAGTCCTCTTAAGCTGACAGTAAAAACAAACTTCTCTTTTTTCAGTGTTTGCAGCTCACCTTGTCTGCCTATACTTTGCAGCTGTTTAGGGGCCAGGTATTGTGAGGCAAGAAGTTCTGGGAAAACTTGAACTGTTTGCAATTTGTTATTATAGATTTGGTTGAAAGGTATTGATTTCAGCGGACTTTCAGTCAGATCCCATACACATATATTGCATGCGTGCATGCACAGCTTGCCTATTTCTTGCTCTGTCTTTTTGAGACATCTGACATTAACTAGGTGTATATGTATAGATTAGATTTTTCCTTGATTCTATTGATATAATTTCTTGCCTGCATCGTTTATTTTAAACCTTATAAATAATTTAAATTTATTTTGAAAATTGATGCAATTTTTACATTCAATACAATTAAATTTTTGGAGTTTTTGCTTGTGTATTTATTTATTATTTTCCTTGTGTTTTTATTTCTAGCCTTTGCAGTAAAATTCTTAATTAAATTATGTGACATCTGTTCTCTGAATCATCCCTTTTTTTCCTCTCAGCTGTCTGGAACTTCTCAAAGCACTCAGATATTTTGGCTACCCCTGTCTGAGAGCAGAGACTTAATTTTAAAATTAAGCTCTGCAACTTCTACTGTAGAGTTTACATTTACATATGACAAGTAAATTTGTATTGAGCTGACTCATTTTACTTCTGTCATGCATAATATTCACACTTGTGTATCCAATATATCAGCTTCTTCTTCTGCATTATTATCTCTGTGCGTATTGAAATTTAATTAAAGAGAGCATCTGAGATATAATGGAAGTAGAACCAAAGGGGTTTCCTGCCATCCGAGTTTTTCAGAGCTTATTGGTGTTTTGATTACAGAAGTTTCTTCACCTAAAACACAGCTTTCAGTGTTAGCAGTATCCATATCAGCTACAGAAAAAACTGTCTTCAGCTGGCACCTCATCAGGCCCTGGATGTTAAACAACACATCCCTGCTTAGGGCATCTGCACTGAGATTCCTTGAACCTCCAAGGCGTGAGGTTTTAAATTCTTCTCTGAGTCTCTTCATTCCACATATTCTGCTCAGATTTGGAAGTATTTCACTTCCCATGAAAGGTTTCTATTTCGTGGGAATTTGGTAACCAAATGCCAAGATTTTAGCAAGTTGAGAGCTATGAAAGCAGTATGGGCTGCACTGGATGTGTTTCGTTTTGCTGTTCATTTCCAAAGGCTAAGGAGTTATAATTTATTCCTATTATTGTGACATAATGTCATCTAAACAGATCAGACGAGAGCAGCATATTTTAAGGAACAGAGGTACTCAACAGATCAAGTTTTGTTTTATAAGGAGAATCTGGTAGGAATTGTTAATGTCAGTTCAGACAAATTATGGAAAATTGAACCTGATATGATGGTCCTTCCAGCGTTCCCAGGTTAGACAATTCCTCCCTCGTGTCTGTTTAAGGCAAGCCAGCCCTCCACTGTCCAATAAATAGATGTGGTCTTCTCTTCCTTCTCTCTAGGTGATGTTTACAGAAGAGGATGTCAAGTTCTACTTAGCTGAGCTGGCCTTGGCATTAGACCACCTCCATGGTCTTGGAATTATTTACAGGGATCTAAAACCAGAAAAGTAAGTTAACAAGGAAAAGTGACGTGAAACATAAATACATGAACTTTTAGGTTGCTTCTGCTCCTTGTCACGCTACTAAATGAGAAGGTGCCAGGGGCTCTGCCTTCCTTCTTGTTCGTGAGACTCTACACGAGACCTTCACTAAGAGCAGTGGGGTTTTCCCATCACACCATTTTAGTGTGAGGCCAAATGTTTTGACTGTGCTCCAGTGTGATGGGACCTCTGTGTGCCTGGCCTTCAGTTTTGTGAATGATTTCAGTAAAGAATTCAGATCCCTGTGCCTTGAACTTCACTGGCACTGTTCTTTGTTTGCAGCATTTAATCTGGCCTTCCCCTCGATGCAGTGTAAGCCACTCAAAGCAACTCCGCTTCCAGCTCATACGGAATATGTCGTGGCACCATTCAGTTTTACTGTAGCCATTACTTAAAGTCAGTGAGCACGTCTGAAAACTCCTGTGCCTGTTAACTCACGAGAGACATGACAATCAGGATTTTTAAAACACTTGTATTAACTGTGCAAAATATTTTCCAAAATATTTGTTCTCACTTATGTTTGCCGCAATTTTTCACTTGTAATGTGGTCCTAATTTTTCTTTTTCTATTTTATTTGCAATACATCAGTAGAGCAAATGACACCCTCAGTGCTATCACTGGGAGTGACTTGATATTGTTTTTATTCCTTGCCCTTTGCCTGGTGCTTTGCTGGCATCTGCTGTGACAACTTGAATAAATCAGGCTGCAACATTTCAAAGTTCCTTTTTAATGTAATGGTCACCAGCATTTATAAAAAGTAACCACTGAAGGCAGTCTGTTTGGCAGTTGCTTACACTTTCAAAGTCTGACAGCACAGCAGCATTTGCCTTCTGTAACATCAAACTGAAAAATAGGCAGCTCTTTCTTCAAAACAGAGTGTTACTGCTTTCATGGACAAAACGTGAGACTAAAAGTCATGGAATGTGGACTTTGTAGGGGAGAAGTTGAGGGGGAGGAGACTGTTTATCTCCATTACAGTTCTATGTGATTTAAATTTTAAATTCAGTTTTATGTTTTGGTTAGAAAAATAATAGTAGTAGTAGTACTCTGCGAATTCAACAGATATACATAACAAGAGCTCTCAGTCTTTTGGGCTAGAGGGTATTTTGCAGTTGACCAAATTTTCCAGTCTTGCCCATTTATGCAACCAAAACTGGAAACCAGAGTCTTTGGCAAATACAGAAAGTCATCCTGCAAACTGAACAGCTGGAGGGAGATAAGTACCATTTTGTTCCTGATGTGAAGTGCAGGTAGGCAGTGGTCACACCCCAGCTCCCACAGCCACGGGCTCTTGCGTCATCTGCCAGCAGCTCCTTGATTTCAACTTCATTCTGAATTGCAGTTTTATCCATTCAGCACCAACGAACATGTACACAATGGAATAACTCCAATTACAGGTTTTCAGTTTTAAACTTTGATTTTAGTGAGCATCAGTATGAATCATGCACACTGCTTTTCTCTCTGATGTTAGATGAGGCTGATTTTTGAGATAACAGATTATACATGAATCTGCTATTAGAAGGTATCCAGACATGAGCTTGTATATTCAGATATAAGTCACAGTGCTGTTACATTTATAGGCACATGCTGTAATGTTTTGCTTTGGAAGAAGTTAGAAACCAAGGAGAAAATTAAGTGTATGTCAAAACTGTTCACTGTATTTGAGATACTGAGACCTGGATTTTTCAGAGTTCTCAGCAGGAAGTGTCACTTAGCATCTCAAAAAACATCTCTCAGTGACTCCAGTTGCAAGTGAGAGCACTTTATATTTCTGCAGACCAAGATGCAGTGCTTCAAATCAGGGATCAGTGAATCGAGAAGTTAGAGCTCATCTAAGGAAGGAAGGTGTCACTGATTTGTTATTGTCACATAGAAGCATGCTGAAAAGGTACAGATGGAATCCAGTTTTCTCTGTATTTTCGTCTGAGCTGAGACCAGCCATCCCTTTCAATGTGCTGCTCTGCTAAAATCCCTCCCCGAGTGTTACCAGTCTGCCAACTGAGACAGGATTTCTCTGGAAGAAAATAAAAAGTATCATCACGTAACTGAAGACCTTTATACAGTGAGATCCCTGTGTAAAGTTAAGGTGGCAGCCCTCACTCTTGCATTTTCTAACTTTTGTGTATATGGTTTGTGGTCTCTGATGTACAGTTAAATGGATTAACTGCAATACAGTTCCATTTGGATGCAATTGATGTAGTATAAAATTAGTTTACATGAATATAACTGTTGTATAGGAAAGGAAATGACCCAGAAGTTCATACCTGGAGATAAAGCAAGGCTTCTGATTGAAAACCATATCCTCTAAAAATAGCTCTATAAGTGCAAAGCCTACGTGTAGTCACACCTAGGACAGCAGAGCACGACAGCCTATGGTTTCGCTGGAACTTTAGGCTTACATTAAAGAAATAGATACAGAAGAATAAAAAAAACTATTCTCAAGGGAAAAAAAAAGCTAAATTTTTGAGTTACATCTGGGAAAGAATAACTTTCTAAATAAGACAATAAAAGAAAATTAGGACCATCCCAGGATGTTCTCATCCTCCCCTTGCCCCCTGGCTGGATCAAATTTATCCAGACCATTACAGGTGTGTTGCTAACCTAGGCTTAAAACAGCTGGTGGAAACCCCATGGTCTCTCTCTCAGGAGGCCTCTTGGCAGTGCTCCACCAGTTGTTCATCTAGAATGTTGCTCCTAATAGCTAGTTTGAAATTTCTTTGCTGCCACTGCAGGCCACTGCTCCTTGGCCTGCCCTCCTAGACGCCCCAACTTGCTTGTTCTGCTCTCAGCAGCAGCATCAAGGGATAGTGAGAACATCCTTGTCCGTAGACCCTCTGCTGCACCCTAAACAGTCCCGCTACCGAACTCTTCTTCACTAGTCAGTCTTTATAGGTGATCAGTCATTCTCATGACTCCCCTTTGATTTCTCTTGATTCCTCTCGCCTTTGAAGTGCAACGTGCAGAATCACACACACACATATCTTCAGGAGAGGCATTGCCAGCATGATTACAGCACAAGGTCTGCTCTGTCAGATTTGCAGAACTGGAGATAAATTAGTTCGTTTATCATTTCCCAGTTCTCTCTCCCTCTCCCCCCTTTATTAAAGATAGACACTGCATTTGACCTTTCATTGTTCAGTGCTTTTGCTGTTCTTCAGAAGTTCCCAAAAGTAGCTGCCGATAGGTTTGAGTTTGCATGTCAGCTCTGTAAGTATGCTAAAATAAAGCTCATCAGAACTGTTTATGTAAAAAAAAATAGTTAGAAAATAGTACTGTTCTAACTACTTGGAAGAACCCTCAATACATTAAAATTTAAGGATCAGCTTTTTTTTTTTTAAGATTCCCTGAGCAAAAATCCATGTTAACAATTCAAAGCTATGAGTTAATTTCAAGTGCAACTGGGAGTTGTTCTCAAGCCAGCTGTACTTACTTCAAAAAGACAAGTAATTGAGCTTTCTGGTTAAAGTCTTGTTTAGAACAAGCAGATACTTCTCTTGAATTGTTGCAGACAAATTCTTCTCCTTGAGTTGTCTTGGTGATTTCAGTGGCATCCCTCGTGGGACAAGGCATTGTTCAGTCACACCGAGAGCCACTGAGTTCCTTACATGGTGAGGCACAATTTTACTTAAGAGCTGCACAATCAAGCTATTAAATATGGTAAATATACCAAAATAGAAAAATGGGAACTTATTATAAAGTAGTGTATGATGCATATGTTATTTCTTATGCCGTGGTTTAAGGGTATGAGTGACTTAGAAATAACTCTACCATCTGAAAATGGACAGACTAATATTATTATTTGTCTTTACCATTTCTCTTTTCAGGAACCTAGATGCACCTTGAGTGCTGGCATAGGGGCTTAGGTTCACAAGGAGTGGTATTAAGGCCCTCAGTTGCATATACAAGGGACAATTCATATAACAGCTCATATAACAACATCTGATATGTTGAACTATACTCTAAAAACCACAAACGGCGCTTTTTAATGCAAAATGTTGCAAACCATGACAACTGATTTATGAATGCAACTGCCCTGTGTAGAGGGAAGATCTGGGAATCAGTAAAAGACAAAGGGCTGTGGTGGAAAGTTTCCATTGATGTTGAGTCCCTTTTTGACTTCATGTTGTCAACGAAGCTACAGCAGAGAGGAATTTGTATTCAGCAGGGTGAGATAGCATGGGGTCATGCGAGATAGGTATGGGGTCATGCAAACACTGAAATGTCACAAAACACTGACAATTTGTGAGAAGCTTCATCTCTTTAGTAGATACTTGGCTACTTCATCTGGTACTTTCATAACAAAATGTGCCATGAAATAAAACACTCTTCATAAAGTGTCAGGTTTTATTTCCAAGCTGAAAATTTGGCTACAGTTTCTGAAAAACATAAAGTGTGGATTGAATCTTCTGCAAAACTGCTCTCACTTAAAAAGAAACTTAGATCATCCAAAAAAAGAAAAAAAAAAACAAAAACAACCAAACAAACGAACCCCAGAGTTCCAGCTATATTAGATCTGGCAGAACTTCACATTGATTTGGGAATGTTTGAGCTCAAAGTGAAGCCCAAAAGACATGCCTGAAAAACAAAAATAAAGAAAGAGAGAAATGGGAGAAAATTGTTCAAGCCTTGATTTAAGACATGATCTAAAATAATGCCAGCAACCCATAAGGAAAGCTTTTTATCCCTGTGATGAAGTTGCAGCAGAAAAGTTGATATGGAGTTTGCAGTCCTAGCTCTACTATGAGGCTTCTCCTGTAACTCGGAGTATGTCATTCCACTGCTACTAATTTAGCTCCAGCCTCTAGCATGGAGATTTCCAGCCTTTATTTGCTCAAGCCATACTTTTAAACTGAGGTCATTGAAAGCAGTTTGAATGTTTGTGGGATGATCCTGATGCAAAAATGTTCAGTCACAGAATAATAGAATACCCCTAAGACAACCCCAAGAGTCACACCATGTGTCTGAGAGCATTGTCCAAACACTTCTTGAGCTCTGTCAGGCTGGTGCTGTGACCACTTCCCTGAGGAGCCTGTTCCAGTGCTGAACCAACCTCTGGATGAAGAACTTTTTCCTAATATCCAACATGTACCTTGGGCCCATCACCGGTCATCACAGAGAAGAGATCAGTGCCTGCCCCTGCTCTTGCCCTCTTCAGAAAGCTGTAGACTGCCATGAGACTCCCCTCAGTCTCCTCTTCTCTAAGAGACACCCTTATTTTGTGGCATTTTTTGTTCCAAGCCTACATGTGGTTCACTTATTTATGGTGTTGGTATATTTTTCACCTAATAACTGTTATTACTGCTTTGAAGAGAAGGTTGACAGTGACAGTATCCTGTAAAAGCACTCAAGCCTTGGACTGAACAAATAAAATGAAAAAAACTCCTAGCTGAAGGTTATCACTCAGTGGGATTGTAACCTAGTTCAGCATTTGAAAGTAGTCTACTTTTTATGGTTTTTATAATTTCAAAGCATTAATTTAAATGACAGATTATTCTCAAGCCTGAATCATATTAAGAGCTTCTGGTTCTTTTTTCCCTTCCACAGAATAATGCTATCTTATTGTGGAGTAATGTATCCTGCAAACCATAGCTAAAGTAATTGCAATTGTCTATAGAAATTCTACTATGGACATTGCAGGATAAAAAGGAGCTGTAAAGTGATAAAGACAAAAAGAGAGTATGGAGTATGATCCGATAGTAAGTTTGCTTCTGCGGTCACACTGGAGAAAACTGCTTTCTGTTGTTGTAATTTGCATTCTTAGAAGCAGGTACTTTGTTCTTTTCTTCTTAATTTCACTCTAAGATAATTCAGTGCAACAGTTGCCTTTTTTTTATTGTTAGCATATTGTTTTCTTTTTACATGAAATATAATCTTCAGCTAGTAACTGCAGCGTTATTTGTGCTGCCAGATGGCAAATGTGGAGGCACCCAGATGTCCACAGGGTGCTGCCAGGGGCCACAGAGGAAGCTACCAGCAGCTGAGGGCATGGTGGAAGGGCGGTTAGGGAACATGAGCTGGAGGAGGGAACAGAAGATCACGTTTTAGGGGATATAGGATACGCATCCATTGGAAGCCAGGGTCTGTTCATTTTGCTGCTCACGCAAACAGTGTGAGAAAGAGTCGCTGTATGTTTGTGACTCACCCTCAGGCAGTATTATCAGTCTGAAAGCTGTGTTGGTGTTGCTTCCATCCCTTTAATGAGGGTAAGGTGTGAACCCTCTAATCAGGGCAAAGGTATGGGAAACATACATCATATACATACAGAAGCTTTTACAGTATATATACATACAGTATGGCTTTTCAATAAGAAATTATGAAATTTAAAATCTATTAAATAAAAATCAGTGTTTCAGGGGCAATTACCACAACTTTTGAATTGCTTTGTTATTCACAGGGGCTTCCTGGGTGTGGGGCAAATTTTTGGGTGATTTCTGTGAGCTGTATTCCCCCTGCTATTTTTCCAGATCCAGGTCTGGGGAGTTCATACATTCATGCTCACTTCCACACTGGCAGGTGTTTTATCCGTTCTCTTCTGAAGCACAGGTTTAGGGGTTGCAGTCACAAAAATACATTTAAACATGCCTGTTATAGAGTAGTACTTGAAAATGATGTGTTCAAGAAAACTGCGGGGAAAGAATAAAGGTAAAATGCTTTTATCGAGAAGGAAAGGCTTTAATTATTGGCCACGTAGTACTGACTTAGTTGCTGGACATTGATGAGTTGCACAAACAGCTTTTTCTAAACACGTAAATGAATGACAGAAGAGCATCTTTGTTCAATTATGTCTCAGTTCAGACACAACTTTTCACAAAAGTATAGCCCATTATATGTGGTTCACTTCTGTCCTGTTTTCTTCCTGAATAATTAGATTAAAGTGATTCTCTAAGAGAAGAGGAATATAAAAATAGCTGGCACCATGCTAGATCATTTTGAAAAGAGAAATATACTAAGTCTAACTAGAACTGAAGACCACCTTCATTATTATGCCAGTTTTTATTTACCAAAATCATTATTTTTCAAATTCAGTATTCCCTCTTGTTTCCACAAAAGCTAGCACTGCTTTTTGTGAACTACAGAAATGTTGGAGTGCCTTTGTGAGGAAAAAATATGTTGGCAGGTGGCAAATGTGAGAACACTTGCATTTGGCTTCCAGGCTGAATTTTCATCTGTGCTCTGGACAGAAAAAATAGGCAGAGGCTGAGATCTGTGCAGTTAGGCTGTGACTAGTCACTGCGCTCTACCATGACTTTTATTACTTCGGCATGAACCTTTGGACTTAATTTTAGGTCCAGTGAGTCCAAGCCCTGATTATTTGTGTGATTGCCCTTTGTTATAACAAGAGCAGGAAACCTGTAGCTCCTTCTCCTGCTGGAAGCATATACTCTGCAGTTGTTGGCTTTGCACACCCTGTTCTTTCCGAGCTCTCTTTGCATGCCCAGCTTGAACATCCTATGGAGCAAGGAGGAGGCTCCTCATGGAACTGCCTCAGGCTGTGCATGCTTCAGACATGAGATTAGACAAACCTTTGAGGTTCATTTTTCTTTCTGGAGCCACAGAATCCACTAAGGTTTTGTTTACACAAGTTTTTGAATCTTGCATATTTCCTTACCTGACTTAGACATTTTTTTATTCGTGTTTTTTAAATGCACTCTGTGCCTGAATGTTGAATGAATGTTTCTTTTTTGCTTTATAGCATTCTTCTTGATGAAGAGGGTCACATTAAGATAACAGGTATGTGAGGAACAGAAAACTTCGTGCCTGTAAGCTGATTTTTTTTTCTGCAGTATATTCTATGTATCCTGGTCTTTGGTTGGAAGGAGTTTGCTTACAAAAACTAGAAGCCAGCAGAGTTTGAGTGTTGGGCTTCTCTGTCGATTTGTCAAACCCCTGTGCTGGAGAATGTAGCATTTTCTTGGTAAAATTGTGCTCTTGACTGATGTGAAGCAGGCGGGTTTGGCTGCCTACCGCTGTGGATGGAAGGATGCTTCCAATATGACTATTTAATCCAGGCAGAGGATGGCTGGAAAGACATCCTTTTGCCATTCTAGAGGCGCTGTGTAGCCAACCTTTTCACTGGTGTAATCTGGGATTATTATTCCCAATACTTTGGTTATCTTGCGCAAGAATCCTCACTAGCATTGCCTCCAGCAAACCTGAGCTGTATATTTCTGCCTGTTTAAACTCCCTTCTGCCTTGGTCCAGAACCTCATTCTGAACAGAGAAAATGATATGCCTGCTTTCAGGGTGCATTACAAGTGCCAGCCAGGCACTCCGCGTAGGCAGGGCTCCAGCACACACGTGCCTGTGGCCTTTTCCTGCCCACGGACAGAAGGGCTCCAGCTGGTTAGTGTGTTTTGTTCAAAGAATTTAAGTGAGCAAAAGCCTAAATAATAATTTTTAGAGACCTGACAAGTCTTTTTTTGCTTCAATTTATGTAGATTTTGGTCTGAGTAAAGAAGCCATCGACCATGACAAGAGAGCGTACTCATTCTGCGGCACAATCGAGTACATGGCCCCCGAGGTGGTCAACCGGCGAGGGCACACGCAGAGTGCCGACTGGTGGTCCTTCGGCGTGCTCATGGTAATGCAAAAATTGTGCTTCTTTGTGGGAGAGGTGGCTGTAGGAGGGATCGGTTCCTTCAGATAAAAACTGCAGTATCAGGGAGGTTTTTCAGAGAGGTATTGCACTCTCCTCAAGCCTGCCTTCTAAAATTACGTGTTCAGATGCCAACCTGCTCCTCCCACCCTGCGCCCCTTCAGCCTCTTCAGTCTGTGTGGTGTTGTTGCTGACATAGATGAAGATCAAGAAGTTGATTGGTGACACTGGGATTCTTTTAAAAGCTCTATGAACACTGTAAGTTTTTGGAAGCAGATATTCGCAGCATTGTTTTATCAAGCATCATGTCCCTTGAGCCCAGACACCAGGAATCTGCTGCTCTCACGGGGATTTGTTCGGATAACGGAGGTGGTGCTGCTCTCTCCTGAAGTGTGCAGGATGCAGGTCTGCCCTGTGCTCAGGGCATGGCCACCACCAGGCAGCTGTGGCTCACAGGGCACCTCACCATGGTTGTCACAGCTTCCCTGCAGAACCAGGGCAGAAGCAGAAATTGGCAATGTGCTCTTCTAATACAGCACCATTTCCTGTGGTATGGAGGCTATTTTTGGCAGCTATATATCACACTACATACCAAAATCCATAGAATACGGATAAATTTTGTTTACCCAAAGCAGAAAACTGGTCCCACAAGAGGAAGTATAGAAAGCAATGTGAAAAACAGTGAAAATTTGGGTGGGGGAGGGCCTATATAATCGATCTAGCAGGTTGGCAGCAGTTCACCTACATGAATATTGTAATTTATTACCTGAATTATAAAAAGAGTGGAACATCCTTATCTCCTGTGGCCACAAATCCATTTATGGATGATCAGCACTTATGAACCATATACGTTTATTCATGAAAATCAATAGGTTATGTGTCCTAGAATAAATCTGTCTTTTACTTTTTTATTATATATTTAGTTTTGAAGGGTAGCTGTGTCTGCTCACTCTTTGTCTCCCATTAAATGATGGTGTATTTGGTGTATAGATTGTTTTTCTTCCACCAGCTAATAAAATCTTAATAAACCAGACTACTTCTTCCTGGGTTATGCTAGGCTTTCTTTTTTTTTTTTTTCTTTCCATTGCTCTTTTCAACCCTTCCCTGAGGATTCAGCATATTAGAATTAGAAAAGATAAGAATCCCTATAAAAGAAGATGAATTAAAGAAAGTAAAACCCTTTAAACTCCAAGCTAATGCTTTAAGCCTTTAAGTGTTACCAGACATCTTAGAGAAAAATACGTCAATCAGTTCAGCCTTTTTCCCTGTTCAACATTTAACTGGTTGGGGCAGACAAATGTATATTTCCACACACTAAACGTGTGGGAAGATTTTCTGATGCTGTCTTTTACTCTGCTCTTTTCTCCTTGTTTTCCTCCTTCTGTCACTTGTATATTCTATTAGGAAAGCTGTTTTTCTGTCTGTCTGAAAAACCGAAGATAATGAAATGGTATTCAAATGATTTATTAGCATTTCTTCCTAAGCACTTTGCAGTATGATGTGAAATAGACAAAGAAAATATACCAGTTGATGAAATATGCATAGATTCAGAAGAAGCGTATGTGATAGTGTAATTTTCATATCTAAAATTCTTATCAAAAAAGGGAACATATTAGGCAGGTAGTTATATCATGGCCTGTATCCTTCTCATCATCAGAGCAACCAAACACTCACCTGTGTGTTCTGTTCTGTGAAAGGGGATTAATGCTTCAGTATGAAGAGTCAGGTTGTGCTGGCAGCTTCTTGCCAACCTGCATGGACCAGGGCGCAGGCTGGAATTAAACTGAGTGATCCTTGCAGACTCCTGAAATGTGCCATGTTGTGATTATTAATAGCGAAGCAAACTTGTCTGAAAATGACTAAACTCTAGTCTTATTTATTATTTATGTTATTAATTATTTCATGAGTTATTATTCACCAGGAGTTTTACTGTCAACAACAGTAAAACTTCATTTCCTGCCAGCTAGGTCTTTGACATAGGCCACACAGCTGAAACTGTTACCTGCTCTGTTCGTTTGCTGCTCAGTTTATTTGAATTGTTTTATGGTAGTTTACTGTATGTCAATGGGCATAGTTATACAAATCTTGAAATTCGCCCTTTCCTGCATTGCAGAAGACAGTCCCTGCTTCTCATTAAATATGTGGTGATGACTGCTGAAGCCCAACTATAATTTCTGCTGGTAAATTTATGTGGTTTATCATGGCCAGACAGTTTTCATTTTCTGCCTTTCTGTATCTTACTACATTGGAGATTTTGGGTAGGATATACTCTGCAAAAGCTTTGCATCAAGAGATCTTCATGAACAAGTGTTTGTTAAAAGTTGGATGTGCAAATAATACCTTTTCAGCTGCACTGCAAGAGTCTTGATGCCCACACTGCCATCTCTGAAGCCCAGATAAGCTGCATGATCTAACATGTACAAATCTCTTGGAAGGCCTCACAAAGCAGTGCTTTTGTAGTTCATCCTACCAGCTGATTTACAGGGTCACAGACCTTATGGAAGTTGTATCTCTTCCAGTTCAGGTAGAAAACACTGTACACCTTTGAGAGTCATGTGAGCAGAGAGGGGAATATAATTAGAGGAATGGCTGTGATGACTTGGTAGGCAGTCCCAAACAAGAAGAAATGTGTTCGTATATGTCAGCACGCAGTGAAGTCTTCACAAGAAAAAAAAATGTCCCTTCGGTATCCAAAGTATTCCGCTCTGTACTAATTTTGTAGTAACTATACAGTGGCATTGGAAAAATCAATACCAGACATCAAAGCATTACCATCTTCTTTTATAAAATCCCGTCATAACACTTGTTCTATTCCCAGTGCAGGAGGTGGTCTTCATGAACATTATTTTGAATGTTTACGCTTGCTGCTGTGTTAAGGGGTTCAACCCTTTGCGAGCACTAATTCATTATGTTTCACACCCAGAAAATAACAAAAAATATTTCATGCATTTTGCAAGTATTAAACTGAGTGCTTGAGCAGTTCTCAGATACCTGGAAAATGACTGGAAGTGCTGAAAGTAGAACCTGGCCATTCTGATGAGAGCGTCTCTCACTTCTTCGAAAACTGAGTGGTATCAAGTTTCTCAAAACTCAGATAAAACTCTGAGTTTTATCCTATGCTCACAATACTTCAGTAGGCTTGGGCTGAAGCAGTTTGCACAACCTGCTCTCCTTCCTTCTGTTAGGAAGATTCATGTGGTAGTTACCCAAGCTGAGGATTCTTTCTCGTTCATTATCTTCCCCAGTGACCTTCCAGGTCACTGGAATAATTTGAATCCATTTCCTCAGGAAATGTGGCCCTCTTTTCCAAGGGGCTTTCACATGTATGTCTTCTCGGAATTGCTCACATTTTGCCTGCTGAAATGGGAGACTGCCCTGAAAACTAGAGAAAGGAAGCACTGCGTCGTGTATTGAGACCTCAGCAGGGGTTGGACTATGTGAATCCATCAAGCTTAATTCTGTGGTTCTCTTAATAGGCAGCTGAACTGGAACAAAGAATATTTTCCTTTCTTGCACTTTCTTTGGTGCAGAAGGGAAGTCAAGGTTGGAGGGAGGTGCAGGCTTCTGAAGTACTGTCAACAGAAGATTGCCCTCCAAAACACCCAGGAAGTGAATCAGTAGGAAGGAAGGAGCAAACAGATGGTTTATACAGATGGGGAAGTGGAGAGAATGAAAATTGAGTCTCCCACCAAAACTATAGGGACTGCTTTAATCGACAGAAATACTGCAGAGTTCATTCACCCCTAGGCTCAGCTTCTTGTCAACCTGCTGTGACCCACACATCTCTGTATTTATGTGCAAGAGTGTAAGAAGCACGTTCTCACTTCAGTATTCATGTTCAGGTTTAGCAAGATTTTTGATTTTTTGAAAAAATAAGCAGGAAGATAGGTTGCTGTGCAGTGACGTGATAGCTTTAACTGCTGAGATGAACTATTTCAGTATTTTTTTCAGTCTTATTCTTTCATTTTTAACCTTCAACACATTTAGTCAGGACTGTAATTGAGAAACTAATGCTTTCTCTTCCAGATACTGCTTCGCTAAGTTCATTGAAGTGAAAAGCTCCGGTACACTTAACTTGCGTAGCTGCCTTTCACTTTAAATATTGATGTTAAGTGCCTTTATTCTGAACCTGAATTAATCTCAACATTAGGCCTGAGCAATTGGAGACATGTGGTAACAAAGTTCTGGCCATTACAGCAGCACAGTAAATATTCCCTGCAGCCTCCAGGACGGTCATTCTCCCTGCTCCCTCCTGCAACTTAATTTTTTTCCAAATTCCTTCCTTCTGGTTTCCGTCCCTTGCAGCCAGGGTGCATTTGCAGATATTCCTGGGATATTGGGGTGGGTGGGAACCACAGTCCCTTCCCACGTAGTCACTGAGCAAGCAGTTGCTTATATCTGTACCATGTGCATCAGCAGTGTCAAGCCCATTTATGCCAGTATAAATGAGACGTAGCAGCCACTGTGGTGCCGCTAAATTAGATTTATTATGACAACAAAGTAGCATGAGCAAGTCTAAGTGAACATTAGGTACTTACCATGAGCGTAAACGCTCTAGAAATCATGAGCAGGGTTTGGTACAATCTGTACCATTTCTGCTGCTGCCCTGGGAAGCAATGTTCTCTGCCCCTCATTCCCAGTATATCTGAACACTTTTATCCGGACTAAGGCTCTAATAGGTCAGAATTACTTTGAAAATGGTATTTAAGCTCCAGTGTCATCTATGCAGGTTTAAAAATTCTTCCCCATTATGTTTCTTTATAGAAGACAAGCTGCTTTCCTCCAGCTCTACCAGGCAGCTCTTTTCTTGCCTCTCCTGACCCAAGCAGAAGTTAATACATTTGGTTTTTCCAAATCTTGTTTATATTTGTCAGCCATATACATTTTTTTTAAAGTGTTTTTTTTTTTTTTTCTTTTTCTACTATGGGTTTTAGTGCCTTGAGGTAATTTGTTACTAATGAAGATTAATCCTTCAATTAGCTATATTCAATTAGCTATCTGGCTTCTAAATGTCTCCTCTGCCCTTCTCCCAAAATTAGCATAGCAGTTTCACCATTAGTTTTCTTCTGTTTTCCGTGTTTTTCTTATTGTATAGCTGTATTTAATCTGGGCAAAAGGAAGAGTCAGGCTGTGGGGCAGTCTGACACAAGTTTTGGTAATGAAAGAATCCTTCTTAGCACAAAGAGCTTTCTGGGAGCACTGTGGTTTCTTGTAGGATAAGGTACAAAAACTACATAAGGCTTGAAGAGTCTTTCCTGCCTTAACAGGTATTTAATTATAGCAATGAGTTTTAATTATTAGATTGATTCATTAATCTAATTAATTAGATTATTATAGTAGAAGAGATCCAAAGCCTGAGTGACAGACATAAACAAGTAACAGTTCACCGTACCCTCAATGGACACTGTTCTCCTCTGTGTCCAAGGTGAATTATGTTCTTGGTGTCTTTATGTTTGGTGATGCACAGCCTCCAGCCTCCCTTACTCAGAGAAAGCAGCTGCCACTCCATAAAACACCATGGCAAGAGCTGTGTGAAAGACCTGGTGTTGAATCCAAGTTAGGCAAGCTTCTTTGGCTGGGGTTTCGTTGCATTTTTTTTCCTTCTCACAGATGTGAAATTCCTGTCAAATTTACTGAAAGCGTTAATCTGTCTCAAAGGAACCATAACTGATTGATGTTTCAACACATGAGTTAGGCAAATAATTGAAGATGATTGTTGAATTTGCTTTGAGATTTGGGTTCAGTTAAATGTGACACTTGTGAGATTCATCACTGAGTACAGGCAGAGGAACCAAAGCAGGAGAGAAAAAGCACACTCAAAAGCCTTGAGAATGTGGGGTTTAGGCTTGTTTCTCCTGCAAAATATAGTAGAGGCGTCTCTAAGTGGTGCAAACATACAGTCAAAAAGGTGGTTTGGCTCAGCCTAAAAAGATGGGGAGTGGCACTGTTGAATCCATTTTCCTTGCGTGGTAGTCCATGCCAAACACCAAAGAACAGCCATAGCCGTGCAGGCTAAGGGTCCCTCCAGCCAAATGTCTCATTTCCAGCATTGGTCGTAAAACAGGTGCTGGAGGAAACAGCATATGTGACACTTCTTCCCAAACGTACCAAAACTTGACAACAAGTGTCAGTGCAAACAGTTTGCAACACGTCTCGGGAGTGGAGCAGTCATCCAGACTTGCTGTGCTATTTTTCTGAAGCACAGCTTGTTGGATCATTTCTTTTCCTCAAGTTTTCAGTTGTGTTGGAAATAGAAGATGGATGTGGTGTCTTTCAGCCATGCAGACCATCCCAATGCACATTTGATTTACCATTTTGTTGCTACTCCACAGTTTGAGATGCTGACGGGATCATTACCCTTCCAGGGAAAAGACAGAAAGGAGACAATGGCACTCATTCTCAAGTGAGTAACAAAACTGCTTTCGTTCTTCTAACTGTGAGTTAACTCTACTCTCTGGAGATTCCGCAGGGCCCAAGTATGTGATGGGCAAACAATAATAATGTGCATAATGAACTTTCCAAAGCTATGCAAGGTGTGAATTTAGTAAGGCACACATAGTTGATGCCTGTATTTAACTCTAAAATTGCCTTCAGAATAAATAGTAGGAAGTGAATTACTGAGAGGGCCTTACAAAAGAAGTTTATCTTACTTGTGGTGATAATGTCAGTATCCACAAAATGCAGGAAGGCCAGATTTCTGCAGGACGTCTTACATTTTGTAGTTGCCAAGTTTCAAATATTTTCCTTTGCAATGTCCCGTTCATTTAATGTTAAATGCAGACAAAAGTACTTGAAGCTTAGCCTTGCTCAGTATTACATTTTTTTTTCTGTAGCAGTGAATGGCCAAGAGAAAAGTTTTATTCTCTTTAAATAGTATGCAGTTTAGTATATGTTATTTCATTAAGTTTGATTGTTTTAATTCCTCTTTATTCCCAAATTTATTCCAGCAAACTAAAAAAGTGAAAAAATTCTGTAGGAAAATACCTATTTAGGTTGCAAAATTTTTATGAGATTCAATAGATCTGCTCTGCCTCTAGCAAAGTCAGTGGTAAAACCTTCCTTAAATTCAGTAGAATTAAATCAGGTTCTCTATATTGCATTGTGCTTAGGTAGTCTTTGGTCACTGATTTCATGTGCCTGCCCATCCTGACTACTACAATTCCACTGTTTCAGCCACAGTGGGATGGAAAAATAGTTTGAAAAATCTATTTTCTTTTCAAGTGTTGTGTTCTTTCAGAGCCAAGCTGGGAATGCCGCAGTTCTTGAGCATAGAAGCCCAGAGCCTGCTGCGAGCCCTCTTCAAAAGGAACCCCTCCAACAGATTAGGTACGTGCGCGTTTGATCAGGACACTCGTTATGTGCTCCCTGCCTTGTCGGGAGGTGGTCGTTTCTCTCAGCTCATCTCTCCTGGTGGCTGTCCTCTTCATTACGTGGCATTTTGCATTTCTTCCCAGGGCACAGTGAGCCTTCGGCATCACTGGAGAAATTTGTAAGGAGCACAGGCAAAGCATTGAAATCTAAAACGTGACACTAACTTGTATTTCATTTTTTTGGTAAAGAGGGCGCATCACCCGCCAGCTTTTATGAATGATTTGAGATAACTGCTGTGTATGATAATATAAGGGACTGAGAAACAAGTGTGGTTTAAAATCTGTATAATTTAGCTGCAAATCTGCGGTTTCATCTCTCCCATTCTCAAATGCATTTCAGTCCTGTCTCATTCTGTTAGCTGGGTGCAGTCTTACAGTAGACTTTATTCTTTATTACCCAAATACATCATCTCCTTTTTACTGATGTGTCTTCACCCTTTGTTAATAATCTTGTTTAGATTGTGATAAACTAAAAGTATATATTGGATAATGTATCTTACGTCATCTGTACCTTTGTTAACGGGTTTTATTGAGAAATTAATTGCATTTGATGAGGTCATGGACAATGCCTATGGCATGATTTCCACTGCAAATTTTGTTGCTTTTCTCCACGGGGATGAGGGGATAACCCAATCAAGCCCATTGCTGGGTGGCAGTGGGGAGCCATTCCTGCATGCCACTCTGGCCCCTCTCCTACCAGGGGGATCCCACATGGCCCCCAGAGGGAATGCCCTCCCTTTGGTTTTACCTCTTGATCTAAATGGTCACTCTTGTAGTTTGATGTCCTGTAGACATGAGAGGAGAAAAACACATTTTCTTACCAGGTTTCACTTGCTCTCAAGCAATTTGTTTGACACTAGGAAAAAAATAGAGTATTGAGATTTCTACGTTTAATCTCTGTTCAGAAGAATTGGGCGCTGCACCAAATATGAACTTTTTCCCCCTCCCTACCTCTTTCTTTCTGCTGTTTCCTCCCTGTGTCCCTCTCTTGATTTTATTCTGCTCTGCTTGTTTTGTGGCTTCCCACAAGTTGCTATCCATTCAAAATGGAGTTCCAGTGAAGTCAGTGGGAGTCTCCAGATACTAGTCCTTAAATAGAAGTCTACTCACTAAAACTTAGTTTCAGCCATAACAATTCTAGCCCTCATATGTTAATAATGGGGAATTGCTAGGGGTCAAGGTTTTAAAACCTGAGATTTATTGAAATACTGGGAAGGCTTGGAGAAAGAAAAAGAAAGAAAGAAATTATTTATAACACAAACATCCAAAGAAATAAAATCTAAAAAAGTACCAGTAAAAGAGACCTTAACATTTCAGGGATAATGGTGGAAAGCTCCTGAAGGCACCCTCTGTTTTAACCGATTGAGAATCAGCACAAAGAAAGATGGAAAGGGACCTGTTGATAACAAAAGAAGGAAAGCTTGAATAGTTGGCCTAAATACTGAACAGGAGTCAGTAGATAAAAGGACTGCTTCAACCTTGTGGATTTTAGCTTTTTCTGGGAAAGGAATAATAATATTAAAAGAGAAGTAGGCTTAGACATCCAGTTTTGAAAATTCTTTGGAAAATCAATGAAGCGTGCTAAAATAAATGAACCATATTATGGATCAAACACTTGTTTTCAGCCATTGTTTCATAAATTTGCAAATGTGGAAAGTGCATTTAGTTCCAAATTCCAATTTTAAACATTGACAAGATAAAAGATGCTTTTTGCCATTTGATTTTGGTATCTTAACAAACAGAAGTAAAGATTGATGATGCATTCTGAAATTTTGCTTTGAAATTTTGTTTTGAAGCTTTGGATTATTAATGGAAGCAATATTAGGGTTGAAGCAAGTTTGACAAGAATGAGAAGAAATTTAGTAATCTGGTTTACCTGCTTCTATTTTTAAGTCTGATGCCCATATTAATATTTGTGACAAATTTTTAAGGAATGGAAAGTCTTCCTTTGGTATGCCTGGTTTTGGGCACTGTCTGTTCTTTTCTGAGCCTATTTGCTGTACAAATAGTCTGCACAGCACTGCTTTGGTAGTATTGCTGTAAGTACAACAAATTTCAGATTATGGATAAGCATAATTTTAAATTCTTAAAAGAAACTAACTGAATACCCAGGCAAATAAGGAGTAAAACTTTATGGTGAAGGTGTTAGTTCATTACATTGCCAGGAACTTAGGCAAGGGACTTGCCCTAAGGCCTGGATCTGCTCAGGTAGGTAAAGAAATTATTTATTATTTAACATGATTATTTAAAAAGCACATATTAAAAATTTATTTTATATTAAAAAAAAAATTATTTAACGAACTCCCTATGCTGCTGAGCAGTGTAAAGTGTCCAGAATCCTTATAATTGAGAAGCTCAGCTAAGAAACTTTAAAATAAAAACATATGCAAATATGGTCAGAGAAAAAACCAAGGAAATCATTACTATTTTCTTAATCCTGCGTTCTCAGGGAAGATACATTCTGCTTTCGCACACAGAAAACTTTGGGGTTTAACTTTATAAGATGATGAGTTTAAACGAAAACCAGCTTTCACCTTTGTCAGAGCAACTGTAAAGCTTTCTTTTAAACCTTAGAAAAATACTTCAAAAAGTCTAGCCCACTAAAAAGATTCTGAACCTGTGGAGACACTAAAATTTTATTATCTGAAACTAAAAATCTGGAAACTCTTTCTTATAAAATTGAATATCCATGTAATCAACTTTCAAATTTCATAGGTCTCCTTTTTTCCCCTTAATATTTCAAGGCTTGCGTTGTCCATAATGATTCAATAATCAAAACCAATTAAAAATAAAACGTTCTACTCTTACTGTTTGCAGGCACTTTTATTACAGGCATAAAACTTAGATAATTAAGTTCTCACTTACTAATGTGAGGCTGCTTTTATATTTATGCTTGCACTCTATAATGTTAATTAAACTGGCAGTTTGATCTGAAAGAATTATTTATCTTCTCGGACCCTCATGAGGCTGGATTGCACATAAGAATATTTGCAGGCAATAGGTTTGATTGTGCTGATTATTCTTGACTGATAGGTCTTATTGCTAAATTGAAGTGAAGTTAAAAAACCCAAACTCACTAGAAACCTTGGGGAAGGTGAAAGGTTTGTGGTCATGCAGTGTGCTGTTTGCTGGATACCCATCTCTATGCCAGGAAATGTCCATCTCCATGAAGCAGGCCTTTCCAGTCATGACCTCTGTAGTGCTTTTCTTTCCTCCATGAAAGCACATCTCTTTTCGGTACCCCTGTAGATTTGCAGATGGTAGATGAATGGCTGAAACATGCTGAGCAAATCCAGAAAGACTGCAGCATGAGCACAGATGCCTAATGTGGACTTTTGCAGCGGGGTCAGGGCTGTCCTTCTGGTTCCCAGAGCTGTTCCTGAATGCACCCTTGGGCCACTTCCCTCCTCCAGCTGAGGAGAGCACCAGGCCACACGCTGCTGCCTGCAGCCCCAGCACACAATCCAAGGAGGAGTTGTGGGCTACACCAGCAGGTCTCATGGCAGGGAAAGTCAGGGAATAAAAACTGCAGGAAGTGCTGAACCTTCTCCATAGCATAAAATCAGGTGCTAAGAATTGGAAGTCATCCACTCTTTGCAAAATTAAGTTATTACCATCCTAAATTTCTTTAATATATTAACCCCTTGCACTTAACAATATGTTCCTTCTGTGCCGGAGCTGAGGTGGCCCCAATTGGGAAATGAAAATTTTTCAAACAAATGCCTGCCTCAACTACATGCTTGCATTTCTTACTGAACGCTGCAGCCCCCCAATAAAAGAAGTAGCTGTGGGTGGACTTTTTTCTTGGTTCTTATTTCTGTGGGTTTGTGGAAAAAGGACAACAGTAGCAAAAAGTGTGGCTTTCAAATAGATGGTGAGAAAAAAAGCATGTCATTCCCAACATACAATGATGTATCCATTAGCCTAAGCAAGAGGGAAAGAGAAGTAGTGGGGAAGGGGCAGAGTGGAAAAAACTGAATGCTTTAGCAATTATCCTCAGTCTAGGATAGGCTACTAGTGTCTTAAAGTGTCTGAGCATTTATCCCAGTCCTGCAAAAATCAGTCTGGCACTTGGGTTTCATCCTGATGTGGTAAAGAACATTTTACTGCACATTGCAGTTTCCAATCTCTGCCGCTGAACTCGAAGCATTTTTCGCAGATATTTCTTTTCCGAAGATTTGCCTAATGTCATTCTCTTCAGAGTAACTCTGTTGGTTTTGTGTTTCTGTTGTCATTGCTAAAATCAGAATGAATCTGCCAAGGGAATCTTGCAGACTTCAGACTGTGCATTGAACAAAAACATGCTGAGGAAGTTAAAGAACAAGTCTTTTTCTAAGACTTATTATTTTCTTGCTCAGTACCCATGGGCCATAAACAACTGCCTAGGGGCATGTAAGAACAGGATAAACATATGTGTTGCTTCCCCCAGATTTTCTCCTACCCTATTCCTGCTTTAAGGTCAAGCAAGGGGTTTCCTGAAACTCTTGTGGTTTGTCGATGAAGTAATCTTCAACAGATTTCTTTTCAACAGACTTTCCTGGCCTCCCCATGAACCCATATAAGTATTTTGCACCACATCATCTTTTCCAAGTAATTCCACATCACACGACTGTCTGTTTCTTGAGGAAACATCTCCAGGTTCTTCTGAACCTGATTCCTGCTAGCATCATTTTGGAATCTATTTATTGTATATTTCTTTGGCCATCTGCTTCCAGGCTGAAAAGTCCTGACCTACTCAGTCATTCCATAACATTCCTTGTTGACCTTCTTTGATTTTTCCTAACTTTAATAAGTATACCCTTTTACAGGGGGGCATGTCAGCTACAATCCATACTCCAGTTGCAGGAATGCTACAGGCTTATACAGTGACAGTGCAATGATATTGTCCCTTTTGTCCTCTTTCTTTTTCCAAGGTTTGATTTCATGTTGCATTTGCCAAGAAATGTCTGTCATAACCCACAGACCCCTCAGCGGGGCTGATCACCTCTGAGCACACAATTTTGTATGGCAGGCTAGGATTCTTTACCCTCATGTGCATTGCTCGTGTTTGCCCATACTGAAAGATTAGTGGGATGGGGAATTAATCAGGAGATCATCCCTCTTTGCTGTTTTCCAGCAGGCCTGACAGACAATCCTGCATGTTATGTTTACTTTCCGTATCCATTTGAGTGTTTGCTTTCCGTATCCAGTCATCAGTGAACGTTAAGCAGGCTGTAGGAAGCAGTTCCTGATCATTGCATTTTGACAAACATTGATAACGGTCTTGTACACAAGGAGAGCCAGACATCACATTTTACAAAAGCTTCAGCTGTCAAGGCCTTTGTAAAGCTGCTTGTAATGTTGATCTTCCCAAAGTACAAATACTGCATATATAAAAACCTGAGTCCTCTGTGGTGCTGAGTGCCCTTGCAAGGTGCTTAGGAATCCCAAATCCTTTTGGGAATCAAGGATGCTCAGCGTGCTTGTGAAGAAGTAGGATGGGTACCCTTCAGGAACTGATTCCAGAAGTCCAGTGCAAAGCCTTTGCTTCCAAGTTTTAATTCTCCTTGAAAATGAAAGGTGCTATTAATAAGGTCAAATCAACCCCAGAAATGGCATTCTAAATCCTCTCTGACAGTTCTTTAATTATTACTGAGTGCCTGTTTGGTTCTGTGATAGCACTGAAGCAAATAAATTGAGCTAAAGGAATAAAAAAGGCAATCTTCAGTGAAAACATAAGGCAAAAGTAATGAAGGAATTAGATTCATTACCAGATCTCAGAAGACTTTCCCTAAATTTCCTACAGTAGTGTAACAGAAATTTAATAGTGAAGGGAACATAACACTGAGAGTGATGGTTTTGGTACTCACAGGAATTTGAAGACAGTATTTGAAGAGGGAGAACCTAAAACCCTGGCTCACCTCAAATCATTTGGAGCCTCTTGGTATTTTGAGTCTATACTTGCCTGTAGTGCAGCTTTCTCTGCCTGTGGAGAACAGTAGCTAGTCAAGATTTGAAAGTCAGTGTGGATAGAAGAGCTGCCACTGGTGGAGCCTTGCCAGAGTATCGGGATGTCCTGGGGCCTTTCCCGACCTTGCTGGTGCATGCACTCTGCTGTGGCTAAAATCCCATGTCTCGTCCAAAGCCTTGGCAGCAACCTCGGTTAGAGAAAAGTAAAAGACCCTTGGGATCAAATTCTCATTAATGAAGTGCCCTTGTCGGTATTTATGGGAGTTTATACTGTAATGGCAGTTGTACCATCCAGGATTTCTTGACTAGAAGAAATGTTTAGATGGGGACTCTCACTTGGTCAGGAGAAAACTGGGGATGGGGAGGAAGAGTGGAGAAGAGACGTCATGCAGCTCTCTTATAAACATGACTTCATTTTGATTCTTTCATTCTCTTCTCAGGTGCTGGATTTGATGGAGTGGAAGAAATTAAACGTCACCCTTTCTTTGTTACTATAGACTGGAATGTAAGTGGAGCAGCATTATGTTTTTCTTAGCTACATTTTTTGAAGGCAAACTGGCATGCTTAGGAAAAAGATTATGTTCTCTAACAGAGAGTTTAACTTCTCTAACACAGAGGAGTTAGAGCCTTTTCAGTGGGTGCCTATGTCTCTCCTGTATGTGTGTTGGCATCAGTACTCAAAATTGGAACAGATGATCAAATTAAATGTGTTTCAAGTAAGACGTGTCAGATGTGATTAACAGAATGGTAAACAAGGATTTATTTTATTGCTATCAGCTACAGCTCATAAAGGTGGTGGTAGAGATTATCTGAGTATTTGATTTAGATTGTAAGAGGTTAAATCTCACATTTTCAGCATCGTATTTGTTCCAATTAACTTATTCTTAGACAAACCTGGAGGCAAACATTTTTCATTCTTGATCTGGACATCTGCCAGTGCATCAGAGCTCCTGTTTTCCACATCCTCTAGCATTTTGTAGTTTAATTTTATCCAGCCCATGTTATGGTATTGTTGTGTCTCTTCAGTGTTTAATGCATTCGCTCACTAATGCTGGTACAATGGGTGACACTGATGCAGGTCTCACGATAAATTCTGGTAAAACTGCTTGAATCTGTGTGACAGAGCCATTCTCAAACTGCTGCTCGGGACTTTGCAGTAAAGCTAATTCCTCTGTGAGAGAACATTTTGTGGTGCCCAGGTAGCCTTTGAAAGGCCCACAAACCCATTTATTTTTATAAAACTCATTAGAAAAATCTAATTTTAGTTGCACGTTGAAGAGTTGTCATGACTCATAAACATATTAAAACATAATCAATGAAAGTGGATTTTGAGACTCTCCTACATAGTCAAGCTGACTTTTTGTCCCATTACGTGTGTTCTGGAGTCTAGAGTCTCTTTCCTCTTTTGCTTCCTACTAACCACGAGATTCTGTATGAAGACTTTATCTTTATGAAAGCAACAAGTGAAAATAAAAAAAAGTAGAGAATCCAAAAGACATGGATTGTTGATTATGATGATGATTATTAAAAAATAATATTAATATAAATTAATATTATTTTCTATATTCCTCCGATATCTCCACAGTCCTCAGCTTTGCAATCAACGTATAAGTGAGATGAATACGTCTTGATGTAATAAGAAGCACTGTAACAGTGAGAGGGTGTTTCTTTCTTCTGTGTTTGCTAGTGGAGCAGCTCACTAACTCATCATAAATAAATGAGGCTCTGCATCTTGGAAAGGTTTTCAGAAAAGTCAGTTCTGTCCCATGAGAATACTCAAGACCACCTTCTGTCATGATAATTGGTGATTGTTTCAAGCTCCGTTCTTTAGGGAACAGTTTCACGCCTGTCCTAAGGCAACTACAGTCCTCCATCATTTGAAAAAGCTCTTATGGACAGGGAAATATCTACCACGAAGGAGACAGGTATGCTTGAACATGCCTTGGAGCTAGAGAGGAAGGTGGATTTAATTGCCCTTTGATGTGTTATCCGGCTCTCTAACACTGCTGTGAAATATAGCTGTAAAAATCCATTTTAATCCAACATAATTAGTGCTTATTGCACTCTCTTGGAGACAGATCATTATTACACCCATCAGCTATCATCTTTGTAATATATTTCCTCATTTTATCCTAATTTTGCAATCATTCATGGAGATCTTGGGAGGCTTATCTCGTCCTAGCAGCCACAGCATTGGGTGTATTTCAGAGCAATGTGAGCCAGCCTGGCCCTGAGCTGAAGCCAAGACTTTGACTCTCAATGATCATCCAACCAGTTGTTAACGTGTTCTCCATGGACAGAAACAGAACAGGGTCAGAGAACAGAAGTAGATCAGACACAGATGTTTAGCACTGATCTCTGTACAGTTGCAGGAAAAGAGTCCCTGGTGCCCTCATTTTGTTCTCCCATACTGTATACAGAATCTCCCACATCAGTTTGCAGACAGCCAGCAGACAGCACTGTTGAGATGGGACAGAAATGTTGATTTACATTATGCCTTGGTAATATAAAGACCTCTGAGAGCAAGAGGCAAGCTCTTTTGGAGAACTTCTGTGCTACCTTGGTAGCTATGACAGACAGGACTGCTGTGGCTGACAGCACAGAAAATTTCAGCAACTGTAGTAAAATTCCTCCATCAAAAGCCCCCTTATCATGAAGGGTAAGAACGGGTTAGTGTCTGCTAGAAATGCAGTATGAAACAGGTCTGATTTTAAGCATGACTTTTCCTGCAAGAGTGACGTGATAACCAGGAACAAAGCACCAAGTTGCATCAGGTTATTTTAAAGGGAGATTCAAAACAGAAATGAGTTAGCTTCTTGCTTCTGAGTTGTGTGTGAAGTCTTGATGTTGCAGTGGTACTAGAACTGCAGACGGAACCTGACTTTGGGCTTTCATTTCACAGTATTTTCAGAGCTGTTCCCTTGGGTTTTGGATTGGAGCTGTTTCTCTGTCAGTAAAGTGTTAACCTGTTGGGGCAGTCATTTCCCATCTTTTACTGTCTCCAAACAGGCATAATGAAGAGAACCAGATACAATGTCTGGTTTGGATGAACACAGCAAACACAGTGGAAAGAGCACCACAGTGCAGGAATGGCCCCTGTCACAGTGCTGCAGGTGCTGCTGCCAAGCACAGCGTGCTGGTTGCACGTGACCACTGCATGCAGAGGCAATAAAGTGCGATCCTGGAAAGCATGAGTGTGGCCAGACAACTCTCCTCCTCCCAGCCTTTCCCAGAAGCCATTCCCCTGTTCCAGAGTGCCATTCTTCAGCAAAATCTCCAGCCTCCTTAGGTTTAACTTCTGACTGACTCCTGCACTAAATGAACTGTGGACAATCTGACACAGAGGTTTTATGCCTAGACTTAAATTGTGGCTTGAGACTCTGTAAGACTCTCATTTTTACAGCTGTTACCCTGTAACAAAGCCCTAAGTTCCCACTTTCCAGAGTGAAAAATAGCTGGAGATTTCTGAAAATATTAGTCTTGCTGCTCTGAGGCATTTAGTAGGCACCATGACGCAAATTCAATAGATCTGTTGTTAAATGGATGGACTGTCTTTCATGATCAAGGCTGGGATGCTCAGGAAAGAGATTAGATGTCCAGCTCCTTGACAGTTTACCTGCTTATTAACCTTGCACCTCCTTTTCTTCTTAAGACAAGCACACCCAAAACAAGTTGACCTCAGATAATTTCAGTCATTGGCCCTGAGAAAGCATAGTCTGGTTCCTGATTTTTTTACTACTGTTTCTTCTTCCCCGGTCATGAATAATGAATTTCTGGCTTTTCATTGAAAATGAAAAATTAAATCCCTTTTTGCAGACTGCTGTCGGAGGAGCAGGCTATAAACAGTAGTTTTTGTTTAGATGACAGGCTAAATTGGAACTAGAGCAAATGACATGCTTGAAAATGAACTGTCAAATACAGCTGAGGAAAGAAGTGGAAAGAAAGTGGATTCCAATTCTTTTCTTTTAATATTAATCAGAGATCAAACAAAACTGAAAATGTGAATTATTTAATTGCAGATTTTACCAACAGCAAAAATTAATCCTGGGGTCTGAATTCCGCTAGCTTTTATATCATTTGCAGGCAATAACATTGAGTCATTAATCTGGGAGAGGACAAGCATTTTAGAATGTAGTTCATCCTTTTGTCTCCTTATTGGATTTTCCATGACAGGTATATGTATCAAGGGAGTTTATTCTCACACTACAAGTGCATCACTGTGGAGGGTAGCATCTTTTTATTTCTAGAAGGTGTCTAAGGAATAATTCAATTCTTCATCAAAGAAACTCAGTTGAGGAAATGACTAAATAGTTTTTAATGAAATTAAACCATTTTCCTTTTCTTGATATTTGCCAGGCACATGTACAGAGCATTTACATCTCTGGGGTTTTTAGGAGTATGGTTTTTTAAAGATGATGAAAAATTAACTACTTGTAAATAAGAAGAGAAAGAAACACAATGTTGCAGCATTTAATTACTAGTCTCTCTTGTGTATTACTTAAGTTCCAGCTGAGGAGGTGTTCATCTGAAGATCATATTAGGGATCTGGCAACATATTTTAAGAAAAGGTCAGTGGCACCTGGATGAAAATCAGTTTTTTCAAATAAAAATATTTTTGTCTGAAATCAGAAAGTCGATAGAAGCTCATAGTTTCTCAAACTGCAATAGAAGTGGTTTCTGGTTAATTCATAGGTACTTGTTATCAAAGTCTCAGGAGGATGTGCAGGGTTGATAAGTAGTCAGAAGCATGGACATGTATCCAGGCGTGAATATCTAAATCAGTGTTTTCACACCTTGGCATCCATCTCCCTCGTTCTGTGGATTATGCACTCCCTCAGCACAGCCTCTGGATCCGACGACACTATGTGATATGCAGTGATTCCTGGTACCTGTCAGTCACATTTTTCGGTGCTAAGTCAGTGCTGTGGCCAGTTTAAAAAATTGGTGATGGGATGTGGGAGCTTATTCTCTGCTGGGAAAAAGAAATAAATAATATTCTCAATAAAACATTAAGGGCTAGAGAGTGTGGTTCTCCTTTATGGATGTGGAAACAATGTGGAAGAAAAAAAAATCTTCGGCTTCCTATACCTGTGCAAAATAACAAACATATAATGATCCTAAGTACCCAGCCTGAAATTCAAATGCTCCAGTTAGCACTAACATATCCAAATTCTCTTTTGAATGCCTAATAAGATGCCTCAAAACAAAAATTTGGATATCAAAACTGGAATGTAAACTGGGAAAACTGGGACCCTGTTCCCATTTAAGCAGGTGATGGAACTCACAGTAACTTTTGCATTCGGTGTTAAGACTACCGTGACTTAGAAAGTGCATAACTGCTTAAACTTTTCCAGAAGTTATGGCCAGCCTGATAGAAATGGTCAAAGACAAGATTTGAAATTTAACTTGCTGTCATTTCCTGCACTGGTTGATTTCTGTCAGAAGAGGTCACGGTCAAGATACATCATCCCTGAATAGTTTGGGGACCATGGTAAGAGATAATATATTAATGCATTTCCTAAAATTAGAAATATTCTTGAAAAATCCAGAGGGATCTCAAATCCTGCCAAGAGATTCACTCTCTATGTGTACACAAAGCAATGGCTGTGATTCTTACTGTTTCCTTAGATCAGCTTGTGTCCCTCTGAGTTTTGCAGTCTATGGGATGCAGGTTCCTAAAGGGAGACCGTTCTGTCTGCAGCAGGCCTTCGTGTTTAACTGTGTTGGGCTGCCCTGTGGTTGAGTCATTTGGCTTTGGTTGTAGTGGTTTACTCAGAGAACTGGAGCCAGTGTGGGATGGAGAAGTCCACAGATGATCCTTCTCTGTTTTTCATGGTCCTCAATGGTTTCGTTTAGTTACCCTATTCAAGAGCTTGGGGGAAAAAAAATGTTTTAGGCAGTTTACCTTTTGCTGTTCTGTTGTCTAATTTTTATCACAAGTGGGTAAGGAAATGGAAAAGGGAGTCAGGGTTGTGCTCAAAGGAGTGCCTTTCACTCGCCCAAGCAACTTCTTTGTTCCCATCCCCTCCCAGAAAGTGAATTTGTGATCATACATCTTTAGGTGGCGTGTGACTCATGATGAATCTTAAATCCCTCCCGAGTGGTGGAGGATGTGGGTTAGGGATTCAAAATACAAATGTAGCTCCAGCAGCACTTAAGAAACTACAGATGGGGGAAGGAATTAAGAGGCCAGAGAGAATATGGTTACGATAATGAAAAGAGAGTGCAATTCCTGAATGATGTACAGCTCTGAAACATTTTCCAGTTTTTGGACCTCACAGGATGAGCTGTGCAGTTGATTCGGGGAGGAAGCATGTGCGTGTGACCATATTGCTTTCTGCAGTCGAAGCACTGCAGTTCTGAAATAAGACAAATAAAGGGAAGCTGGAAGCAAATAGCTTTCTCAAGGTGAAATCCTAGCAACAGAAAAACCTTCAGTAGGTGCTGAGTTCTCTTTTAAAGTTCTGTGCAGACAGAAAAAGATGTATGTTAATTACTAGGTTGATATTGTTCAGCTGATGAGTGACACTTCCTGCTTAAGATTGCAATTGGCTTTTAATTATTTGGAAGACTGGCTTTCCATTGTGGCTCACAGCAGTTATTCATCTCCTTTCCTCTCCGAAGACATGGAGCAGTTTTACGCAAGCAGGAACTTTTTATGGTGAAATGGCCATTAATTATTGCAGAGTCATTTCCAACCTCACTGTTTCACTTTCCCAAGGAATAATAAATAATTCAACCACAAATATATCCTTTATGTTAAGGCTAGTACTATTCTACGGAATTTTCTGCTTCAAGAACCATTATTTATCAATGCAAAATCAAATTCAAATTATGGTGATATGTATATATCTTAGGTTTGACCACATGCTTTATATTACAGACATTAATTCACCACAAAACGCACAGTTAAAAAGAATCTTCCTGCACGCAAGGAGCTGGACAAGCATTTAGTAATCTCCATTAAGTATTTTGAAAAATCAGCTCATTAGGAAGGTTTTAAAGAGCTAACCTAAAAATATGTATTGCAAACATTCATAAAGTTGAACTCTCCAGTTCTTATCTTGACTTGAAAGTTTGGGTTAAATGTTATATTTATGCTCAAACATGTTAATTATGGGGAACTGTCTGTGCCAACTAATTCAGCCCTTTGAAACCTGAAATCAAAAGCATTGCTAGAAGGGAAGTGCAGTCTAGGGACTGCAACATGGGGCAGGGAGTCAAACTGGAGCTCTGTTCCCCGTGCTGCCATCAGCATGATGTTCAGTTTTGGCCATTTCAGGTAGAGATGATGCAAAGATGGCTGAAATCATTAGGGCTCTTTCCATTAACCTCTGTAGGCTTTGGATCAGATCCAGACACCCTTCACCTCACTGTGTGTCTGTGTGTGTCTGAATGCTTGCAAAGGAGCATGGTATAGCAATTTCTTACAGACCTCTGAGAATGAGTAAACAGGCCACGAAGTCCCTTGTAATAAAGGCAGGATGTGTTAGGATGAAATTATGGTGCCTGTTATTTAGGTGATCCCCAACGTGACCCCTCAGTCACGAGCAGAAACCTAGCAGTACTTACCTGTTATATACCTTCCTCTCTTCCTTATGTTTTTCCTTTGTTTTACTCCTCAGTTCAAGCCACATGTAGAGCTTCAATGTGATTCCCCACCCATCCACAGTGCTTTCTCCCTAGCATCTTTTGATGAGAATTTCATGTAATCATCAGCTGTAAACCCCTTTCCCTTTTACCAGATATGCTAAAAGAACAAGTCTCTTGTTTAGGTTGTAAAGACCAGGCAGCCCAGCCTGTTGCTCAGCTCAGTCTGGCAGCATGTCAAACATATTGCTGGTTCCTGACAAATAATAAATGCTAAAACTCTCATGGCTTCCTAGCAGTTCTTTGTGCTGATTGCCGTTGCTGCTCTGCTGAAGTCACTCTGTTTCCCGGTCTTACCATTGCTCATTTCAGTCCTGCTCTTAGACCAGTGAATTTCCAGATGCCCCAGCTGGAATACTGTTCCAGTATGGGCTAAATTTTTGCCAGGAACATTTGTGTTTATATTCAGGATTGCAGTAGATAAATGTTCAGGGAACATCCAGGGCACAGATTTTAAGCTGACCTGTCAAGCAGGAGCCAGAACCATGGATACATCATCCTTTCCTGTCAGTCCAGCAAGGATAGCATGGAGCTGAGAGAGGACACCCTAAAGAAAGCAGGGGAGTCTACCTCCAGATGCTGAGGATGTACACGCTGATGTTGATTGTGGTCTGTTCTTCTCCTCGTAGAAACTGTACAGAAAAGAAATCAAGCCACCTTTCAAGCCCGCCGTGGGGCGGCCAGAAGACACCTTTCATTTTGATCCAGAGTTCACGTCTCGGACCCCCACAGGTGAGTAAGGTGGCACGTGGGTAGTATATCTTTTCAGTTAGTGAATTCATTCTTCCTTCTCCTCCCTGTTCCAACACAGTCTAAAAGTCTGATCATCTGTGTCAGGGTTTTGCCATATCCAGCAGGAAGCAAAGACTGTTTTTGCTTTTCCAACAAAAGAAGCTCATAAGCATTTCACCGGCTTTGCATTAACTTGTCTTCAGGAAGGACAGATTTCACATTTTTAAAAGGAAAAATAACTGTTGCTTTGCTATTTTATTACTCATCATTGCTTACACTAGCTGAATTTAACTATTTTAAATTACTTCAGCTTCAAAGAACTTTGCATCTCTGCAAGTTAGTATGTCATTATATATTGCATAGATGTTTTAATTATGACATCCCACAGACTGTGGACTGTTGGGCGTTAATGTGTGGTTAAAGGCAATGAAGAATCATCAAGTTCTCAGGTCAGCAGAGTTATGCCAACAGGAATTTGGCCCACAATATTTAGAAAATGCTTGCAGAGAGAACGTTGTTCCTGTAACTTCTATTTCCTAACAGAAATGCCACATGTTTTACTCTATATATACGAAGGTGACTGTTGTGCAAAACTCAAACTTTGCACTCTTTTAAGTGGAAAGCAAGAATATCAATAATGTCAGAGTGGAAATCTCATTTGTAATGCTGCCTCCTGCTAGACATGTATAAATGACATTATATTTCTGCCTGTGATATTCCTGTAAGTAATAAGTACCTATTTATACTTCCTAAAGTGTAAGAATTGAATGAGTTGTTGTTTGTAAAACACTTTGAAGATGGGAAGCACTGTAAATATCATGTAGTATTATTGCAATAACCAAGTATAAGCTTCAACCCTCAAATTTCCCCAGAACTGTTGCAGTGAGAGGGAGAGATCTGAGCTTTCATTATGAAAGCACCTACATTATAACACGTGAATCAGAGCTGAGATTTCCAGCAGTTTTTGTTCAGGCTTATCATGACCTACACCATTTTTTCTTAAAACTAGCCCAAACTTCTATTCAAAGCCTGGCTCAAATTTCCTTTCATGAGATTTGAAATAATGGTATCTACTCCAAACCTTTTGTCAGTCAGTTCCTATTTTTTTTTTCAAGGATGTACTGACTTTTACAAACTATAAAAATATTACATTCTTGTTTTTTCAACTGGAACATCCACCTGTCTCCAGTGTATTTCGGTCATGTTCTGATATTCCTATTCCACTGCATAGAAGCATGATCTTTGGTTACCAGACATCTCACCCATCTGATTTTAGCTTTAATTTAGATTTCAGAGGAACTAATTTCTCTGAAATATTGGAGACCGCAAGAGGGTCTGGTCTTGAGAGATGTGCAGTCTGGTGCTGCCATGGGAAGTTCCACTGATGTGCAAAGAAGCATTAAGAGTTTGGATTGCTTTGGAAGCTCACACTTCATTGGTTTTACTGATGCCTGGGGCTATGTTTTACACTCTGCGTGTTACTACTGTTGCCTAATTAAATTTGTTATTTCGTACAAGACGCTGACTTGGAAGACTTGTTTTGGGGTGGTGGCTGGGGTGGGGAGATGGCCTGCCTCAATTCTGCTCTGGGCTACCATGGATAGTGGCCTGAGAATCAAACCATGTGATTTCACAATAGGTGTAATTGGAAGTGTGAGTCCATTTACACTTCCAGAATGATGGAAAAGCCCTTGCAGAATGGCAGAATATTTTGCAGCCCCTGACTGTTGACTGATTGGGTCAACCAGAATGAGGGAGAGCGTCACACATGTGTCTAATACTGGCTCACATTGCTGATGGAATAGAACAATAACCTTTTCTATTTTGTGGATTTTCCATCATGATGTAGACCCCAAACAAACTGACCCTGTTACTGAGAACATCCTCAGATAGAAAGCATTGTAATAATTCCTGCTTCATGATCTTGCAGTTGTGTTTTAATGAAGCTGTCAGAAAGACACTACCAAGGAGGGGATAGAGAAACGTATAGTAATTTTACACTGTCTTTATGAATGAGTTGTCCTACTTGAAGGCAGGTTTATGTCAAAGTTTCGGATCCAGTAAATCTTGTCAGTCCAGTGATTTGCTGTACCTCAGAAACCTCCTTTACCCTGGAGGTTGAAACAGCATTCTGTGGATTCTTAACCTCAGATCTACGAGTGCCAGAGATGTGGTTTCTGACACTGACAGATCATTTGTGTGGGCATAGTTTCACATCACTTTTTCTCAGAGGTTTGTCCAAGTTGGAGTTGCTTTTTCTGGCCACTTGTTTCCTGAATTCACCGCTGTGGACCCACATCTCATTTGTGGTGACTCAGCTCCTTAGAGGGAGCTGGAGGCTGAAGCAATCTAAATTAGAAATGGTGATTTGAAAAAAGGATCAAACCAAGATCATTCTTGTGACTCAATTTCGATTTCAGTCCACAAATGTTTGTACTGTTGTAATCGATGAGACAGCAGGCTGTAACCAGCAGGGATGTTTTAGACTGACTTTACTGCTGAGAAAAAAGTATGTAAAATTTCACCTGAATGTCTAAATATCCTCCTTTGCAAATACGACGTTTGCTAGCCCAAGTGAAACATGGCAAAGGAAATTACTTAAGAGCTATGACGCCTTTGAAAACCCTTAAACTTAGATGCTCTAGTGGAACAAAGCATTATGACTTTTTCACAGGAAGAAAGATAACCATTATACAAGATTGGTGCTTCTAAGTGGATCTAATTCAGACATATGAAACGATTCTGAGTTATAGGGCCTAGAAAAATGATTTAAGTTTCTGAGCTATCAGTTAGTTAACATGATTTAAGCATAATTTTGCACTTAGCAAAAATGTTTTAATGGGCAAATCAGTTGTTGGTGGTGAATATTTAATAGTGAACGCTAAATCATCAATAGTTCTTCTGCAGTATTTGCTCAAGCGATTGGCAGCGAATTATGAAGGAACAGTTATTTTTAAGTAGAGCTGACCTACCACTTTAGTTTTAGAGCTGGATCGCAGCTTTTCTGAAGTTCGGAAGTGTTCAGATGTGAATTACTGTCATTCCTTTTTTAAAAACAAACATTCTTTCCTCTTAATTAGTCCCTCTTGTAAAAATCCCTGTTGTATATATGCCATGGTAGGAAGCATCCAGTGACGCAAGAGGTCTGGTGTGATTCATCCACGTATTTGTGAGGAGAGTGCCCATCAAAAACACTGAGATAAGCAAAAAGCCCACGTCATTTTAGCGAAAGACAATCTTCTCCATCTGAACTCTGACTTGCTGTGCAATAAGAACAGACTGACTTCTGACTCTGACTCCTGTCAAAGCTGAGGAAGCTTTGTGATGAGAAACAGAATTAGCTGCAGTCTCCGTTTTGTTTATTCCCAAGCAGATATATTGGTTTTATCAAATTCTGACTTCAGTTCCTCTATTCATTTGACCAGTCGATTTAGAGAGGGAGTGTGCACACCAGGAAGTACACGTTCCCACATATTTTCAGGACCTCAAGCAGGTGAGTGAGATATAAAGCTCAGTGGGGATGAATTTTCTTTAGTTAAGTGAGTATTTACACACTTTTCTACAAGGAAATAGCTTTCTAAATCAACTTTAGCTGTAACTTTGTCATGGTAAATCACATTGTGCATTGGAGGAAATGTGAAGGGAAAAGGAGAAAAAAAACCAACCACAACCCCCCCAAAAAAACAAATAAAAGGTTGGCAAATTTTACTACTATAGGTTTTCTAATACCCAGCTAGTTACCAAGGAATGGTTTACAAAGTGATTCGTCTTGCTTAGGAAAATACCTGGGATAAAACATACATGGAGGAGAAAAAACTCTTTAAAGCTTTTCAGAATTTTAAGTGAAGCTCAGCTCTTCTTGTTTCGCCATGCTGCTTCTCTCACTGAGCAGTGGTGCAGGTACAAAGAACTGCTCTCTGGTTGTTTCATTCCAAAGGTAGATTAATTCAGGATTTTTTGAACTTCAGCCATTCCTTCCCTCCTTTTGCCAGGTCGGGGGAAGGAATGGGGAGAAAATCTCCATGGAGGTTAGTTAAAACAATCCTAGTTGTTTTGTTCACCTGAGGACAAGTCAGCCACTGTCTTCCCTGGGAGTAGGTCCCAGCTTCTAAAGCTGCTCCAGAAGATTCCTGTAAGGCTACAAACCACCACTACTGGAGTATTGTGCTTTTACATTGGTTTCACGTCTTCTCTGGATTCTCCTGGCCCACACAACATGCAGCTTCAGTCTTTGTAATTTCTGTAGTCAAGTTGTGCTGCACAGGACAGATATGGCAGCCTGCAGCTTTCTTCCACTCCCTGGAGAAGCTCTGCTAAGCCCTGCAGGGTACCCAGCCCTGAGTCTCCTGTCTCTCTCTGAGCCTCTCTGCCCTGTGCCTTCTCTCTCTCTGTGCACTCTGGGGACAGGCAGTAGTTTGCCGAAGAATGAACATGCACTGTGAAAAAATCCCTGCATCCAAGAGGAGACAGCCTTGCAAAAATATCCCTGCATTGTTCAAATCCAGAGGAAAGGAGTGGAGAAGGCACACCAAAGCCTTGATATGGGGATGAATTACATTCCCATGTGTCTGCCAGTTTATCAGATCTGCTGTGGACTGGCAGGGGTGACTTTTCTCTGTTGTGGTGCCGTGCTACTGCATTTTTGTTCTTTTGTGCAGCTCATGAGGCCGTTTTCTTCCTTCTCCTACAGATTCTCCAGGTGTTCCTCCAAGTGCCAATGCTCATCACCTTTTCAGAGGGTTCAGCTTTGTTGCCTCTAACTTGGTGCAGGAGCCTGCACAGCAAGATGTGCACAAAATAACTGTTCACCCAATTGTGCAGGTACCGATGCTGGTTACATTTCTCATCTGAAGTGCAGATACATACATGCATAGTGTATTTAAACTGCCTAATGTTCTCACTGGTATTTCACAGCTACCTAGTGTAGGAAGGAGGTGTTTTACATGCAGCATGTAGGTGGTGGAAAATGAGAATTTTTTCGCAAAGGCTTTCATGTATAAAATGTTCCTCACCACCTTTGCAAAGGAAATAGGAACTGCACTTTGTCACAACTAAAATGAAAAGTACGTCTCAATGCCTGAAACAGGATTCCAGTTTTGCATGCAGGGCAGGTAATGAAGTGTTTTTCACTGAATGCATGTCATTCTCAACAGTTTTGTCTTGGGTTATATGATACAGTCTGTGCTGGCAAAGGGCTTTGATGGACTGCTGCTACAGACACAGAGCCCGAGCTGCTGGGTGTAAGAGGCCACCCTACTCCTGTTGTTATTGCCCCAAAACCTGGGTGTACTCACCTAAACCAGGGTGGCTTGATGGGGGAACGTGCCAGACACTTGGTTCTTTGCTGCCATTCCCCTAAAAAAAAATCTATCCAGTTGTACTTTAAACCAGAAATAAATTGCTACAAAAGGTTCAATACATCAGAGGAAAAGTGAATGAGGAGAAAGAAATGGGCTGGTTAAAGGTGCAGCCAATTTTCTCACTAGGAAAAAGCTCCTTTTCTTACCCACAGCCACAGGTGTACATGCCTCAAGGTGGGAGACCCTGCCTGTGGTTTTCATAGGTTATCATCTCCATTTTAATTATTTACAGTGGATTATGTCATACTCTTAAAGATGCTCTTTTGCAGCAGTAAGTGAAATGTTACCCAAGCAATTACACCCCAGAAATGTTATATATATTCCTGTGATTTACTTTGTAAAAATGTATTGAATATTAGCATATGCATGTCTTATAATTCAGCAGGTTCTGTGTGGACTTTGCTAGCAAGGTTACATTTTTAGACAGAGGATTCTGGAGGATTTTTAGAGGTGCTGGTCATTTCTTGAGTCCTGGGATGGAATTTGCAGCAAACCCTCAGATTTGGGGTTCACCACTGAACCAGTCTACCTGCCCAGACATTTTCCAAAGAGCATATGAACTAATGGCTTAAAAGAGCAACTTCTCTCTCACCCAGAAACCGCAGATAAACATATTCTAGACAAGACCTCCAGTGGCCTGGAGGCATTCCCCATAAATGGGGTGTCTCTCTTGAAGACTGTGAAGCTGTTAGTACTTTATATGTTATCTGCCCCTCCGTAATTAGAAATCAGTTTATAGTGTCAAGATAAGTGGGCTTGTCAGGAGATTTGGGCCCAGTTTCCTATGAAATTCTAATAGATGGTGATTTTCTGCGTTCCAAAAATAGTGTAGAAAATCACAGCGGTTTTGCCACTGCTTCTACAGGGACAATGCCATCTTACAGACTGGAAAAAGGTAAAAACAGAGGAGACACACTTACTTGTTCAAGTAAAGAGCTTCAGAATTTTTTAACTGGACTTAGAAAGGCTGCTAAGGACAAGAGAGTTCTGTGAGGGAGATGATGTCAAGCACCTCCTTCAAGAGGAGGCTAGCCTTAGCTTTTACATACCCATGTCCTGATTACCTTGTTTCTTTTGTCTTTCCCTACAGCAGTTACATGGGAACAACATCCATTTTACTGATGGATACGAGATCAAGGAGGACATAGGAATTGGCTCCTATTCAGTGTGCAAGAGATGCGTTCATAAAGCTACAGAAACGGAGTTTGCAGTGAAGGTAAGAAAGCCTCTGGTAAATTCCAGAAATGGCAGCTGAGACTGCTCTGCCAGCCTGGGCAGCAGTGGGGTCACTGGATTTTTTGGTGGCTTATTTCTTGTTGCTGGGCGTTGCTCGGGATTTTTTCTCTTTTGTAAGATGGCAGGTTTCATGATAAGTCTTTTATTTTTTTTCACACTTCAATCTCACCACGTAGAATTCCTCAGTGGAAAAAACCTTTGCTGTCTTGCCTGGAAATCCTGCTAATCACTTCAGCCATGCTCCTTGCAAACTGAATAAGATTTTTAACATATCCTACACTGAATCATCATAATTTTAAAAAATAACATATAAAATTATTGCAAAGTTGAAACACGATTTATTCTACTTCTCAAGTTGTTTAGATCTGACTCTTTTTTTGTAATTAGACAGATTTTTCAGTGAAAATCACGACCACATGGAAAAACTCAGATTCCTTTTTGTCTTCTTGACATTCCAAACCAATGCTATCAAAATGAGCAAAAGTCTGTCTTCAGCAGAGATTTAAAATACTGATTTAGTTGGGCATTAAAGACAAGTCAGTGAACTTCAGACTTGGTCAAGCAACGCTGCATAAAACGGAGTCACCTCAGCCACAGAGGCCAGGAAGCTGCTAAGATGAGGGAACCTTTTCCCACAGGGAAGAACTTCAGTAGAACTGCTTTGGAAGGCCGTGCTCAGAGAGCTGTCACAATCTCTGCTCAGTGCTATTGAATAAGCAGCGAGCAGCCATTTCAGCGGGCAGTACAAACCAGGGTGTGTGGCGAGTGGTTGGGAGATTACAGCTCAGAGGAAGAGTTCCAAACATGCACTTTTCTTTAAGGAAAAGCGTAGCAATGAAAACACTCATATGTTAGAAAAGTATTTCATGTTTTTCTTCTTGTACCAAGGAGGGACAAGATTAGATCATAACAAGGAATTTGAAAAAACAGGGGAAGTTAGGTCAGATCCTTTCACTCTGTAGCATGTCATGGGAACAGATTGCAGTACACAGAGAAGTGTATTTACCAAACTTGCAGTAAATGAGGTGATCTAGCCAACTGCCACTCTACTTCTGTTATTTTAAAATTTTAGAAAAGAGATGTAAATTTTGTTAATAAATGAGATTGTGTCTTTGCTATTAAGTGAGATGATGAGAGCTTAAGGAAGTGATGTGAACTGCAGTTCATGAGATAAATGACCTCCAGATAGTCAATAGAATAATATTAAATATTTTGTTTAGTCTCACTTTTCACTACTAAACTGATGACAATGCAGTATCCGTGAAAATCCGTGAAAATTTTCATGTTTCCTCGTGGTGGCCACAAAAATCTGGAAAACACTATTAACCTACAATCTGTTGATGTCACTGTTCAAACAATGGTTGATTTTTCTAGGCTACACCATAAAAAGGAGCATGGACTTACCAGCAGATCTGTAGGCTTGCAAATGAATATGCTACTATTTTAATTTCTAATGAATGAAAAAATCAGATTTTTTTCAGTGCCCAGGTCATTTGTCAACAGATGGCATTATGTTATAGTAGGTATGGCTTCTGTAGAATTTAAATACATCCATGATGAACAAAATGTATACTAAATTAAAATAATAACTTCAGTATTTCATGTATATCTAGTATTGTGGACAGTTTTATCAGTGCAATACAGCCAGTGTGAAACCAAAATAGAAAAACCTCATCTCTCAAAGAAGTCTGAGTGCCTGAGTCTGACAGGGTCGAGCACGCTCAGCAGCGGGGTGTTTGGGGTACCTCAGAGGATCCGGAACAAAGCCAAGGCATGGAGACACTCAGAGCTCCAGAGGAGTTCAGCACTGTGATTGCTAGGTTTATGCTCTTTCCAATTTTTTTAGTATTTCCTCTTTTTACTCCTTTCTTCCTCCACTTCTTACAACTCTTTTCTTGTCATGTAAATATGTCTTGATTTTGACTGCCAGTGTAGGCAACATGTGCAGCATTTCAGTTTCTGACACAGTGTGAGTCAAATGTGTAGCACAGATTTGGGGCTGGAGACAGTTGGTGGGTTTCTGTTTGTTCTGTCTTCCCAGCACATTTAGTGCTGTGTCTTTGATTATTACTCCTACCAATATATTAATTTCACTTTTCTTTCAATTTAATTGTAATTTCATAATAAGATTATATCATTTTGTTGTCAGAGCAGCTCGCTTTCAAAAAAATTGCACAATGCCACCCATTTCAAGTAATTAGATAGCACAGGAGTTGCAACTGATATTATCATAATTATATATCAGTCCCTTTTGACATGCATGCTTTAACTCTCTCTATAAAAATCACTGTAATTAGGCTCTTTTCACTTCTTTTAGTAAGTATAATTTTCTCAGTGTTCTCAAGTACATAACATTCACAGGAAAAAGTATCTGCAATGATAGTTTGTGTGATAGGCAGCAGTCCCACTTGCCTTGCACCACCTCATTAAAAGCTCCCTTTTTCTGATGAACTGCCAACACGTCAGAGAACATCATCCTGCTTCCCCCAGGGGAGGCTGGTGGTGGGGAAGGAGTTAGGGAAATTACGTGGTGGCATCACTGCGGGAAGACACACATCATGTCACTGTGTAAATAAATAATCCTTCCATGCAGACTGCCACTCACCTTATTTACTACTGTTGTGTGGTGTCTTACTGAGACAGGAGATTACCTGGCCAGAGTAACTTGAGTCAGAGCTACAGTCAGGAAAGCAAAACCTTTCCCAGCCCAGAAGCGGAATATATTTATTAAAATGGAAAATATTTCATCTCTTTTCCTTTTGCTGGCCATCTGCTACTAATTGGGGGGCATCTTGTAGAAATAATTAGATGTCTAACCGTGCAAAGAAGTTCTTTGCTGGTGTTGTAAAAGCATTTGAACAGATGTGGAATTTCACTCTTTTCAGAGCTCATTGAGATCAGGCACATTGCTCACTGAGGAGCTTTTGGAATTTCCCCCAGACACCTCTCTGCACCTGTAGGCAGCCGTACTGCCTCTGTAAATCCAGTCCTGGAGCCTGCTGAAGAAGAGAGTTTTCTTGCAACCTATTCCCTCTTCTTCCATGTCATCTGTAAAAGTGAAATGCTAATAATAAACTCTAAAGCTATTTTAGACATGCCCTCGGGCTCCTGAGTGCAATATTTCAGAATTCAGACATATCTCCACTTCTGAGAGCATTTCACTACCATGCAAGAGAAAGCCCTGCAGACAGTCAGATTTCCTGCAAACCAAGTCTACCCTGAAACCAAAGGGCACCTATCTAGGTCAGTGCAGGTAGATGTTGGTTTAGCAAGTTCGTGTGTCATATTCTACTGCACGTACGTACTCTGAGGAGCTTTCAAAATTTTACTCTTAACTTTCTTTTCATCTCATTCCCAAGTGAAAAAAAGTAGAAAGTTCTGAAATACAAGTAAGTATTTGTTCATTCTTCTGAATCACAGAATATTCTGGGCTGGCTGCTTCTTAAGACTCTGGTAGAGAGAAGAGAGATGGGGAGCAAAAGAATGTTTCTCCTCTGATGGACCTCTATTGTGTTTCAGATTCTTCTGCTATAATGTTGGTCATCTTGACTACAGCAGGCCTGATGATTCTTAATAGCAAAGAGAACTGGCATTGCCAGTCACAGTTACAAACTTCACATGGGTATATATGTAATGGTGAGGTCAGGAGCAAAGGAAAATCAGATCAAAGTATTAAGTCACATCAGTATCTATAGAAAATAAGTTAATTAAGTAAAAGAATGATGCTAGAGGAGATGGGAGAGGTTTCTGTGGGTGGAAGAAAGTTTGCAATGGAAGCCTAAACAGATTAAGAGCTCTTGTTTGGAGTTCAGAGTTCTCGGTGAATCAGATTTTTCAAAACCTGCCAGAGATGTGATGCAATTAGCATATTCCAAATGTTTTTCTTTTCTTAAAACTATTGCGCAGCTTTCAAGCTTGGAGCGCTAGGGAAGCTTTCAAGCTGGATTTTTGGATCTGCTTCTTGCTCACACCAGATTAAGTAAGTTAGAAAAGGACTTGATTTCATCTCCCTGTTTCTAAAGGTTTATCTGTTTAGATTGACTCCTGACCCCCAGGAGAGATTACTGGTGGATAATAGCCAAGCAGAAATTTCTGCTGCTGGGCCAGTTCTACCCCCAGTACTGCCCCCAGTCCTGCCCCAGACATTGCAGAGGTGGATGGCTTAGGTGCCAGATTCAACACCTTGATGTCAATTGCCGCCTTCTCCAGGTCAGAAGAACGTCCAACTGGTTAAATCTTGTGGGTTTTTAGTCCCTCCATGCTGTTAGAGACAGGGCAAACAACTAGGTAAAAACATGGGGTATACATTTTTCCCTCCTTTGAAGAAGAAACATATAGTAGAGATAGTCCCAATTGACAAGTCCAATTTTGCAGATGCCAATATTACAGTGGAATTTGGATCTTGAAACACATGTGAATCTCATGATTTTTTCCTATCTCTGTAATGTACTAACCAGCTGTTCGGCTCCACATGCTCCACAGTTGTGAGCAAAGCCAAAGTTTGCAGTCTGTGTCCGCCACTGGGATACAAGTTAGTTTATGATAGAGTCTGAGTAAATCCTACGGCTCATGGATAATTCTGGTAATTGAAAAGCACTGAAAGCACATCTATCTAGCATGTTTTGGTGTGTGCAGACTGGAGAGAAGGCTCATTTTAATTAGTTACAAAAATTCAATACCAGCAGAGAAGTGATGTCGACATACTGTCAATAAGTAGAAGTCAGTAACTCATGAGAGCTAGTGGTAGCAGGCCTGTGTAATCAAACTGGTTGTATATGTCTGTGTATTTGCTAGTAACAGTGAGTGACATAGTCATCAAAACTCATTTAAATCCCAGAGTTTTTTTCATAATTTCCTTAAACTTCATTTTCCTCTTCCATTGATGTTCCCGGTCTTGATTTGGTTGTTTTGAGGTGATTGGTGTACGTAGATAAAATTGCACAGTAATCTGAAGGCAGGAGGTTCCACAGTAGCATTTAGTGGCTCTACATTTTCTCCTTAGCCTGTACTATGGTTAGGCCAGGAGATAGTGCTGAATGCAGTAAAGAAAATAGGAATCTTATTTAGTGAAATAAGAAAAAAAAAAGAAAAAAACCAGTCCAAACATCATTAAATCTCCTTGAAAGTTAAGGTGTCTGTAGATCTAGAGAGATTTGCTTAAAATTGTCTCTCCTTAACCATAGAAAGTCACTAAAGTGAAAGAGACAGTGAAAATTTCAGGGAAGGCTTTGTATCTATTTTTATCTGTCTGGGAGGTACCTAGTGTCTGGTGGAAAATGGATAAATATATCAATATTTAAATAGGCAGGTCAGTGGAAAGTTTGCCTGATGACCTCAGATTTCTTGGCCGTGAGTCTGCGAGCTTGTCAAACCAGCAGGTACTCATCCACTGCTTGTCCAACCTTTCCCCCCTCTGCCTGCACCAGAACATGGCACAGGGGTCAGGCCCCAGGGTGTGTGCAGCAATCCCCAGGTCAGAGCCACTGGTAATGCATCCCCTTTAAATTTAGCTTTGGAATTTAGCAGCAGTTACATGCTGGTGGAGCAGAGCACTATGAGGACTCTGCAAGAGAAAGGAGGGGCTGAATGGGCATGGGTCAGATGCTGAGGTCCTGTCTCAGTTCTCATTCAGTCTCTAGTAATGCAAACCCCCCTTGACTTTGCTGGGTGGCTGTCACAGTCGTGTTTGTATGGGTAAGAGTAGGCCTCTAGCCCATCTCACACTTGGGGAAAAAATGGCATCAGGAAGAATATAATGTCATGCGAAAGGACCTCATTATAAAACCTGTTAGCCAAGTGAAGGGAAATAAGAATGTCATCGGTGCTTCCGGAGGCCTCTAACTGTCCTTGCTCTTCCCCAAGATGGCTTATCAAATTATCTAGGAAGAGCAAATTTTTTGCCTCTGGAAGATCATACTAATGATTCTGAAAGATACTTTCCAATATTTTATTGAGAAAGTGTCTCTGACTGCAGTCTTCCCAAAATTTTTCATTCCTATATGCTTTCCTTCCCTGAATATGTAATGCAGCTGCTCAGTGTTCTCAAATAATTCATAGGATGGAAGTACAAAGATTTGAAGCATCAGACAAGCATTTCATAAATATGTTGCTAGTGTAGTTACAGTTTTATTAATAAAATTCATATGCAGACCTATAGATTTCTAACTTATTAACATGTGTGCATATAAATGAGTTTTTCTTGTAGTACCTGAGTAGGAATACTGAACCCTGTGAGATCACGTGTTCTTTTGGTATCCATGGTTTAAGAGAGAATATAAGCAAATTAGAGAAAATCTATAACAGAAAATATGCAAGAATTACAAGGCAAGCTCTCCCAAGAGAGCTACAAATATGTGTGATGTAAGACAGACAAGAGCCCAGCTGAATGCCATCAAAATCTATAAATATCTCTAAGGTGATATAAATGATGGATGACAACCATTTAGCTGCTAAAGACAGAATGTCTTGAAGCTAAAAAAGGAAGTTTCAGGGAAAAAACAGTCTGATTGTGAGAGCAGTTGGTAAAGCGGACTCTTCAAGGAGATGACCTAGGCGTCTTCCCCCTCTCATGCCAAGAAGTTGGATTTGTCATATTAGTGGAAATGTAGCCTTACAAAATGCCGGGTCAGAGGTACAAGACCCCTTCTTACCTTGATAAACTACAGAGAACACTTACCAGGTTCTCCCATGAAATTTGGCTTACAAAGCAGGGCATCAGGAAATAATATGGTCCAGACCCCTAAGTAAAAGATGGTTTTGAGTGTCTGAAGCATACTCAAGCTTCTTGGCAGTGGGGCACCAGATTCTGTGGCCTACAGAGTGCCATGTAGGAGATACAGGCTTCAGAGCAGATTTAAGTACAAATCTTTGTCCTTCTTTGAGTTGGCATAGGGAGGGTTGTTCTCCAGAGTGCTCTGCAAAGAAACCAGCATTAATAGCCCTAATAAGGGCTAGTTACCATGCTAAGAGTGATTACAAACAGCATGGAGGGTGTCCTCTAGATGTGATGGAAAGAGAAAATGATTTACAGTAAAATGGATGAAGCAGCAAAGGGTGATAGATTATTGTTGTCTATGAGGATCTTCTGTCTGATCCGTGAGAGTATTTTTGAAGGCTCTCTTGGTTTTCCCATTTCAAAAACTTTATCAAAGGGCCTGACTTCCACACTGGACCAGGGCAGTTCTGTACACTCACCATAACAGGAGGCAACATAACATATTTTATATGGCATCCTCATTTTTTAAGATTTGGGTTTTCTGAAATACCTGCAAAACTTCAGTGAGTCTCACTTTTTTATTGTTTTGATTTGAGTGTGTTCAGATAGGAGTTGGACTCAATGATCCTGATGGGGTCAGGATTTTTGAGGTAAATGGGATCAAAGCATTGCTTAAGTCTTAGCAAAATAATCAGAGAGGGCAGGTAGAAATACAGAAACATGGGCAGGTCACCTCTTAATCTCAGCTTCAAAGCAGATCTTAAATGTGTAGTGGTTGTACATCCCTGGTTTAAGGATTCCTGCAGCCTCCTTCCCGTTTCGTCACAAAGCTCACAGAGTCTCTTTCCTTGGCATGGCTGAACCTCTGAGGAATGTGAGATTATGGCATTTCTCTCTGCTAACTAGATCTTTTCTGAGACCTAGGATCAGGCAGCAGTTTTTCTACAGCTTAATAATATCATGTTTCTCTTCACTAGTTTGCTTGCCAAATACCTAAAGTATTTTGGACAGAATTTGGTCCTTTGTGCCTCTGTTTCTCTTTCAGGGCCATCCAAACTATGTTTCTTGTATTTGTCTTCCATACTGATGTAATAATTTTCCCCTTTTGTAAATTCTGAATATGATACACTGGTTTCCATCCCTGAAGCTTTCTGTAGAAGAAGGTGCGAGCAGCACTGCAGTTATTTTACAGACTGAAACCTCATCAGTCTGATCCAAGGATGTGCGCTGAGCAGAGCAGACTGAAACACAGTGCAGAGCCTTTCCCACCAAGCTACTCTGCCTCCAGAACTGAAGACTTCTCCCTAAAATGAGCTTTTCTGTTTCACGGGTGCTATTGAAATAAATTTGTTCATGTTTCTGCTCTGCTTAGAAAATGTGTGCTACCGTGTAAGTGCTAATTAACAAGAACAGTTAATTAACAGTTCCAGCTGACAGCTTAGGAGCGCTAAGTCAGCAAACAGTGTCAGCAAGTGGGCATGCTCTGTGTGCAGAAATGTTTAATGTCTCACCTGCACAGCTTGATTGGATGGGCAGTCCTTATTTCAGAAAAGTATTGCTAATTAGGCCTGTTTCTTCTAATAGTCATTTCACTATTTTCCTGAAAGATTTAAGCGTGGATGGAGGGAATGAATTTCTGGAGCTAATCAAAACTAATAGCACAGCAAATAGTCCCTCAGAAACTATCAGGCTTGGAAAAGTTCTCCTTGGAGACATCTTAAATGTAAAATTATACGATGTTCTTTTAAATAATATTAGCCTTTCTGCAGTGATTTTCATCCAGCTTGAGTTATTTGACATCAAAAAAGAAACCAAATTAAAACAGATGCTTGGCATGAATAGAGCTTATTTTTAGAAGGAAATATTACTGAAATGGAAACCTGTACGTTTTCCAGCAGCACAGAACCGCAGAACTCTCTCTCTGTGACACTTTCATTGGAATTAGTATTGTAGATGAAACTGTCAGGTTGAAATCTCTGTGTGCTGTCACACCTCCTTTTTTCAGAAGAGAAGCAAATCCCACCTATAGTCAGTTCCAGTAGTGGTGCCCTGAATTTTCGAACACATCACAGTGTAGATATAGTGTGCAAAGGGACACAAAATTAATTCTCCCTTTGCTCATCCCTCCCTTCCCAGAAAAGGAAAGGATTTTTACAGGGACTATCACATCACACTATGTAATGAATCTTTTCTTAAAGGAGATTAACCCATTCTTACTCTCCAAACACACTATAGAAAAAACTTTATATAACAGAAAATAAAGCAGCTTTAAAAAGCATATAGAACTCTCTTCCTCCTCCATGTTTTTTTCTCAAAGACATTAAAATTTCCCTAGTGCTGGTCAAAAGGAGCTTTACATCATCCCACTGCCTAAACACACTGGCAGCCTCAGCTGTGGCTGTACCTTGGTATGACAATGCCCCGGTGTCTGCACTTCTGCTGGACTTTGTGTTGCTGGAGCAGCAGATTGGGACTGTACCAGTAGCTCAGCTGCCCCAGTTCACACTCTGGCATCTCAGTTTCAGCTGCCAGGAAAGCTCACTTGGGGCAGCTGAAGACAAGGCAGAGGCTGATCCCACTTGGGACTGGGGGCAGAAAGAGCTATGCATTATGCCTCTGCAGCATGACCCAACAAAACTCCTAATTCAAAGCTCCTCAACCTACTTTTTATCTATTCCCGTGCTGCAGGGCGTGCCTTCAATGCTTCCCCACGTTTGTGGGTTTTGTTGTGGAATAAATCTATAAAATAAAATGGAGAATTTTTGCTGCAGTCCGTGGTCATGGCACACACCATGGTGTTAAGGGCTAAACTGCTGTGACAGTATTGGGTGCATTCAGCTTCCCCAGGAAGGGAGGCAGCTACCATCACCTATTTCAGCTGCCATGATCAGACAGCTTTTGATCCCTGTTTCACTTAAAGAGAAAAATCAAGTCAGAACCAAGCAAATGTTTTAATGCAGTCTTGTTTGGTCATTAAAGATGCACAAAGTCCTCTCTCCCCAGCACAGAAAGACCCAGCAGAGCAGTTTCCTTGCTGCTAGCTCCAGCTTAGCCTGGCCAGAGCCCCGTCCTTTCTCCTCAGACTCGTGTCACTGCTCTTCCCATCAGTGCATCTCACGTTTCTTTTCTGTCCTCTTTCTCACTCTCTTGCTTTTCTCTCACCTTTTCTTTTAGGCTGTTCATTTTCCAGACAGCAGAGGCAGTTAAACTGTCTCCTCCCACCTCTTGCCTTTTTCCAATCTCACAACTGTAGTGATGGAGAACTCTATGTGAGAAACACAGCCAATCTCCATTCTTCTCGTGCACAGTCATTCAGGTTAATTTCAGTGTTTGAAAAGGCAATTTGTATTAGCAGGGCTGGTTCAGTGAAAGCAGATTAGGGAGTTCTCACACGTATCATTTCTTTGGCAGGGCTGTAAAGGCTGTAAGTCCCAGCTGGTGGGTGGTATCAAACAGCTGAAGGCTCCAACATCTGCTAATGGCATAACTAGGTCCAGAAGAAGAGATTTATCTACACAGTCGGAAGCATGCAAATACCTTCACAAAAAGGCAACAAGCAAATATATATATACTGTCTATTAGTTGCTGTGCCAATTTCAGCAAGGCTTTACCCACACAGAATTTTATTGATACTCTCTTTTATCCTCATCAGTCTGCTCTGGCAAGGCTAAAGCCGTTGAAAACCCATTAGTAAAGGAGAATGGGATGATTTTTTTCCATGCAGAAGACTTGTAGAAGAACTTGTAAAAACTGGACAGGTGTGTTAATTGGGATTTTGAAAATATTCCGTCCTGATCCTTTCTTCCTTAATAGAGAAAGTGTTCAGTATTGTCCTTTAAAGGAGCTTGACTCATTTTAAGATATCATGAGGTTATTATCTCCAAATCCCACCGAGGAAAGAAAATGCACCTTTTTCTGTCAGTTAATCAGTTAGCCACACAAAGGATGTGATAGTCAAAGAACAAACAAGTCCCCTATCAGAACAAAGGACACTGTTGACTGTGCCGAGCCCATTTTACTCTGGAATTGTTTCAAACACTGTTTGACACAGACGAGTTTCTGAACAATCCCTGGGTGTCCAATGCACAGAAACAAGTCTATTTGCTTTATGGCTCAATTTCTTTCTCTTCTGAAGGGCAATAGAAGACCCTTGTGCGTCATAGCTCTTCTCTGCCAAGGTACAGTAGAGCTCATGGTACATTTGCAGTTAGGTTACTTACACATTATGGTGGCTTTGTGGGTTGTTCTTCTGCAGCACACATCTAAACAGAGAAATAGAAAAGTAAGATCATTACATATTAATCAAATTCTCGGGACTAGTAGCTGAGATCTTCCCTTAATTTTAGTTGAATTCAAATCAGAATGAGTCTCCTAAAGAAAAGACATCATTCCTTGCACAGGAAGAGCTGCAGGAAGTTCATGGGCTGTCACAGAGAGGAACAGAGAAGAGTCTGTATTCATGCAAAACAAGTGTCTCAGAGGAAACAGGGACCGGGGTGGCAAATGCTCTTTTTTACCACAGGAAACTCTGGGTGGATTTAACAACACGCCAAAAAACTCCCTGAAAGAGTTGTAAAGCACTGCATAGGCTGTCCAGGGAAATAGTGAAGTCACCATCCCCGGAGGCATTTAAAAGACATGTAGATGTGGCACCTGGGGACATGGTTTAGTGGTGGACTTGGCAGTGCTGGGTTAATTGTTGGACTTGATGATCTCAAGAGATCTTTTCCAACCTAAATGATTCCATGACTTTGTGAAAAGGAAGTTCAGGAGAACTGGGTATCACAGTGGAGCTATGGGGCATATTTAAAGAGCTGCTGTGGCCATTGCAACATACGAATAAAGAAACTGTGCATATTGCAGCCAGTCTGAACTGCAGAGAGATTGCTGCTGAAGTTGCAGCAGACGCCTCCTCTGCTGCTTTATCAGTCACGGGCCAAGTGTAAGTCACAGGCATGCTGAAGAGAGGCACTGTCAGGGTGACAGTCTCTTGCTGTGGAGGAAAAAAATGGTTCTGGCCTCTCCAATCAGACTGCCCAGGGACCGAGAGGAATTTGGCAGGTCCTTTCACAGCTCTGACAGTGATTTGTGGTGTGGTTTGGGGTAGCTTGTCCATGTAATCAGTGTGCTGCAGGTTGTGCACGCATTAAAACAAAAAGCCTGCATATTTAGTGGGACTGTCTTGCAATTTGTATTTACATTGCATATTGTGAATTAGAAGCATTAAAAGTCATCTACTGCTGTTAGTACTACATCAGTAGCAGAGTGCTTCGGGTGATGTTGGTTTTAGTTTTGTCAATAGCTGAGGCTATTTTTGGGTTGGATTTTTTTTTAGGCCATATATATGCATTTATAGTCCTGCATTATTAATAGTTGCTTAAAATTTTCCACAGCTCTGGATATTTCCTTTCGCAGGGAACTGCAACAGAAAAGGAATCTGGAATATATAGCTTGCTACACTAGCACAGTGATCGTGGTACTTCACACACTGGTGGTAATACTTGCCACAGTAGGTTCTGCTGGTTTGTGCAAGGCAGGCACATGCTAACAGGGGCACATGTGAGTTACTCCAGTAATTTGACAAGAGAGATATTAGTTTAGCCAAGGAAGTGGCCCTGAGGATCTTTTTGTGTGTTAGAGTTACTGTTTGAGTGGGATACATTCCACAATTGATTGGGACTTCATTGGCTTCTTGATAATGTCTCAACTAAACTTGGAGGACAACAGCAGAAATTTGTTTTTCATTCACCTGTTCTTGAAGTTTTCCTTTATTTATTCAAATGTGGACAACAACCATCTACCTGCATCAGCTGCCTCTTGCACTTTCATTTGTCACATTTCCGTTAATCCAGAATCAAATCACTGATAGGGCATCAAATGCAAACCTGAGCCATGGACAACTACCGACCATCATTATCACTGCACAGACATGCCAGTCATGATGACTGTGAAACCTCTGATATATATGCAGTTATTCATTATTATTAATGCATAAGATTCTACTCATGTACTTGAATTTGTATCACCATAATTAAACTGTGAAAAATGCATGCATTTTATAAAAAAGCAGGCAGGCATTTATCCTCATTAGCAAAAGAGGTTTTTAAAAAGCTGGTTTTTTCCCTGCTAGCACCATCATTTTAAATCTGTGCTCTGTGCCTAGTTCTTGGAGAGAACTAACCCCATTTAAGTTTGGAAGCCTTGAAATCCAAGGCGATAATGGAATTATGATTTTCTCAAAATGCCACCCATTCCACTTCTGTAAACCTGTTATTCAAAAGTACTGCTGTTGTTTTCTAGCAATAAGAAATAGAGCCAAAATAGTGTACTCCTAATGAGTTTCCAGTAGAATGAGTCTTTTGCCATTTCCTGTGCAGTTGCTTTTGAGATTCCAAAATGCAGAGGTTTCCCTTAAGATTATTTTTTGTTTCATATTGATCATTTAAATCTGCAAAGTGAGAAACATTAATCAATGCACTCAATCGGACAAATGGCTAAAGCTCTTTGACTGACATCTCCAATATAGGTAACAGAATCACTGAGGAGAAGTCAGTGCTCTCCTAATAGCTGGCTTTCCACGCAGTGGTGATCTCTAAGCACCAGGTGTCCTGTTTTTCTAAGACCTGCTGCTACAAAACTAAAAAGTTTGCGTGTCTTACTGTACTTTCTGATAAGGCAAGAGATGCTGACTCCATAAAAGTGATCTATAAAGCAGATTTCTTTCCAGTTTAGGAGTGGGTAGGGAGTTTGGTTACATGGCCAAATGCAATCTGTGGTCACTCTGTCGTTCACTACAACAGCTTGGCCCAAAGAGCCAAGTGATTACCAACAGCTTCAATCCAAATCTCCCCTGACAGAAATGTCTGTACATTTTTATTTCTGACAAATACAAATGACAATTAGTTTTTATTAATTTATCAGCCTATATACAAGCATGTGCCAATATTATGATTCCATCATTTTTTTATGTCAAAGAGGTCATTTTAAGACTATGATTATTTTAAAACTCTCAAGGTTGTTTGATTTCTGAATGACACTTCTTGTAACTGTCATTATTTATGGGTAAACAGAACTGTAGGCATCAAAAAGAGGGCCTACGCCTCCAGAATCTAAACTAATTATTGCTCCATCTGGCTTTGGCAGACAGTCAGCATGGCTCTCATTTGCACATGGTTTGAGCTGTCCTCTCCTAGAATAATGATTAATGGAAGAATTTTGAATATTAATTTGTTTAAACTGTAGGAATTGGTTGATTTGTGCTTAGTGCTGCTAACTGGTATTTGACTACACTGTGCTTCATTTATTCCAGATAATTGATAAGAGCAAGAGAGACCCCTCTGAAGAAATTGAGATACTTTTGCGATACGGACAGCATCCAAACATCATTACTCTTAAAGATGTGAGTAGTCTTTGAGCACTTCAGCATTAAATGGCTTTCACCTTACAGTCAGGCTTACTTATTTTAGTCCATGTCTGGAAAATTCTTCAGTTGAAGGTCAGAGCTAAAACCAGACCCATTGAAATCAAGGAGAAAAACATGACTTAACAAATTACTGGGTAGCATTTGGAAAGACTGCTCAGGTTGTGCATTCTCCAGTCACTGCCTAACAAACCGTAAATAAAACCAAAGGGGACCAGTGCTGGAGAACGACAAAATGGGTTTGGGTTTGCAGCACTGTTTAAAAGGAGACCTCCCTAGCTGGGTGTTGCAGGGCACTGCTGAACACACTCAGTGGTGCTGCTGGACAGGGGGATGATCTTTCACGAGCAGCAGCCATTCCCGTGCAGCCTGTGGGGTCTGCTTTGTTGGGAAGAGGGGAGCTCACAGAGTCACTAGGATTTTCCGCAATAGTGTTTTAATGCCAGGGACTATTTACCTTCTACTCAAGCAGCCTGAGAAGTCATTAAGGTATTTTTCTTCAGCATTTCGAATGAAAAATACCCTTCACTTTGCTTAAATGAAGTAATGGCCTTTAGTTAGAGATGCTTTAATTTTGCTGCCTGAAGTCTCACCAGAGATTGTCCACACCATGTCAGATTCAGAGTTCACAGAAAAAAACCCTGCTTGTGTCAGTGGCCAGTACATTATGGTTTAGACTTTAGAGAAGTTTATAAAAATCTGCTAATCACATGCCCTCAGGAAAGTCTTACCTAATTCCTAAGTGTTAAAGAGTATCTCAAAATCCGTGCAAAACAAGGTGTTATATTCCTTTCCAAAAACATTTAGCATTGATGACTATAACACTGCCTATTATTGCAGTCCAGATAAAGGATGATGACAATAAAATGGTTGTCTTCCAATCTAAATGAAAAAATGTCTTTTACCAATTGCCACTGACATTGAATGTAAATATGTCTTGTATCAACAAGATGATATCAACAATATATTTACCAGAATTGCAAATATAAACTATATAATATCATTAGATGCAAGTGTTGGCCAACAGTATAATACAGTTCTTTAGCTGATCATGAGTCAAAGGGAAATATTGATATTTGAAATGGCAAATATTACCCTGTGGAAGTGGAAAGAGAGAACACTACTGAGAAGAATGATTGGGTGAGAGCCAGCAGACATTTGAAGCTGTGTAGAGTGGTGCTGTTTTTAACAGCTGAGCCTGCTCTGCTGGCATGATAGCAGACCAGGAAAGCTACATTTTGTGTGGACAACTCAGCAAGCTGCTACAGACACAAGAAAAAAGTGATGACTTAAGTCATTCTATAAAGTTTTCTTTATGAAAGCTACATTAATTGTTAAGCTTGTTGTTAAGCATAATAAGCACGTTTCCCACACATTTGCTGACATTTTCTTCTTGCAACACCTCACACAAGCAAGCTAACACTGTGATTAAAAGGCCAACCTTTACCAAGTTAATGGGTCCAAAGCTTGTATTTATGGTATTACTGTTCCAGGTCTATGATGATGGGAAATTCGTGTACCTGGTGATGGAGCTGATGCGGGGCGGCGAGCTGCTGGACCGCATTCTGCGGCAGAAGTGCTTCTCAGAGCGGGAGGCCAGCGCCGTGCTGTGCACCATCACCAGGACTGTGGACTACCTACACTCTCAGGGCGTAAGCGTTGCTTTTCTGGCTTAGCTGCAGCACCTTCTTAAAATACAACTGTATTTAGAAATAATTTAGAAATAGAAAATAGTTGTGATTTTGCATCTCTGAAATGTAAATATGTTTCCCCCCCCCCAAAAAAAAACCAACTTTCTCCATATTTATAATTACATCTGGTTTGTGAAATAGGGTCATAGGCTTTTTATGCTTTTTCCACTGACCTGAAGCATGTCAAAGTAGTATTTTCTTTCTCACTCTACAGTGACTTTCAAGTTAATGTACCTTCTTGAGATATTAGTTGTTTACTTTTTATCACAATCATTATTGCAGGACCTGAACTTTTAGGAACATTTCAAATAGGGCAGCTGAATCAGCAGATAGGTAGAAAATCAAATGCTCAGCTCTCCAAATGAAGTGGCAGTTTGAGCAGCTGATGGGAAATACTTCTGACATGCTGTTAAAATCTTTCTTTTAAAAGTCTAAGCTCTTTATATACAACAGTTTGAAAATCTCTCCTTTTCTGCATTTCAGGGACAAGCAGTTTGGATAACTAGTCAAATATTTACTGCTTTTCCTGCGTCATGGTTAAAACAAAGTGCATTTTGTGCATTGGCTTCTATGCTTTCATGGGAATTTTTCAGTCTTGCTATAACAAATAAAAGTTGTTTTCTTGCCACTGAAATGCAGCATGTCTGGTAAAACACACAGTCGCATAAAGTTCTGTGAATACATTTTGAAATTAGGAAAAAAAATTAATCTCTCCTTTCAGGTGTGAGCCACTCACATGGACAGTCACAAGAAGACCTTTACACACTTTCCTCCTATGATGTGACTTCTTCTTTACCTTTCAGCTGAGTATTCAGGGCCATCAAGCTCCAGGAGACTCCGCCACCAAGATGTTTGTACAACAGCCAACTTTGACCACCCTCAGGAAATTGTCTCCCCTTAGAGCAGCAGCCTCCATCTTAATACATCAGCGAGGCTGTCAAACATTTTATTTCTCTTTTTAACAGACTTTAAATTTTTTTCCCCTTCATTTGTCCAAGGCTTGTAAGTAACTTTTTTTCCAAAACTTAAATATTTTCGGCATGAGCTCTTGACCTACCTCGACCAGCAGACCAGAAATGGCAGCCAAGCCTGAGTGCTCCCTGACCTCCTCTTCTCACTTGTTTCTCACTGTTCTTTCTTAAGGTGGTGCACCGAGATCTCAAGCCAAGTAATATCCTCTACATGGATGAGTCAGGAAACCCAGACTCTATCAGGATCTGTGACTTTGGGTTTGCTAAGCAACTGAGAGCGGAGAACGGGCTGCTCATGACTCCCTGCTACACAGCCAACTTTGTCGCCCCTGAGGTAGGATCACATTTCAAAGCCTTCAGCAGTAAGTGTGCCCTAGGAAGCATTCCTTCCTCCCTTGCTGCCTTTACAAGAAGAGCAAGGCAGAATCCAGGCTACTGGCACTTGGGCAGCCTCTATTACCACAACTTTCCTATTCCTGGTCCTGTCAAGGCAGTTGTTTTTCTCCTGACAGAAGCTGGTGTCTGTCTTGGACTGGTGCACACAACGCTTTGGCACATTACTGGGATAATATCTTTTTTTCTCTAGCTGCTTCTGGTCAGAGTGCTTTCCCTCTAGTGCACTGCATCAGAACAGGATTAAGGCTTAAGAGGAAAATCTTGATGTCAGGTTGCCCAGAGACGTTGTGGAGTCTCCTCCTCTAGAGATGTCCAAAAGCCATCTGGACACAATCCTGAGTGTTCTAGGGGACCCTGCTTGAGCAGGGAGGTTGAACTATATGACCCTTCCACCCCTAACCATTCCATGATTCTGTGATAAGACTGGAAAGAAAAATCCTTGTACGAAATCCTTACTATGCCGAAATCAGTGAAAGCTTTATTGTTGGCTTCACCGAGCTAAAGAAACGTCTCTCGTCTTGGGCTTTCCTAGTACCAATCCCCCTGTTCTGGGGGATGTAGGAGAGGCTTTCTCATTTTTACAGATGGGAAAATGGAAGAGCAAACAGCTTGTCCCAAGCACAGGGAGAGGTGGCTCTGCATCACTGGCAGGTGCTGCTCCTTTCATGCAGCCCTGCAGGAGTGGGCTTGGGTCATACGGCTGTTCCACAGCTTGGGCTCTTTGCTGTATTTGACCCATGAGACGTTCATATCTGCTTCCTCACAATGAAGGAGCAAGAAGTTAATTTCTTGGGTAATTGCCCATTTCTTGGAGTGATGAAAATCAAAAATTTTAGTACTTGCAATACACTGCTTCAAATGTGTGTCTTCCTTTGCTTGTTTTGGTCCTTATAAGAAAAACAAAAAGCTATTGTCTTTCAATACTTCATCTGTTCTCTACTATCAAATACCAGTGTCTCTCAGTTGGTATAATCTAGCAATCTTTTTTTCTCCCTAAGTCTTCTCCATGCAATATTCATCTGCGTGGTATGTAACTGGGAAGAGAAAAATAGGATGATCTTTCTGTACAAGGTCCTTTCATGATGCCAAAAGTTACAGGAATCACAGCCTTCCAGCATCAGAAGGAGAATTTTTTATACTGAGACCATTGCTGGGGCAGTATAAATTCAAAACAGATTTTTCTTCAGCAAAAAAAAAATCTTCCATTGCCAAGACAGATTGGTTTGGGTTTTTTATTGCTGTTTGGTTAGGCTTCCATTTTAGAAATGGGAATGGGCTGTTTAAAATTTATCAAAGTACACTGAAAAAGTTGTGTGGCACCACAGCCATTCAATTTCTAAACCACAAAAATAATCATGTTTGCAAGATTTGAAGCACTCAGATTTCCTCCAAGGTATGAAATGCTTAAAATAGATGTAGCTACTTTTCAAGATTGGCTATTTTGTATAGTGTCTGTAATCACAAACATTGCCAGTTTCAGATCAGACTCCTCTGATTTGAACTGAAAGCAGAAATCACACTCCCAGACATTTGTGATGAGTAAGACAGGTCCTGCTAATGCAGGAGACATTGGAGATTAATTGAAACATTACCAGAACTGGCAGAGAGCTTACATAAAGCCTTAAGTGCTTTTACGTTTTACCTGTGATATAATGCTGCCCTCCAGCCTAGACTTGACTTTCACGTTCCCTGTCTGAGTCCGACTGCAACGTCTGCCACGTGCTCACGAAACTAATTAAGGAGGCAGAAGGTCAGCTGAGCTGGTGACAAAGAGGGCAGTGACTGAAGAAGGAGGACATGTTTGCCCACTTGGGTCTCGCTTTATTTTGGAAACAGTTAATTTGGGGTTTAGGTGATAGCAGGAGCAAAGATGAAGGCTATCCGAAAGAGGCACGCTGCCACCTAGTGCGAGTCGTGCTGCATGCGAGGAGGAAGGAGCCAGGCTGTTGTACTACTGATGCAGTAGGGTGCTTCTGGATAAAGTAAAAATGTTTCATTCTGTAGTTTTCCTACAGAATTCGTGAAGAACTACTGCTTTTTCATTTGAAATTATGAGGGTTTTTTATTAGCTTTTGTACCCATTTGCATCCCTGCTCGTCACAACTGAGAAAAACCTGTATTTGTAACACTGTTAACCCAGTAAGTCAAAGCCTATAGAAATAAAAGGGGGTTGGATAAATATCTGAGTCATTATCAGAATTGAATGAAGGCAGGATATCATTATCTCCAGGATACCCATTATCTCCACAGTGTCCTGCTATGGTGTGGCACTAAGAACCAGTCTGTGCCTCTATTTCAGATCCCACTAAGTTCTCAAAGTGACCTAAACTCCTTAATTGGTGGTAAATTTTTTGGCATCCATTACAGCAGGACAGCACTGCATCTTTTGCAAAGCTCTTTCCCTGATTGATCTAAGACACATGCCTGTTACTGTTCCATAACATCTCCTGCCCAGATCAAACACCAGTCTTTTTGGCCAAGGTTTCCCACACGTTCTCCCATCAGCTCAGTGTTCTCATTTTAAACACAGACAGAGATATTTTCAAACAGCAGTGACACTAACTGATAACTCACTGGGTCCTGTTGTGATCCGTGGGCTGACGTTGCTATTGATAAAAAGGTGTTTGCCAGCAAAGCTTTCCCTAGGCACTGGCACAGAGTGAGTGTCTCTGTTATCGAGCAGCGCTCCTGCAAACAGAATGATAACACACAGCCACACCTCGCCATCATTTTGGCGTTGTGTAACCATTTGCTTATTAACCCACTCCACTAAGTATCATCACTGCCCCATTTTTCTGTCACTTACCTTGAACTTGATTGTCCTTGGTTATCAGAGGAAAACAGAGAAGGAGTGAAAATGTAACTGTTCAAAAAACAATGAGAATGACCTCAGCAAAAGAAAAATGTTGGGTATTCAGGTGAAGCAAGAAGCAACTGAGTTTGTCAAATAGGAAAAGAGTTTTTCCCATATAAACTAACATTAATGGAGGGGGAATTGATGCAGCAACTAAAGAAATAGAAATAAATAAATCAGCCAGAAAGCCTATATATTTTGTGCGGGAGAGAGAGAGGCAGAAGCACGATTTTACCAGCTTTATAAAACAGGAGGAACTGCGGCTGTTTCTCTGGTTTTGTTGCTGTGGGAGTTTTTTTGGTTTGTTGGGTTTTTATCCAGGTAGCAAATGTTCGCTCAGCAGCATACCTGCCAGATGGTTGCTTTGCCACTCATCATTTATAAAATCTGTCGAGGCAACATTTTCTCCAACTGTTTTTCCTTAGCAGAATTTGGTCTTTCCTGTGATAGACTTCAGCTACTTAAATCACTCCTGGGTAATGAGGCTGCAGGTCAGAGAAAGACTTGCTGAATTTGTACATTCCCTTTTCGTGTGCTTTGCAAAAAGATCTATCGACCGGTCCATCTGAAGTGGACAAAACTCTCCTTGTGCGTCGGAACTGAATAAAAAGAGGGTAGTTTGCTTTTGTGGGAAGATCTGGAGGTGGTCCCTGAGCTTAGTTGGTGACTTCACTTTCCCCTGGACCTGCACTGACCCAAACAGGCATTTCTTCTAGTGTGCACTAGCACAAATGAAACCTGGACATTACCCTTACTGCTGTACTTACCATCCTGTGTCGGTATTGAACCTACTGGGTCAGATCTCAGCTGACTACCACGGGTCTAGTTTGCCCCATAGGAAAAGGGGGTCAAGTTTTAGCCTGCTGTCTGTAAATTCCAGTCTAAATGTGGCCACTTTTCTTTATACAGAAGTAAGAGAAGCCTTTTGGCTTTCTTTGCAGTTGTCATGCATCTTCATTAGTCTGACATTAGATATGCTTCAGTGTGCATCCATTTGCTGTATCAAATCCAAACTGAGCTCAGTTGGACTATTCATCACCGTCATTTAGCCCTATGATGCATCCACAGTGTTGCTGGTAACTTTTATGTTAGGAAGATACGTTTCAAAGTATTGATGAGCTTTTATTTTTATGAAACATTTTAAAACACTGAAATATTGTTCTGCTTTGCTGCATGTCGGATGGTCAGAGGAGCTCCCAGACTTCCCAGCTCCAACAAACTGCACTCATCTCTCTCACTGTGAAGGGGAAAGATGTGCGGAGTTTGAACACTAACCAGCTCCTTCCAGCCTGGGCTTTGCCTTGCTCCACAGCACTACTGGACTTGTTGATCCCAAGGCAGCCACCTGTTCAAGGCAGATACGCAGCTAAGCCCTGGGAATGTCAGCAGACACAACTGCTAATCAGTGCTTCTGGCAGATCAGAAGCTACAAATTCAGGAATGCAGATTAACCTATTTCCATCTCTCTCTTTCCTTCCCACAGGTCCTTAAACGGCAAGGTTATGATGCAGCCTGTGACATTTGGAGCTTGGGGATCCTGCTGTACACCATGTTGGCAGGGTGAGTGACGAGGTTCTCCTAGAGCAGCAGTCTCCAGTGGGCTCAGCACTGCAGCACTGATTAAGCCTGAAAGGAGTCACAGACAGGGATTCTGGCCTCCTTGAGAAGTGTGTTCAGTTGTTAAAAGCAAGAAAATAGATGTCAAGACCTAGAATTAGAATAAGTTTTTTCTAGAATGCATAAATATCTTTTTGACACTTGACAAATTGTTTAGGTTTTTAACAGAAAGTGTCTGTATGCACTGAGACCTAGACTCCTAAAGGGTTCACTCACCACTTAAGCTGTGGGAAAGTTTTCCATTAGGAGAGGTGCATAGGAGTATGAAGAGCCACATCACGTTCAGGTTATCCATGGAAGAATGTTAATTCATCCTGTTGATACATGTATTCTCTTCAGCTTCATTATTCTTCATTTGTTACTGTTACTGAAGTGTCTGAGCACCTTTGAAAGCTAAAAAAACCCCACCCAGACATAGTTTTCAGATTCTGTTTGAAAAACATGATTCAGAAAGTTAACTAAGAGATCAGCAAGAATAGTAACAGGAAGCAGAAACTTTTGAGAGGTACTCGGCAAAAATACCCCTACCAATGTGTTGGCTAAAGTGAAATATTAACACAAGAAGATGGAGGGAAAGACACAGATTGAAATAAGCAGTGAAGGATAGGAATAGGATGTGTTGGGATGATTGGGAAACAAAGTGTGCAAACCCAATCTAGTGTTATCAGGCCTCTGCATTCATTTCTCAGAGCATGGTACGTGCACATTTATCACACCTAAGCGCAGCGTGCAGCTTTTCAGTGACCTCTCCAAACTGTTTAATCTGCTTCATGATCATTCAGCTGTGACAAGAAGCTTGGATTCATTCCTAGGTTTTATACAGAAAACAAAGAGTTGGACTCTGACTTTCTGTTATTTGCATCTCTTGCCTTGTGGATTATAGAAAAGGTGTCAGGGGTCTCTATCTCATCTGTTTTAATCTTGATTACAAATGTGTTCAAGGTCAGCTGAAATATATTGAAACTTTCTGGGGAAGTCTCCCAGTCTGCTAGGATCTCCAAGAACCTTTTTCTATTTGGCTGATGCCCTAGACTGCTACACAGCTGGAATCAGTAAAATAAAATTAACACATTACCCACAGTTACATTTGTTCGGTTGATTATATTCAAAATGTTTCTTTACTAAATAGGAAGAAAAAAAATCCAAATATATTTGAATCAGAAATACAAATAGCACAACTTAGCGGATATTAAATGTACTGACAGGTGCTAGTAACTAATATCTCACTTTTTCTGCCCTTACCAGAGAAAATAATAGCAACACAATCAGTTGAGGAATGCTTTTTTAGGTGCCACCACTGCATTTATGAATGGTCTTGTTCTTCCTCACCAGAGGAGATTAGTAGAAACTGACAAGTATTTATAGCCAAGACTTTTTTCTCCTCCTATCATCACTATGAGCAGAGAGGGCTCGGACAGCCAGGACTAGAGCACAGGCCAAGGATCCTGTTACTGGAGCTAATGATGGACCTCAGAGTTTTTGCCAGTCCTTAACTCATACTGCGTCCCTCCTGATAGCTGTAGATTGGAATAACATTAGGTATCTCTTTGGGCTGAAGTGCTGTGACAACTGAAATGTTTTTGAAAATGAGAAGATACAGTGTGAGGAATTGAATTTGCTACCAGAAACTGGGTGGAATAGGAAGCCGTGGCCAAACCAACTGTCTAACAATCTAAAAACCACTCTGGCAAAGTTTTCAGAAAAGACAGATTGAAAGAAAAATATAAAAATCCAAAATACCTACTTCTTCTAAACTTACACAGCTGTTCAAGATTGCAGAGTAAAATTTGGCCTGGTAGATTTTAGTCAGCTGCAAAAACCTTATCTCTTGTCACTTTCTGAAGACAAAAAGCGTACCCTCTGCATGTGACACTGATTTTGTCACAAGCTGGGTGCATGTTACTAGTCATTTCTGACTGGCTAGACAAGGAAGTAACCTATTGCAGGTCATTTCTTTTGCCCAGCTGACTTGCACATTATGGTTAATGAAGCAATGCAAAATAGATTAGAAAGGGTTCTTTTTTGTTTTCCTTTTTTTTATGTTTCAGATCGTATTTTTTCTCCTTTATAATTTTTATCCTTTCTTGCTGTTACCAAGGTACTGGTATTGGCAATAAAGCAGAGTTAAAACGAGGTAAAAACCTGACTATTTTTACAAAGAATATGTCATTCTTAAAAAATTATAACACAACAAAAATTTTAAAAACAATTAAGGAATCAGTTTTTTCCTCTACAGATCAGTATGAGGAACCACCAGCCTGTATAGTTTGAGCGAAAATGAAGCAGCAGTATCAGTGGTACATTCTGGAAGCAAATTCCTGTTGTCATCAGTGGCAGTTAATACTAGAACCTAGAAATCATGTACTTGCAAATTACATAGGTTTTTTTCTCTTTCTCTCGCTTTTCTTTTTTTTTTTTTTTTATATATATAGATTCACTCCTTTTGCAAATGGACCAGACGACACCCCAGAGGAGATTCTGGCCAGGATTGGCAGTGGCAAATATGCTCTTACAGGAGGAAACTGGGATTCAGTATCTGATACTGCAAAGGTCAGTGAAACCCTTTCTCAGATTGTCTCTCAAGATTTAAATACCACAGAATGCTTTTTATGCCGCATCTACACTTTTAAAAGAAATGTAGGTTTGTCAATGCCACAGATGTATTGTCTACACATTAATCACCTTTTTGCTTCTCGGTTAGCCAGGAGCAGGCAATTTTAATTCCTGTACAGTTCACAGTTTAGGCTGCCCATCTATCACAAAGCATGGAAACCCCGGGAGAAAAAAATCATCTGGTGCTGAGATCTTTAGGCACGAAGCTGTGCACTAGTCTGTGAGACAGGTAAATGGGCAGGAAAGCTGAAAGCTTCCAGTTGCCCAGCATTTATCAGAAGCTTTGACAGGATTTAAAGATTCTTGCAAGAGATTTCATTTTTAGCAACTGTTAGTATCCAATGGAATAACACTTATACATTCCATCACAAAGCTGCAAGCAATCCTAGTAATGTATTAATCTTGCTACCAGAACCTATGAGTCTCACAGTGGGTTTTTTTATCAGCTGTCCAGTTTTGAAATTAAAATGTTTAGATGTCGTAGAACTAACCTAACTGAGCTTTAGTTACCTGAGTGTTAGGTTTCTATTCTAAGTTGCTCTTGTAAGCATGCTTCGAGGTCAGCGAGGAGATGCCTCCAGATGGCATCCTCTCCCTAGGTGTTCATCATTCCTACAAGGTCTCCAGTAATTAACACTCTTTCGATAAGACGAATACCCTCCACATTATGTTTTGACTGGATTATTAGCTGAGAGTTGAACATTACACTTGAAAGTTTTGAAGATAAGACCTGACGCTTAAAAGAATATAAAGCCTATCTAAAGTGCATCACTCTCTGCGTTGGACATGCTAACGATGACACTGCCAACAGGAAGATCTTAGTAAAACCTGCCCTGCTATTAATTACTTTTTCCCTTGTACTGTTTTCTTCCTTTTCAACCCAGGACATTGTGTCTAAGATGCTTCATGTAGACCCTCATCAGCGCCTCACAGCAGTCCAAGTCCTGAGACATCCATGGATAGTGAACAGGGAGTACCTGTCTCAAAACCAGCTCAGCAGACAGGATGTTCACCTGGTGAAGGTACCTCCTACACCCCTCCCTCTTCCTTCCTTGCAGAAGGAGCTGTCATTTGTGTAAATAGTCTGGAAAGTGATTAGAGGAGTTGGGAAGATTATTTGCCACAGAGGTTAAATTTCATATGGCAGTGTACTAAGAGCAAAGATTTTTGACTGTCACCTGCTCAGTATTTTTAACTTCAGGTGGCATCATAATAATCTGGTGGCACATGCTGCTCTTCACCACTTTGAATCTGAGACACTCTAGCTGTCTGCCAGCCTAAATGGTATCACTTCATGGAAATTGTGCACGTGTGACAGTTTTTTCAGGAGACCGAATAGGGGAAGGGAAAGGCATCAAAGAACTGAATTTCAGCTCAAAGTTTTCTCCTTCTCTATTTTACAGGGTGCAATGGCAGCCACTTACTTTGCTTTAAATCGAGCACCTCAGGCACCAAGGCTGGAGCCTGTTTTGTCCTCCAATCTGGCTCAGCGGCGAGGCATGAAAAGACTTACCTCTACCAGATTGTAGCAGTACCCCCAAAAGGCCTCCTTGAAAACCCACAGTTTATTATTTGAGAAATTCATCTTTACTTGGCTAGCAGAACTTTTTTGGACAACCTGCACATGAAATTGCCAGAACTAGCAGAAGCCCACGCGAGGCAAAGTTCTCATTCGCTACATCTTTTCTTTTACATTCCAGCCAGGGTCCTGAGTTTAACAACTTCACAAAGATGTGCCAGTTTTGCCAGTAGCTCTGTTTCTTTACTGAGATAAAGCCAAACAAAATAGGTGAGCTCCATCCTTTCCACCCTAGGAAAACTATTTATGAGTCTGTAAGATGTTCCATGGGAACAGTTTTCATTTTGTTTCTCAAGAAAAGCACTTTTTGCTACAAAGAATGCAATCGGGTTTGAATGCTGTTCCAGCACGCATCATGATGAAGTGACTTGGCTGGTCACCAGTAGACATCTACTGATCTCCACTGACCCCAGGAAGAGTGAAGGCTGCAGAGACACATGAATAATACCTTATTTGAAACAAGTGCTATACAACATGAGGTAGAGAGAGCTGGTGGTGTTGGAAATACCTTCTGTTTTTGAGGAATCTTTTGCACTTTGCCCCTGCCTTCTCTGGAATGAAGCTAGCACGTCTCAAGGAGAGTCTGCCACCAGCTCTGACTTGCTCGAAAGTCTCAGCAGAAAACCTCTGAGAAACTTGGTCTTCTGAGGAAAAGAATGGGTCTTATGAGACTGTGGGAAGGCATTCATGTAAAGCAGTGTGAGTAGAAGTGTGTGAATCAGGCAAGAGAAAGGTGTCTGGTCTTGGCCAGCAAGCAGGTCTGGGAGGACTAGGTGAGGGTGCTGGGGAACCAAACGAGGCAGGAAAAGGTGTGAGTGGCTTTGAGGGCAGTAGGCAGAACTACCCAAAGGCAACAAGTGTACGAGTGGCTGGGGGACAAACCGGGGCTCCCTCTCAAAGCAGGGGACAGTCCCTCTTCAGTGACTGGTGCAGAAGACGGTGGGTGGCTGGGCTGCCCAGGGGCCAAGTGGGTCATCGCAGCCGTCCTCCCACACCATCACCCAGTCTGCTCACCGAGAGCAGTTCTGGTGGGCCAGAGTGCCACCCTGGAGGAAGACAGGCCATTTCCAGTCATTGCTCCTCGCCTTCCCCTTGCTGTTCACCCAAATCTGCCTCCATCACCCAACATTTCATGTCCCTGCTTGGGTGTTCTGCTCTGGCAGAGTTAAATTCCCCATGCCACGTGTGTGCAGAGAGTACCCACTTCTGAAGAGTTCAGCCAACTCTGTTACAAGCTTTAATAATAATAAATTATGAGGAGAAATGGGAGGATGCTCTGCTTTTATATTTATATGAATATGTACATGTGTATTTATATACATATAAAACAAAAATTCTGTGCCCTAACACCTGGATTTTCCAGGTCCAGGGAAAGAAAACTTTTGTTGAAATGGTCTCTGCAAAATGGACTTTTTTCTCATTCCCTGGTTTCAAAGAAAGCAAGCAAGGTTTGTGGTGCCGGATGTGAACTATTTTTTTATTCTTTTTCTTACCCATCTTGGCTTATGGTGGTCACAAGCTGACCGGGATTCTTCTTTGTACTGCTTTTGTTAATTTTTATTTTCTGAGTGAATTTTGTCACCTCAGATGCTTTGTGGGAAAATCTACTGTGCTGTGTTGGCTTTTTTCTGTTGTGACAGGGGGAAAAAAAAAAAAAAAGAAAAATGTGAACATGGAGCTTCATATGCTAGACATGGTAATTTTTGCTTGCTGGGTAGTTTGTGCATCTCGGTGCTGAACTGGAATTACCAGATCACTGCCTCAGAGTGTCCAAGGGGTTTCATTTGCTATAGTAATATTCTTCCTAAAACTAGCTCTGCTTCAATGTTGACTGAAGTTTGTTTGTTTGCATTAGTCTATTTTTAAATTTAAATTTATTCTTAATAATTTAAACTGATATTTAATGTTCAAGTTTATGTGCTGTGCACAGAGGATCGCTGCAAAGCAGCTCTTCTTGAAGCCCTTCTCTTTTCTAAAATAAACAATGCTGTGAAACTTCCCGCAGAGGCTGAATCGGCTGGGACTGATGAGTGCAAACACGCAGGTGGGTGTCCGTGGTTGTGTACACAGCAGCCCAAATTCTCTCCTCTGGCTAAGCTTTGCTGCCTTTAGAGTTTTCTGCTTGTTAGAAGTTAAGTCTCACGTGTTTCTGCTAACAGCACACTGTGAGGATATCCACTGACAGGGATATCCTGGCCGGTGCAGAATAGCTCTGGCCAGGCCTTGTTTCCCTTGAAGTGACTGCTGTCCTGGAAGAAGGCAAGGTGGGCATAAGGATGCAAAGGGCAGCCCGGAGGGAGGGCTGGGTTTTCTGGGGTCGCGGCTGGTATGCGCTGTTTTAACAGAATGTATTTTTAATGGTCAGAGTAATTGTATTGTATTGTATATGGGCAGAAAGACTGTTGGAAATATTATGTACAGTTTTTGTCTCCCTCTGAGATTTCCTGGTCATCTTGCATTGCTTCAGTTTGCTTTCTCGCACAACCATTGCGAAAAGTCTAATTCTCTCTAGATATACTCAGTCTTAATTCTTTGAGCCTTTTTTCCAACTGAGTATTATTGTAGGCCAAGCTTACAGGATGTTGCTCTTCCCAAAGTTTAATGGTTTTTATCTCTTCCTGACTTACCTCTTTCTAACCCACCAGCTATTAACATAGAGACACATATGGACTCATGCATCTTAATGCTCATTAATTACTTTATAAGCCTAAAATTAACTGTAAGTCCATACATATAGTGGGCTTTGTTTATTAAGGTTTTGTTGCCAGTGCATCCAGATGTGTGCACGTATGTGTCTATATGTAAACACATGCACAAAAAAAGTGCTGTCCAAATAAGGACAGAAGTGTAGTCAGAGGTCGAGGTGATACTCGGAGAGTTTTGTCTGCAGTGTTCTTTGAAATCTGTCATTGATACTAGTAGTGATTACTCTGGGTGTAGAAAAAAAGGCTGCACCCATCCATGGAAGAAACTGTCCCATTCAGCCTCCCCTCCGTCCCAGATGTGCATCCCTGTGCACTTCCAAAGGCAGATCAGTCTCTCCTCTTCCCGTGGGAAGTGCTCTTCTGAGGATTTTCTGACTTGTTCCAGTCAAGTGAACCCAATTAAACCATTTCCCCTGTCCCAGCTCACTTGGACTGAAATACAAGAGCCTCCATCAGCAAATCCAAGGGAGGCAGAAAGGGAGGAATATGCCACTGGCAGTCATTATTTCAGACTGATAGCACCCACCACTTCCCCTGGCCCAGCTGGATCCAGGAGAGGATGCTAGGCTGTGGCCTAATTACTGCAATGGCTGCTTTTATACCAGCATCTCCTTTCTAGACTCCTGACTGTGGTATAGCTCAGCAATAAGCACTTTTTTTTCTAGGAGAAAACAGAAAAAGGCTTAGCCTCTCTCTCTCTTTATATAACCTTAAGAGACTTTTACTAAATGTTATGTTTAACTCCTGGAAGATTAAAAATCTCTTTGAATTAGAACATAACCATCTTGCAAGTTTTTAATCCATAAAGTGATCTAGTGCCTTAGGCTATTACAAATATTATAGTTACATTTTTAACCATCAGGCTGCACAATGCAATGATTGTCCAAGGCATACCACAGTGTACCTGTCACAGACATAGCTCATCTGGAGACCCACTTCAAAATCAGTCACAGAATGGTTAGAGTTGGAAGGGACCTCTGGAGCCCATCTAGTCCAACCCCCTGCTAAAGAAGGTTCAATTAGAGCTGGGTGCACAGGACCATGTCCACGCAGGTTTTGTTGTTCAGCTCAGTAGACAAGTGTCTGCCCAGAAGGGAGAGGGCATTTCCCCACATTTTGCAGAGCTGGATCCCACCTCTGCAGCTCCAGGACTCTGTAGAAGCCAAATGGCTTTGATGAAGAAAATCATGGGAAGTGTTACCCAGTTCCTACACAGCACCACAGCTTGTGTATATGGCAGAGGTGTGGGAGATGCTGCTCAAAGGAAGAGCTGACCTCTACCCCAGCCCCTCATGAATTTTCACTTGTTCAAAATCTGTTTAACTTTTTCTAGGCAAGTTTTAACAACAGATTGCATTTATAAAGCCTAACTATTTCAGCAAATGACAAGTGACCCTCACAGACATGTTGTATTTAATCTCTACATTTGAAAAAAAAGTCTATCTGAGAAAAGATTCTGGTTCGTTTCTCCAGAAAATAATCTTCATCAGCTCCCTGCGAGCCCAGCACGCTGGGGACAGCCCAAGCACAGGGAGCTGAGCGAAGCACGTCTTGTGTGACAGGACGTCATGACGTCACATGTCACACTCTTACAAAGTACAGATTGTGAAGCCTGTGCTTCATCTAACCCTGGATGTAAAACTGGGCTCTCTTTTCAGCCAGACCCTTTCAGCTCTCTAATAACTTGTACCCAGCCCTGGTACCTCCAAATACATCCGAACCTTGGTCAAGTATGCAATTGCTCTGTGTCTGTGATAGGAATTATGACAGGGCTTGGAACATCCACTAAGCCATGGATGGAACAAAGGTTTTGTATGCTGCTGGTCTACTGAATTTATGCCAGCATATGCAAGTGCTGACACTAAAAATGGCAGGCAGTCATTTTCTCTTGACTTCAGCTGCTCATCTGTCCTTTCACACCTCCCTTAGCCAGGTCACCATGGGGCAAAGCAAACATTTGTGCATCAGAACAAACGGCTGGAGACAGTTGGAAGGCAACAGAATCAGTTTAGCCAACAGTGCTGTCAACACATCGGAGTGACTACAAGTTCAGTGTCACCTCTGTCCCTCTGAGTTATGCTGAGCAGAGCCCAGGTGTGGCTCAGAGTCAGGGCTATAAATGATGTGATGTTTGTACAGCAGCAGGTTCCCACTGCCAAGCCCTGTGCATGGAGAGGGGGACAAGTCCAGGCTTCTGAAAATTGGCCACAAGTTCATAGAAAATCCCTGTAAGCAGAAGGTGTAGGGCCACAGGTGGCATGTCATGGGGAAATAATGTTGACTGTATGTATTTTTGCCACCATTAACTTAATAAAAATTCTAGAAAACCCCAGGGTTTGTTTTTAAATCATCCATTTTTACAGAGGAAATTCTTGATTTCTTGATCCCTGGAAGGAGTAAGGCAGTCAAACACAGAAGACAGAGCAGATTACTATAGCAGAAAATATACTGTAGCTTTCACTGGAAAATTATTTTCAGGCAGGTGTTCTGAAGCTCTCTCTTAGGATGTGTGTATCAGAAATGCCAAAGCAAATATTTAAAAACAAAGTTCTCTTGTTGAACATCCAGAGATGACACTTTTAAGCAAGAGCCACGTGAGCTCCAGATTTACATATCTGAATCCTAAAAGACAGGTGAGCAGCACAACTGTTCAGACATTCCTTACATCAAAATAAAAAGGCCTAAAATAATGTTAATAAGATCAGCTTTAGTATAGTTCATTGAAAAAAAATAATAAGATGTACAAGCTGATTTTTCTTTTCCTCTTTTGAGGAAAAGAAAAATTTTCCTTTAGACGTGTATATTCTTACCTCCTAGCTGACCTTGATCCTGAAATCTTGTGTTGCCTGAAAACACTGCAGTTAAGCTGCTTCTGGTACCTCAATTCCTGCGTGAACACAGTCCTACTCTCCTCCCTCCATGTCTGTCCACAGCAGACACACACAACAATTGCACACCCTCTCCTATTCTGAAAGTTAGCAAAAACATGAGAATTTAAACTCAGAAGATGAAGTGAAGTTAAAAGTAGGTTCTCAGTGTGTACAGAATTAAAACTCATAGTATTCAGGTGAAAGGTGGATTGAAGCCTGTGCAGAACAAAAATGTTACAGAGTAAATAAAAAGTTACAGTAATTCTTAGAGCCAAATTTTATCTAAACTCTCTTCATAGATTTTTGTGAACCTAGACCTTGCATTTCCAGGTGCAACTAGGTGACAACACATGTATGTCAGCCAGCATCTCATCATGCATGTCATCACAAGGCTCGCACGTGAAAATATTTTGCAGCCCAAAGTTCAGAGTCTAAAATAAGGAATTTGGCCCTTTTTGTCATCCTGTATTGTGTTAACCACGATTTTCAGTATTGAACTGTTCAACCGCTGCTTCTTGCTTTGGTATACATAATTACAGAGCCAACTTGTGCTCCATTATGTCTCCTAAGTGGATGTTATGGACATATTTTTCAGAGATGCTGTAGCCTGAAAGGAAAATGAAGAAAATGCATGCCCTCTTTGATAAAGGCAAATTTTGAAAGGAGAGACTGGAAATACACGTTTGAAGAGCAGAAAATGAAAACCAGTTGCTAAAAGATTGTTTCTGATTTGCTAGTCAGAGCCAAATCTTGCTGCCTTCGCTCCTGTGTTAATTCCTTAATCCATATGCACCTGCAGCGACTCTAGTGGGAGAGCTTGGAGCCAAGTACTCTTTCCTGGCGCAGTAGTGGAGTCTGGCCATTAGGTGATGATGTGTGTAAGGGATTTACTTGGGTAGTATTAAATTAATTTGACAGAATACGAACCATGATCTAGCACTTTGTTTACAGGCTCCATATTCATGTTTACAAAACGATGATTTCTGAGGCTCACGCTTTTTATGTTTCCTGTATGAAAAGGGCAGCCGGTGTACAGATATTTGTTATGTTTATCAGCATTTCTGAATAGATTTTTTTTATAGTACATGGTTTTATGAAGTGTAATATTTTTATAGCAGAATGATGATCTTTGGACTTTCTATATTGTTACCTACAATTGTTTGCAAACAAGCTCTTTGCTCCCTTTTTTCTGTGCACTGTATCCCATGTTGCTGCTGCTAATGTTGCTGGCCTCAGCTGCTGCTGCCCCACCATGACGTGGGCTGACGGTATTGTGAAACTGTGCAAACTAACTTCAAAGAGCTGTGATTGTGCTGAAGGGCTGGCTGCATGCTGGGTTCCTCCTGGCAGGAGGGATGGGGAGCTGTACCCTACCAAGGCAAGAGTTTACTGTGGATGGCCCCCAAGGAGAAGCCTCAGTGCTCACCTTTGTCTGTATTCTGCCATTTTGGTTTGGCATGCCCATCCTTTCCTTTCTTTATAAAGAAATAAAAGAAAAGAAAAACAAAAAGGATCCTGCTTGTTTTTGCATAATTCATTTCCAGTCCCCAAGCACTGGCCATGTTTGAATGCCACATGTTGGTCACAGTAAAAGCACACAGTTACCTATTCAAGTTATACCTGGAACTGTTATCTCTGTGCAGCCTGAATACTCAAACCTCTGCTTTGAGAGCAACAATAAGCCTTTAACGCCCATCAATCAGACAGTTCACCCACTAGACAAATTTAGGATTTCAGTGCCAGACAAGCTGTGTCAGCATGAATTTCCCTTGCCCCCTTGAGATCTTCCAAGGTACCATTCCTCTGGAAACTGCTGGTCTCTGGCAAGCAGCCTGCATAGCCTTTTCTGCTTGCTGGACTTACTAGTGACCACAAAAGCAAAATCAACCCCTCCAGCTTTGAGGCATTGGTTCTGCTTCCCTGGCATTACCACATCTGAGCCTGCACACAGTTACACTGGCGTTCACGTCTGGATTGTCACCAGACCTGGCTGCATCACAAAGGTGGTGGGTCTGGCTCAGGTTCCTTGCAGGAACAGCATGTGGTACCAGATACGGAGAAACAGCATGTGATTTAGGTCCAAGCAAACATAACAGAGCAAACTTGGACTTCAAGAATGTTATTCATAGGATTTCTGCTCTGACTGTAGGCAGTCTCATGCCTCTTTTCTCCTGCCAGCTGCTCCTGTCCTACTCCCACTTCTGTCCTTCCTTCCTTTCTTTTCTCTGTTAATGAAAGAAACTTCCTGCTCCTTTAGTCCTCATGGTCCTTCATCATTGGGACATGCATGTCCCTCCCCATCCTCTTCCTCTGCACCCCAGCACCTACCATGAGCTATTCCACCTTTCTCTTACCAAGTTTCTGCCCCACAGGTCCATCTTGAGGTTTTTATAGCCTCTTCTGGTGGGTAGGCCAATGAGTCCAGTACACCTGTCTTTATAAGCCCAGAGGTTAAAACAAGAGGCTTCTCTGGAGAACCATAATCATATACAAGAACATCCAAATAGGAAAACTGAAGAGAGTTTAAAAAACCTAACAAAACCAATCCAAGCTTCTCTTCCATTCCCTCTTCTAATTCCTGTTGTAATATGACTGTGATCAGGAATGAGCCAAGTTCAGCCATTGTTGGGCATACATTAACTTTTCAGAGGACCTGGTTAGGAAGCCATGGGTCATGCCAGGCCCTGGGCAGGCAGATGCAAGTCTTTCCCTCCAGTGCTAGAATATGAATAAACGAGATGTCTGAGAGGAAGGCTTTCCAGAATATACTCAAGTGCCTGATCAAGACACAACCCTTTTAGGAAATCTGCATTGGCAACCATGCTAAATTCCTGCACTTAATGAGAAAGTAACCATGCTCTTTTCTCCTTGAATGGAGAGGTACACATTCATTTAAAATTTTAAAAAAAACCCCAAACAATAGCCAACAACTCCCCTCCCACTTGTAATTTTGCTCTTTAGTCAACATTCATTTCTTTCTTGTATCTTGCTCCTCCTTTATCCCATCCCAGTTCACTTCACCCCCTTTCCATGTCCCACAGCAATGCATCATGAGATTTACCCTGAGGCTCAGAAAGTCCTGTTATATGCCTGAATTGCATCGTGTTCAAGGACAGCACAACAGCTGGCTGAGCACCTCAGGCACTACAGCAAGGCAAACAAGAGGCAGTAACAATAACAGCTAATGTCTGAAGATCACAAGAAGCAAAGATTTTGCATTAAAAGCTGTGAAGAAGAGCTGAAGACAAGGATTTTAAGCTATGTCCAGCTTTTCAGGTTACTCATAGATAACTTCAGTGCATTGGCTGTTAAAGATGCCATACTCCAACTGTCTGGAGACAAGATGGAAGAAAGGGTTATCTGTCCATTCATCTAGATGGGCAGGAGCTCTTTGGTTGTTTTCTAAACAACCAAAGCTGGCCTAAGATCAATTCCATTTTTTGCTGAGGAAATTAGTTTATTAAGAGGCTGGTGACTCACCATCTGTGGTAAGCCTGTGCACTGTTTTGGCTTGGCACGCTCCTGCCTGATTCTTCCTGACCTTCAGGGTCTGTGGTCACTGGTGAAAACAGCTGCAGCTGTGAAGCGTAACAATTTCCCTACTGTAGAATTTTGCAGCTTTGATTTTAATGACACTCTCCTTGCTAAGGCATGCAAAGGAAGACCCAGTGATTTCCAGTGCATTTACTCAGACTTTCTAATTGCCATGTTGTTTGTCTGGGCTCTTGTCTCTACTGTAAATTCTGTAATAATCAGTTATTTGCTTTACTCATCCATTTATTTATTTCACCTGTTGGTACTAAAACAACCTACCCTTTAGGAACATCAGCTGTTACAATGGAGCCTTAAACACAGAGAACAGAAACAACCTGCCCTTCACTTCAGAGAAGTGACAAGAGTGACCCATCAGCTTTTAGAAACTCTTGGCAGTGCTGACCTTTTGCAATCTGGTCTCCCTTCAACCACCAGCTTGCTGCCATCAGTTACACTCTCGAGTAGCGCTGCACATCAGCTACAGGGCTGCAGTCTTTGGGTCTGTGGACTAATACACCCAGGTACAGATTTTGTCCAGGAATGAACAACATGCTCCTTGATGTGTTGAGTGGAATACACCGCTGAGATGGATGCATGCCTTTGGCCCAGCCAAAAAAAGTGCTTGTTTAGCTCAGCAAAGGTGAGGAATACCTATTCTGCAATTCAGATGCAAATTGTTATTACGCTCCCAAGCCCAGGAATGACAGCAGCTTTATGAGAAGCTCATGTCAGATATCCAACATGCACACAACTTGCACAATTCCCAGTTCCAAGAAGTCTCCCAAGTGACTTCATGTTCTTCTACCATCATATGGTCTGTTAGGAAAAATACAGTGTTTGTCTTTGAACCAGGGTGTGTTGTAAATTATTATGTCCAGCAACACGTGCAAAAATCATTTCTCAATGACCTTTACACTTGGTATATTTTTCTACTGTTTAATAGCCATTCAAGTCAAAAATACCCTCATTGTGATGCAGTCGACACCTAAAACCTCGGCCTAACGCAGGCTGAGTGACTCCCTTAGTCACTGAAGCTTTCTTCCAGATTATGTTTCATTAATTAGAATGCCTAACTGGGGAAGATCCATTGCAATTTGCCATATCCTATGCTTAAATGCCAGTCTTCTAAGTCATATCATCAACAAACACTTGAATCTCTTGAAAATCAATCTGTAAGAATTACAAGAAAAACCTCACCATTGAAACTGGAAGCTTCATCCCTGGCTTCTAAGGAAAGTGGAAGAAGGGATTAGGCAGTATATGTTAGAGGTAAGAAAATGTCATGCAAACCCCACCATTCAGGACACAAGTGGCATTTTTAAAATGGCACCAGCTAATATAACTTTAATATATTTAAATGGTCCAGAGTTCAGATGCAGGAAAAAACAACCCCAAAATGCCTGCCATGGAGATTAATAAAGACCCTGATCTGTTCATCTTAGCTTGGAGATGGCTGAGAGGTCACTTGGTTATTGTCTACAAGAATCTTCACGGGCAGAAAAATCACATGTTCTGGAAGCAGAGAGACAGACCAGAGCACAAAACCAGGCAAATTTCTGGGTGCAAAATTCGTGCAGCTGCAGAATGGAAATAAGGTAACTGTAGTTTTAAAAGTGAGGCTGTTATTCATTGGAATAAAACATCAAAAGAGAAAAGGGGTTTGTCATTCCCTTTGCATCACTTTTAGTAGTATCCCTTAGCAGGCAAAAGGTTAGGGCAGAAGCAAGTGGATGACTTCAACAGCCTGCAGTAATCCGGAAATCAATTTTGAATGCTGTGATGGTCTCTTTGGGCCTCAAATATGGCATGCAATCATATCACCCTACCACAAGCAGTTGGCACGGAATGAGCAGATCAGGACTGATGGATGAACTCCAAAGATTAATTGAAAGATTTTTAAGCCACAAACAACTGGAACAATCAACTTTCTCTGTTTAAATCTGTATCTTTACTATGGTACACGTGGAGAACCTTTGCTGTCTTTTGACAATATAGAATATCACTCTGAAATTTTGTAATGTTTATGACTACCTATAATGTTAATTTAGAACAACCTGTTCCACATAGTTGGTGCAATATGGTTAAAACCTGTAACAAGACCAGGCAGATGGTATTCCCCAAACATAGTAAAACACTCACTGCCTTAAAATCCAAATAAATTGCTACAGCATTAATAGTGCACTAATCCTGTGAACCACAGGAGGGCCTTAAAGAAATAGATGTCAAATATGAGTGAAACCTTTGAGAACAAAGAGATAAATAAGGCTTTAATCTCAAATAAGATCTCCAATTATAACTAAGCTTTTAAAAGAGAGTGAAAATTAGACCACGAAATCTTGAATTTTTACTTTACCAAGGCCTGGAGCTGAGTGGCAACTCGTGAACTGACTGGCTTTATGCAGCTTCTGAACATCTCTGAGATGTACACTGAGAGAGAGAGAGATAGAGGGTGCGAAATTCTAATCACAGCAACCTGGATATTAAAAAAAAAAAAAAGTTAAAAAAAATGAAGGAAGGAAGAAGGGAAATAAATTATCAAATAACAAGTGTCAATGCTGTTCCTAATAATGCATAGCAACTGTTAAAGAAGGTGCTTCTCAAGTGAAAACACTACCCCACTCCTCTCCTCAGCTTCAAGATGGTGAATATTAGCAATTCCCAGAAGAACTATTTTAGGTAAACCTTAACACTAAGGATTACATCTAGTGAGACTTCTTCCAGCTCTGACAAACACTGCTGTAGCAGCCTCCTAGAGGAATGATGTGGCAGAAATTCGTGCAGAGCAGCCACTCAGTATGGAAATGCTGTACAGCAACCCCCATCAGGGCACCCTCCTGCAAAGCGACAGTCCCTCTTTTAGTCCCAAGAACATTAAATAAGCCTACACTGCTGGAAGCCTGCATCACACTCCCAGGAGGTGGTTCTGTGGGTATGACCAACACCAGCCTAAGGAAGGAGCTGATGGGGTTCCCTGCTCTGATCTGCAGCACCCTTAGCAAGTACTGGGATCACAGGGTTTCCTTCCATGCGACGCAGAGATGCTCCCACTGCCTCTTCCTGAGCTTTCAGAGAAAAGAAGGAACCGCTTTCAGCAGGTTATAAAAAGGTACTGCTGCACAGCCTTCAAGAGGGACTATCTGAGCAAGAAAGCAGCACCAAAGTCACAGAGGGGGGTCACAGTAAGGGCATTGATCTACTCCACATACCTTCTTGGTTTGGTTTTGTTGAGCTTCCTGCTACGTGTGAAAGGTTTGGCTTCCACTCTGCAAGGGTGGAAGACAAACACTCCCTCTGTGTGCAGGGCAGACACTACTGTCCAGCCCAGGTGCCAAGGATCAGCAGCTTTTGGATATAGTATTTAATTTATAAGGTGCTTGGTGTGGAAAACAAGATATCTCTTGTAAAAAACAAGATAGTCCTTGTGAACTGAAGCTGTAGCATCACCAGCTAACATTAATGTTTATTGGAAAGATCAATACCCATATAAAGATGAACTCAGATGTCTGTGGGACACAACATTTCAAATCTTTCTAATAAGAAAAGATCCTCTGTACATAGTTTGGAGGTTGTCTGTAACCACCAAACTCAATTTGGCACATGCACATTTGGATACATGAGTAAAATGCATCCATTCTTCTAAAAGTATACACTTGAATATTTACTCTTTTTTTTTCTTTTTGTCTGCTAGGCCTTGTGCAAACCTACATGTCTCCGTGTCGAAAACACTACCCCTGTAGAAGTCCACTATGACCTATTGTTTATTTCACTTTGATCCCAGTAGCTTTGGAAAGGACTTTGTCATGTTTACCTTCAAGTTACTCATCGTGTACGCCTGTGGTTTGTTTATACACTGTAACCTACTGAAATTTCCCCCTTTTCTTTTAGTTAAAGAAATAGGCCAAAGGTGATTTCAGGGTCCCTATCTGGATACACATCACCAATTCAAAGACCTTTGGCTTCCTCCAGTAAGTCAGGGACATCTTAGATCCTGTCTTGCTCTCACATTTCTCCAGTGAGTGAGAGAAATCTCAGTCCATCAAGAGAAAAACTGACCCTAAGTTTAACACTAACTAGGACACTGTAATCAGACTGAAGTGGGCCCTGGTGTAATCATGCATCTCTGTCTCAAATGTGATAATCTACTTCCTTCCCCACCCCCTCCCCCCCCAAGAATAAGTCTACCAATATTTATGTTCAAAGTTTTCCAGTGGCAGTAGTTCAGGTGGTTGTTCTTTAACTGGGGAAGGCCTGAAAGAGGAGAAAAGCGCAGAATTGTACTTTTCTATCAAGAATGGTTCCCTACTCCCGGCCATCCTCCAGCCTCCCTTAGGTTGTTTAGGCTGAGGAGAGTGAAGGTACCAGGAAAGAGCATATGGTAAGTGAATTTTTTAGTAGTGAACCATGCCAGAAACGTGTATTTTTATCATGTTCTACTAAATTTATACTATATACAGCTCAATAAAGACCCATGAGTCCGGAGGAAAAGATGACATAACTAAAATGACTGTCATTATTTACCAGTGTCTCTCAACTTTGACACCTCACTTTCTGCCATCAGTCAGAACCCTGACTTTACCCTCTTCCTTATAATCAGTGGGATGTTTGTACTGGTTAAAGCATTTTAAGAAGGACATACAAAGCTTGGGAGAAAATCAGTGTCTAAGGTTCTTCATGAAACACAACTGTTCCAGCACACACTTTGCCAGGCAGTACTGGAGACAGCAAATCTCCTCACAACCTTACTTGAGAAGTTCATGTCACATAATTGATAGTCCTTCCTCAGAAACTGGAAGTAGTTTTTAAAAACAGAACAGAAGAATATTTTTACTTTTTTTTTCTTTTTAATCCTGTTGGATTTATCCCCAAGGCAGGTTTTCCAGGATGAGGAAACCAACTCTGGTTTGCAGCCCAGTTTGACACCTGCTGGGAGGTACAGCCTGCAGAGCGAGCATCACCAGCCCTCCCGTTCTGCTCCTCTGCACATGATAATTACAGAAATGGAGTGATTGTATGTCATTTAACTCTAACAGAAGCTTCCCCAGCTGAGTAAAGGAGGTGAATTTTCAAGGCAATTTTAGAAGAAAGGCTCTCCTTACCCCAGCTGACCTGATTTAGGAGTATGAAGTACAGAGTGCATCTGACTGAACAAGCAGCCCTCATCCCTTCCTTCCCAAACACAAGATAATCCTCCACAATTGCTTCAGGGATATCAGTAACACAGTGGTGTGGTACTAGAAACAGCAGTTTGGTGCTTCTTCTCCCAGGGAAGTATGCACATGACTATTAAAAATGACCATTCATTGTAACAACTTCTTTACCTAAGAAAAGAGAATTTTATAAGTTAAAAAACAAAAACAGTTTTAAAGGTCCATTTATTGAATATGTAGGCCAGTACCTGTATGTCTTGGGCTGACTTTATGCTGTGTATCCCTTATCACCTGCTCTATGCCTAGACATGATTCCTGTGCCTTTCTGTGTCTTTAAAATTGGGTGCAAGAGAAAGAAAAAAAAAGCCAGATGAACTTTTTCAAAACAGTTTTGCTCCAAGGACATTCACTCCCCTGCGTTCCTGCTGCTGCAGAGCAGAGGAAAGCACCTTCCCTGCTTTTCCCGGCTCTTGGCTCCTTTTTCCTCAGAAGAGAGAGACGGAGAGTTAAACTGCTTTGTTTCCCTGGGACTTTGGATTTTCTTCTTCTCTTCTGGACTGTTCAGAACACCAGAACATCAGAACCTCACTGGGAGGCCTCACACCTCCCCCCAGAGGGGCCCGAGCCGACCCAGCTCCGAAGAGGAGAGAGAGAGAGAGAGACCACACCCACAGAAAGGACTCTAAAATCTTCCCAGGTTTTCTCTCCACAGCGAGAGGTTTTAATATTTAGCATTATTCTTTTCCTCTGTGTTTGTTAAATAAATAGTTTTTTTCTCCTTTCACTTTCCTTTGAGGAATTTTTTTTTCTCGAACCTGTTGAGGGAGGGGTGGCTGTAATCCCACGTTCCTCCCAGAGCGTTCCTCCGAAAATTTGTCTCAAACCAGGACACTGTATCCACATTAGCAACTGCAAGTATAAATAACTTGGGAACAAACCCATCAATTAGATTTTTTCCCCATGTTTAAAACCTGATTTCTTCTAAATGACCCTAGCAATATAGCTTTATGTTTAAATATATAATCTATAATTATCTAATTTGAAGCAATATTATATATGAGTAAATTGCAAGATGAACTTCAGCCCAGAAAATTACTTTAAAACACTTAGCATCAGTCTTCATGACATCAAGTAAAACACATCAATATAGCCATCACTGCCACACATATTTCAGCAGGAAGTTGGCTTAAGCAATTTCAGCTTCAATTTTGTCTGTCTCTTTTACCATGTGTGACTAATTGAGGACTCAAAGCAGTCTCATCACATAAAGGCCCCATCCTCCAGCTGCCTGAAAGCTCTGCTGTACTCATGCAGGGTGCCGCCTCCATCTACAGCTGGTTGACTTCTAGGAAAAAAATTCCCAGGAGAAAACGTGCCCTTAAGAACAGCTGTACTGCAAGTTTAAGCAGGGGAAGATACTGTTTGGGGGGGTTTTTTTGTTTGTTTTGGGTTGGTTTGGGGTTTTTCCCACCCCTCACACAAGGTTTGATGCTGGCAGTCAGCCCAGCAGTAGGGTACTACCCCACCATTGAGCAGTGGCCTCCAGCCCTCCGGGCTGCTTCCCAGGCACCAAGAAGAAGAACAGCCTCTCTACAAACCCAGCTGCCTCTGCCAGACTGTTGTGCTCTGCTTCCCCTTATCTGTACAATTTTGGACATGGCAGCTTTTCACAGCACAGGACTGGCTGTTTTCTATGCACATGTGATACAGACCAGAGCCCAGAGCTTGCGTGGTTTCTACCTACAGAGTTTATAATAACAGGAATAACTATGCTAATAAAAGCTTCAAGGATTCAGCCCCACCCAACTGTAATCTAATCATGACAGACAGGCCTTTTTGCATGTAAGCCTGGGGAAAGCAGTGATAATTGCAACAACTGCCTGAAATGCTTCTCTTCTATGCTGACAAAATGCTTTCATTTTTCGTTGTTATAGGTAGCAGCCTTGCTTTAGTTCCTGCTGCCCAGCTGTTGCTTGGCTTGCCTACAATCATTGTTAATCACAATAGCTGCTAATTCGCCAATATTTGTGTCTTGGCAATCGAAATTTCTTCCAGATCCATTCTGCATCTTTTCTGCTTTTCACTTCTTGACTCTGTCCATTGCAATGCCTACATCACAGCGTTCTTTGGGCCATTCATAGAGGAGGGTCTTTTTCTAATGGTTTTGTAATTATATCATTGTCTTATTTGCAGGGCCTCAGCTGGAAATACATGTTTTATTTTGCTGTATGGTCCTGCTCCAGATCCTACTCAACTGCAGATAATGAAATGCCTCCAGCTCCATAATGTGCTAATTTATCCTAATTGATCAGGTTTTACACAGAAACTGTGGATCTCTCAAACGATATACGCTGATTTTGTGCAATAATGTGCTCCATGGTCAGTCACAGTGAGAACTGTTACCTGCAGAAGCTGTAGCTATATTTTTCAGCACCAAGTACTTCTGAATTTCAGAAAATGTTTTTTAAAATTAGGTATAGCTTCTTCTTGAATTGTTTAGTTGTTAAGCATTTATTTCAGTTTTCTTTAGACTAATACTAAAGTCATATTTCTACTAGGATGACTTTGCAAGTGTTTCAACACTGACCGTGCATTTTACAGATGTTATTCACTGTATCCATAACACAGAACTCCTTTCTTGGCATTCTCAGGTGCTCAATCTACTTAGTTACTGCTGGGTGCTCCACGTGGAATAAAACTGCTCAAGCATCATGCCAGCATGTAGAGATAATGTATCTGTAATCAAAGATGCAAAGAGAAACGCAAGTGTCACATCAAGCTGTGCTCTCGCTTGGCTCAGTTTGAGATTGCAGCTGATTGAATGTCATAGTCAGTGGCTCCAGTCAATCTTGTGTTCTGTCCACTTTAATGAACAGGTATTTCATTACAAGGTCTAGGAAGACTGCCCAAGCAATGTATCTTTTCTTAAAACTTTTCTGCAACTTTGGAGCTACCATAGCAGGGAAATATTAACGCCTTCAGTCCTGAAGTCACAGGTTCTTGAACAACTTGTTTAATCGTTGTTCCCTTGTCTGTCAAGCAACATTCCAAATAATGGCTTTTTGCAATTCTTTTCACAGATGGGAAAGGGCACCACTGTTTTGCCCCGAAGATATTTGTTAAGAACTGTACCAGATACATCCTTTAGGGCTGATTTTATTGTCACACTTAACTACTGTATAGCATTAGTAGATTGCTCTGCAATGTCCACTATTGCCAGGCAGGTAGAACACTCCTCTTTTCCATATGCCACCATGCCTGTGCCTGCAAAGGCTTGTCAAGAGGAACACGGGAGATGCCTGAAAAGGAGAAATACTGAGGCTGCTTTACTCAGCAGCTGGATCTGCATCCGCTGAGGTCAAGAAGTGCTAATTCCTGAGATGCACTACTGGGATGAGGAGAACAGGAAGAGCCGTATGTCTCCTGCAGCTAGGAGAACTGTCCCTGCCACCTCCACACCCAGAAATGGGGAATGGGATATGGAGACTCTCTTCTGAGGGAGACACAGCATTCATTTGCTAAACAGACCAATCATCCAACAGCTCACCTCCTCAGAGGGCAAAATTTGAGATACTACCAAATACTATTAAAGCTCATCCAGCCCTGGCTACCTTATGTACGTGTCCTTGTGGACAAAAACACCAGCCCTGGGTGCACTAGCACTGAAGACTGGTGGAGCCAACAATGGAGGAGCCAGGAATGCTCTCCTCCATCCCCCCAACCGCAGGCAGCAGTTCAGGAGAGCGCAGACATGTGCTGGCAGCAAGGGATGATGAGCTGCAGAACTGCTGTCTACAGAAAGCCTCTGTTATGAGAGTATCCCACGTAGAGTAACAGCTGGACAACCATAGAGTCCATCAGCTAAAAACCCAGAAGGGAATTCAGGCACACCAGTTTTCAAACCCAGTGAGGAAAAGTTGTAGCTTAATGACCGACAGTAACAAAAGTCAGTAAGCAAGTTAAAAACGTAGTGACCTGGCCAAAGGCTGAGGGAAAGTAAGAAGAATAACTGGACAGCCTAATAAACTTCAGAAGACCTTGCAAAGGTCAGAAGTACAAGGCTAACGAGAAACAAAAGAAAGCAATGAGAATGTCAGGAAGTAATTCCAGGAAGTGGCAGGCAGGGTATTTGTGAAGATAATCTAAGGGATAAAAGATTGCAGGGGACCTGTCTGTTTGAAAATCAAACCTGCTACAATTACCTGTTCTGATTTTAAAAAACCACAGGAGCCATCCTTTGGCATACATGGCTTGTCTTATTCACAAGCACATAGTGACCTAAAAATCAAAAGGGAACAAGCAAATAGCCAAAAGGACATGAGTAGATGAAAATAAAGAAATGGTGTCAGCTTGCAGATAGCAGAAACAGAAAGGTTGAGCTATGAAATCAGTTTCAACTATCATGGGACATAAAAGACAGTTAAAGGAGTTTGACAAAAACATTAGAAATTAAAATAAGAAAAAGTCATTCAATAATGCAGAAAGAGTCCATGACAGATAAAAGCAGAAGTGTGGTAATAATAACCCAAAATAGGTATGAATTTAGCATGAAAAAAATAGGAAGAAGCATAGTTCAAACTAAGAAAAAAACCAGGTGGAACATATTTTAGAAGAAAAACGTGTGGCAAAACCTAATGAAACTTGCTCTGAAGTCCACCAGGCCCTCACAGAAGCAATTCGAGATGATAAATTTGAGACAGTCAGTGATTTTCCTCCAGGTCATGGAAGGACAGGGCAGTTCTGCACTGAAGAAGAGCACATCTGAAGAGAAGAGGTCACAAAAACTCAGCAAATTTTAAGTCAAGTGGCCTAATTCTGACATTAAAAAAACCAAACCAAACCAAAAAACACCATGAAGAAAAACCTGCTACAATAATTTACTAAACTACCAGTTAATGTTCACTCAGGGAAGAACATGCTCAAAAGTACACCTAACATGGACTTGTCAAGATCAACTCACATTTTTCTATTGAACAGGCTAAAAGGGGTAAAAGAAAAGCTATGAATGTGATACATAAAGGAGATCTTTTGAATGTTTTTTGATATCCTTACAAAAAGCCTAAAAACCAGTATGCAAATAAAAGCACTATAAATACATCCAGAACAAAAGCAAACTTCAAATCCTTGCTAGCAGGTTTTGTTGTGTAACTGGTAGAGCCTGTCATGTGGGACTGCTTTCTTCTGGACACGTTTCAGGTTAATGATTTTTCCATTAACTACTTTAAAAAAAAAAACCAGTGAGACACTCTCAAAATTGGAGAAGAGTAGTGCATTGCTGGTAAGGCTTTGACGGAGATATGGTGACCCTTGGCTATGCCTTAAGAAAGCTGTAAACACAAATGGAGTAGGCAAAAGGTTAAAAAATGTAATAGGCACAACCTGCGAGAAAAGGCTAAAAGAACTTGTTTACTCCAGGAAGAAAGACTAAAGAACAATGCCTCACAATGCAGACAGATTTATTTTTTTTTTTGCTCCCTACACAGAATTAAGAAAATAAAAAATTACAAATTTTCAGCAAAGCAGAATAAGACTACATTTTTAGCCTTATTGTGTAAGGCTAAAAACTAGTTCTCTAACTGTAGCTGTAATATTAATGACTGAGCCTGGCCATCAAGGATAAGTGGAATCCCAGCACATGAGAATTTTGTTTGAACATACAGAACGGATTTCCACAGACCTTCCTTGTGTCAGCGCGTGTCGAATCAACTGGAATAAATGATTCCTTGAGACCTCATTTAGATTCACACTGCTGCTTTTAAATAGGAGTCTAAGAAGTCCACAGAAATATGCTGGGCTACGTTTTGGCTTTTCAAATGCAATATACCAAGGAGATTAAAATTCTTCCAGTCACACAGCAAAGCGAGGCGTTGTTGTGGGGTGTCAGATCATAATGCTGAATATATATAGAAAAAGGAGAGGTTACCCAGTGCTTTTCCTCAAACCTGCTGCTCTCTTAAGCAAGCAGTGCGGGGGGAGAAGGGTGAAGAGAGTTTATTTTGTTGGGGCTTTTTTGTACAGTTTTTGAGGGGTTTGGGTTTGGTGTGTGTGTGTTTTGTGGGTTTTTTTGTGGGTTTTTTTTAGGTTTTTATTTGTTTGGTTTTTTTAACTAGAGATCCTGCAGGGAAGAGGGAAACAGAAGGAAACAAAGCAGCCATGGCGTCCAGGGCTTTTCACAGAGCGTAGCTGTGCCCCAGGCTGCACTCTCAGCCCAGCTCTGGACTGTAAAAACTGAGGCTGCAAGACTTTGGAAAGCGGGGGAGATAAACATCCATTTTCACTATCTCTAGTGCACTGAGCAAAGATAAAAGAATTTGTTTGTATGGCCCAAATTTTCTAGAGATAGCATTAGCAAGGTTAGAGTTTATCTTTCCTTCTACGTAAGTAACCTCTGCTCAGGTACGAAATAGAAAGTGTTGGTGAGAGATGGAATCTTAGACCATTCCAATTAAAATTACTGAAGTAGTATCTCAGAATCACAGGACAGCTGGGCTTGGAAGGGACCTCTGGAGATCATCTAGTCCAGCTCCCCTGCCAAGGCAAGGTCACCCAGAGCAGGTGACACAGGGACGTGGACACGTGGACGTCCAGATGGGTTTGGGATGTTTCCAGACAGGGAGACTCCATGACCTCCCCGCTCAGTCCGCTCCAGAGCTCGGCCCCCCCCACGGTCCAACCGAGCGGCTCCCGCACCCCCATTCCCCCCTCACACCCGACTCGCGCCGCTGGGGGCGGCGCCACGCGCCGCAAGGGGCGGCGCGCCCAATGGGAAGCCACCTGCCGCCGCCCCG
>VZTA01027684.1:361644-381356 GCA_013398855.1 Mohoua ochrocephala | reverse complement strand
GGAGTTCAGGGACTACCTGATGAGGTGAGCGCGGCGCGGGGGGCGTCGTCGTCGCCGCGCCCACCGCCTTGCCCGGGCGGGCGGCAGGAACCAGCGTCCCGTCCCCGAACCCCTCAGCCCCCCGCAGCCTCGGGGCGCCCGGGACGGGGTCGGACGGTTGACACCGGTTGACCCCTGGCGAGCTCGCCCTCGCCGGCGGCTGGGCGGGGGGAGAAGGAAGCGAGGAGCCGGCCCGGAGGTGTCGTGGTCTCCTCGCTCCCCTTGCCTCGCCTGTCGTCACCTCGGCCCGAGGAGCGGTCGGGGCTGTCACTGTCCCGCCCCGGCCCGGGCAAACCGGCCTTGACCTTGAAGTGACGCGGCACGCTTTGAAGCTGCCGCGGCAGCGGCGCCCCTCCGTGACCTTCCCCTCCCGGCCGTGACAGCTGCGAGTGCCGCCCCGCGGCGGGCAGGGGCTCGCTGCGGCACAGGGGTGGCGGCGGGCACAGGAGCCCGGGACCGGGACGGTCTGACTGCTGCCTGCCACAAGGGCAGAAAGAGCTTTGCTGTGCCACGGGCAGAAGCGAGCTTGATCGCGAAGGCAGTCTGAAGATCGGTTATTTGCATCTCTGAGTAAATTTAAGTAGGAATCTCTTTTCAGAGGCTTGTTAGAGCCCTGCTGTCGTGGAATGTGGCTTAAGTCACCTCCCAGACAGCTCAGTGCTTGTGTCAAGCTTTGTCCTGTGTGCTGTGGCAAGGGATGTGGCACTCTCGACTGAAACGACAAGACTGCCTTAAAGAACAGTTTTGGCATACTTAAATCTGGTTGAACCACTGTGCAGGAGCAGTGTCGAGTAGGCAGGCTGAAGTTTCTCTGGCTGACAGGCTGTTTGACAAAACTAAACAAATAAAAATGGTCTCTTCTAATAAAGGCAGTTGAGCAACCTTTCACTATAGCTGTTGCTTGCTATTTTACCTACATCTATTGCAACTGGTGTTTGATGTTGAGCAAGCATGTAGGAGGGCATCTGTTTATCTGAGAAATGTAGTCTTGGTTAAAGGAGCAGGAGATGGTGTAAGCCTGTGTGGATGAGGGATTATACAATAAAGGCTCAGTAAAGCCTTAAACTTCAGGAGGATAGACTTAGATTAGATATTAGGAAGAAATGCTTTACTGTTACGATGGTGAGGCACTGGAAAGTTTGCCCAAGGAGGTTATGGACCCCCGTCCCTGGAAGTGTTCAGACCCAGGCTGGATGGGGCTTAGAGCAACCTGGTTAAGTGGAAGGTGTCCCTGCCCATGGCAGAAGGATTGGAATTCAGTGATCTTTAAGATTTTTTCCAACCCAAACCATTCTATGATTCTAAGCAGAGGGTTTGTTTGGCATTCACAAAATCAAAATCCACAGAAACAGTGGGACAGAAATACAAGAAGGAAGAGAACAACCCCGAAGCGAAACAAAAAGTTCAGAGCAGGTTTCTGATTCCTTTTGAAAGTCTTGAGGAGGTCATGTAAGCTCGATAGATGCATGTTAGTGTTAACATTTAGGTAATTGTAACAGGATTCATGTGAAGCATGTAAATGGCCATTAAAACAGTCATCTACCTCATAATTAGAAAAACAAACATCCAGATAAGATAACAGCTGCTTCCTAATACCACCAGAGTTACTGGAAGTATCTTTCCTCACTCAAGACTGAGAAGGTTTTTAAAAAAAACCTTTCAGATGTATTTCATCTAGTCTTCAAACAAACTGTATACATGACTGTATTGCAATAAAAAGAGCATTCCACAGGTTTCTGCTGTTGTGGATGGAATGTGTTTTGCCTTGCTATATACAAAGATACCTGCTTAATTTGTACTTTTGTTACTGGGTGTGCCATGAAGGGCTAAAGTCAGTTGCTCCATCTGCTCTGGCCTTTCAGCATTGTTTCTTGCCTACTAGCAGGTAAGTGTCTTAAGTTATTGGCTTTATGTTGCGTTTAAAATTTAAATAGCTGTCAATAAAAGGCTTGTCTGTCTTCTCCGTAGAAGAAAAGGAGAGTTATCTTTTTGCATTTCTTCCTGATGGTGATTTCTTCCCCAGACTACGGGACTCTGTCCTGAAAAAAAGTCCATTCTTTCTTTCTTTGCTCACAGACCAAAAGTGTCCTTAAGGCTCTGAGACTACGGTGGCTGTTCTAAAAACCAGCATCTAATCACTGCAGGGAATCAAGGCTTTATAAATGTGAAACTTGTTTGTCAGAATTAATGAATTAAGATATTGTTTGGGATACCAGTCTTAGGCTTTCGATTACTTGGCCCTCAATAGAATAACTGAAGTAACCCAAAGTTGTGGATTAAGTGCTCTATTATGATGGCTTGGGGCAATCAAAACTTGCAGACATCTATTGGAATAAGTAGCTTCAATTTCAGCTTCATAACCTGCAAACATGAAAGCAATGAATGCATGCTGCTTTGCTCAGGTGGATATATCTGGCATTAGAATCGCATTATGTCATGGGTTAGCTTTTGGATCTTGCACAAAGAAACAGGAGAAACTGCTTTTAAAACTGTCATTAAAATTAATTTTTCTGCCAGTTTCACATCTGGCTTTCCTCTAGTGGTGATTAATAGGGATCTGAATGACTGTAAATCACATAAATACAAATTTACCCTAACTGTGTCTTAATGCTTCAAAATGAGCATAGTAGGAACATGAGCTGCAGGTGATTTTCCTGCTTCTTGTAAAATGCAGCAGTAATGTTAATTTAAAACTAGCTGATTAACATGTTAAAGCCTGGTAGCTCTATGTGTTGTGAACCCGATGTTGCATTTTTTCTCAAGATTCTAAAAATGGCAGCTGTCACCAAAGTCATGTTAGCCAAGCCACTAATAGTAGGCAGCTGCATCCTCTTACTTCTTATCTTATTGATTTAAAACATCTTCTGAAAAACATCCAATGAAACAGCTTTCCTCCTCTTTTAAGAGAGAAGACATCATTCTAGGCAAGCTGTCATTTTCTTGTGGTAGAAGCCTAAATTGCTTTTGTCACATAATGAATTCCAAGGAATCCAAAAATCTCCTGGTAATGGAAAAATAAGCATGGAGATTGCAGTCTGCTGGGGCACTTCTGAAATGTCTCTTCCTGATGACTCAGCAGTAATGCAAATGTAGTGACTCTGTTAATATAAAGGGCTTTGAAATAGAGATCGTTCGTTCCCTGGAAAGCCTGAGCACTGAAATTGATGTGAGCTGTCTAGGATCTTTCTTTTAATTGAAACAAACTTCAGAGGAGTTAGCATCAGTAATAGAACTAGAATTAGCTGATCTTCAGTTCTCTTTAGTAAATCTTGAAACATGAGGATATAAGAACTTTAAAAAGTCCTCTGTGATCTGTACTGGAAACTGAAGGACACAGCACCTGCTTGTCTCGTGTGCTCTGACAACTGAGCAATCTGCTCTTTTGCAGAAGGGTAGTGCCCTTTCCACTTAAGGGATGGCAATATAGGGAAAACAAATAGTGACAGTTCACTTATGTTTGCAGAGTGGTCTCTGGCCTATTAATATTCTTATTGCCAGAATGAGGAAGATACATGCAGAAATTTTAGAAAACTAAATCTTTCCCACGATAGCCTTTTTGGAATGAACTTAGTACTGGTACAAGGTATTGAATAGCCCTGGCTTCCTCTTGTGATGTCTAGACATTTAAACAGAAAGCTGACACTTGGAAACTGAGTGAGTCCAACAATTGTTGTCCACAGTTCTGAAAACATTAGTACAGTGTTTTCTTTGTCGAGAGACTGAATGTAGTTCTTGCAGTTCTTGGAAACTTCTAATTTGGAATGGAGTCACTTCAGAAATAGATGCAAGCATATGGTGCAGTATCCTCACTATTGGATATAGTGCATTTGTTGCAACTCTCTTGGCTGCAGAGCTTTGGGGCTGGATGCCTGTTTCCTGGAAGAGTCTATATGCCCTCGATTTGCCCTCTTCTAGAAGTATAATAACTGTTCCACTCCCATGTGATTGTAAGGACAACCTTGTAAGACCTTAGCCAGAGCTGCCTACTCTGTTTAAGTAGTATCAGTTTGATTCTATTTTAGGCTTTCTCTTCCCTGGAAACAACTTAACACTTTAAAAATTAAGGCTGACTTTTGTTGACCCGAAAACGTGGTGCCAGGGGACACATCTGAACTTGTTTAGTTAGGGTTTTATGAAAAAATTTAAGTGTACACTTGTCTTGAGAACTTCAGTCAACTACTGCTGCCCGTCAGTTAAAGAGAAAACAAAAACCAAGAGGTTAGACTAGTCAAGGGCATCCTAACAAAGCACCTTGAACCAACTGTGGCTTGTAGCAAAGACTCACTGAAATGCTTATCCCGTGTGATTTCCTAAGTAGACCTGACTGTTCCCTTACCGTGGCTATTTATAAAACAGTGATCTAAGAACATGGAAATCAGTGTGAGGGAAGTGATAGTTACAAAGTGTTCTGCAACTCGCAGCAGTGCTAGGCTTTCTATTAGCCTACCTATTTCTCATAAGAAATGCCTTCTTGTAAGTCATAATTCAGAACTAAGTCTTATCAGTATCTTTGTTAGAAAGAAGGTGTTTAAAAGTTCTGAAACAAAAGCTTAGTAACAAACAACCTTACATGTATGCTGTAGTCTAGCTTTCATGCGTAGATCATGAAGTTATTACATAAACTGGTACCTAGATATGATCACTTAAATGAACCCCATACATGACTGAAATGTAATTGCATATATCCCTGAGAGTGTCTTATAGCTCATGTTTGGTACAGCCACAGTTGGCCTGAATTTAGTGACAGGAAGATATCTGGCAATCTTTGGTTTGACCTACTTACAGAGGTATACAAAGAATTCCAAGCGACTTCAAAGCTTCCACTGAAGAATTTTAGCTGTGTAGCTTTGCCATGACAAAGCTAGATGTTTTTTTGGCATCTTTTAAACTAGTTGAGGTGGGATCTTGGGTACTCTGAAGGGCTGAATGTATTCCACTGATCATAATGGGATTTTATGTAGCTGGGAAAAAGAGAGCAGCAAACGCTTGTCACAGTGACAGCTCTTGTGGGAAATGGGATTTTTTTTAACACTAATACATTAATCAAAGTAAATGCCATGACAGCTTCCTGACTTCTGCCTATCTTCTATTTATGGTACACTTTGTGTCTATGTAATTATGAAAGAAGCTAACGTGGTTTTTTTTCTTCTTTCTTTCATGTGCTTTTTGAATGGAAAACAATGATGGTGCACTTGAACAGTACGGTAAGAAAAGGGAAGGGATTTCTGGTTTCATGTTCTTCCTGGCTTTGGTAACTTGCTGTCTTTTTCCCTTAGTACTGCTATGACTTTGTCTGCACCTGAAAAGTGTACTGCAAACCTCCAGGAGTGACGCACGAGGAATATTTAATTTAATTAATTGAGGTTAAGGTGACCAAATGTTAGCTCCTTCAGAATGTCTTAAAGGGGCTTCATTTTTCCCATACTTTTTGCTAAGGAGATCAGAGCAGTTTGAAGCCCATTCTTCTACATAACAGCAGTACTGGTGCATAACCAAACTACCTGTCTTATCTTTAATGGCCTTTAAGCCAGACAATAAATGTACAAAATAACTCACACTACACTCTTCTGTCCTGGAGCCTTTCAGTTTGCCCCTGAAACTGGAAGTGGGTATTTTATGCCTGTTGTACTGTGAGTCATAATGTTATGGAAGATTTGCTCTTCTACCTAGACAAAAGACAAACTGTATAGGTGTAGTTAAATTCTTGTGTGTGGAGACTTCAAAGGGCTGCCTGCCTGGAGGCACTTAAAGCCTGATAGCCATCTCAAGTGAGAAGGTTCCAAATAAAACTCCTTGACAGCAGAGAAAAGCTACTGCTGCAGTATTTTTGTGAACTGATGATTCTCCAGCTTACACAGCCTGAATTTGAGTGGTTCATAATCTATAGTGTCTTATTTTGTTATGTTCTAATGGCAGTTGATTAAGTAAAAATGGCAGGTTGATTTAATTTACTTTTTGTAAAGTTGTCACTCAGATTCTTAAAAGCAGTAAATATTTCATAGATTCAAAAAAAACAAGCTTATTTTTCATAAACTACAGTTGTTCAAATGAGACCCCCGAAATGACTAAAACCATCCCCAAGTACAGGTAGTGTCTCTCCACTTAAAGTTTGCTTTTGGTGTGGTGATGCTTACACAAGGTGTCTTTCGTTCTCACTGTGCAAATTGTCATGGTTGTGACTAGTTGTTTCTGGTCCTCTTGTTGTCCTTTAAAACTATTTAAGTGGCTCCATTAAAACCTCTAAATCAACATCTTGTGTCCTGCTGAATTCAATTTCTGTGAATGTTCCTGTTCTGTTGCTACATACCTTGTGTTTAAGTGGTATTGTAGATGCAGAGGTACAGTGTGAATACCACGTAGTCATGCAACTCTTCTCAGTTATGCCATGTTACCTCTGATGTGCTTGAGAGGCTTTAACCATTACAGATGTCAATTTTCCTATCAGTAGGAATATAGCAAAGAAATGCTTTTATTCTGTTTTTCAGAATACTGTTGTTATAAATCTGAATTTGCAGAAATACTGTATTGTTTTGCATATTGTACTAAAGTTGAACTATCAAAACAGTGTGTGTAACTTAAGCTCACTTCTTTCTATTTTCTTTTAGTTAAGTTTCTCGTATTGCAACCGCAGGAATGAAGTGTGGCTTTTAGTCTGACTGTAGTGTTACAAGCAAGACTGGCAAGAGTATCTTAGAATTAAAATTGCAAGAAATTTAAGTACCCCCTGAGAATTCCAAATCATTAAACACATTACAGTTACAGAAAGTGTCAGAAGAATGGATATAGTTGCTATCTGCAAAGCTTTTTCTTGCAAGGTGCATCTCTTTTGTGGTATCTGGCCAAGTTACTTTTGAGAATGAGTTTCTGTTTAGAAGAAGCTGCTGCAAATACTGTGGGCATGTTCTGTGCCAAGGATTCTGGTGAAGCCTTGTTCATAATAGTAATGAAAATTGAACTTATGATACAGTTTCTCCCAGTTAAGAGTATTTTATGTAATACCAATCAAAATAAAGTCTTGTCAGTTTTTCTGACTTGATTCTTTCCACTTCTTGTCTCTGTTTTTTCTATTTGTGTACACACCTGTTGCTAACTGCTCTCCTCTGACTTTTGTTGAATCACTGAGTTTTAAGTAATCACTAAGTCGTTTCAGCAATTGCAGACGAAGCTCAGGGTAACAGTTTGCTTTGCTTGCTGGCCCTGCCCTTTCAAAGAAAGGGTGTAAGCACTCACAAGGAGATGCTTGCTGAGCATTTCTTCATCCTCAGCATAACACGAAAACGATTTCAGTTCTTCGCTTCATCAGGTCTTTACGTTTTCATTGTATTTTTGAGGAGTCTTATTTGAAAGAGAGAAATGCTGATGCTCTGCACAGAAGTGAACTGTAAATCTGAAGTTATTATATGACAATGCGAATCAGATGCTTAATGACTGCTGAACTACAATTACACAAAATTCTATTTCAATGGCTTTACGGTAGTTCCTCTCCAGTCTGAAAGAAGATCCAGAGTAGGTTCCTTTTCCTTTCCTTCTGAAGAGTAGATCCCACTAAAAGAAAGGTTTCGTTTTTCTCTCGTACATTAAAAATAGTCTCTGCCTTTTCTTGGAATTTTAACCATAACCCTGTCCTCTAGTTTTGTGTGGCTAAGAAAAAACTGTAAGAATACCGCAGGAGATCTTTGTTTCTGTTTAACTTTATTTTTGTTTTCCCTCTTCACAGCACTTTTGGGGGCCAGTTGCCAACTGGGGTCTTCCTGTTGCTGCTTTTAATGACATGAAGAAATCGCCAGAAATTATTAGTGGCCGAATGACATTTGGTAAGACCTGAGACAAACTTATTGTTAGTAAACTGACTCCAGAACACAGTTTCTGTCTTTTAAGCAGTGATATATTATTAGTTGTCTGCAAACTTGTGATCAAAGCAGATGTAGATATCAAATATCTTGTTACATGACTTCAGAGGCGACTTAAATTGAGGTACTGAAAAACTGCAGGGCTCTTTTTTGGAAAGCTTTCCACTAATTTGGGAGGGGAGAGCGAGGCAGGTCTTGAGCCTTAGCAGTTTTCGAGACCAGACTGTTTCCTGAAGTATAACTCTTGTTACGTTAGACTGTTGTACACACTTGTTCAAAATGTATCTCTTTACCCAGTTTTATTCTTTGTATAAAGAACAATGATGCTTTGTGCTTAGTGTGAGATTTAAATATTTATCAACACTGACAAAGTGAAGAAATGGTAATGCTTGGTCAGCAGGGTGCAAGAAGCAGCAAAGACTAACTCCTTGCAAAGCAGTTGTCTGTGAGAGACTATTGTGACTCTTAATGAGAAATTATTTTTAAATGAGAAATTATTTTTAAATGCATAAGCGATATTTTTCCACCTTTCTTTGGAACATGTATAGTTTTTGCCTAGATGTCTGTCTCTATGTTCAAATTCTTTTCTAGGATTAGAAATCTAGTAGCTTTGATTTATTAGCTTAACTTTGGCATTATGTCTCTTCCTTAATTCACTTAATAACTTAATGCTGAGTAATTCTTCTTACCACAAGCAAAATACCTTTGGCTTAAGGAATTTTATAGCGTCATCATCATTAGGCTCTGCTTAGAGTAATTCAGTCCCCGAATCAGCTTCCTTGAGACGGAGACTAGTTTAAATAGTCTCCAGTACGGCAAAACTGTTTTGCAAGTAGTGTTTTGGTGGCAGCTACCCAGCTCAGCAATGTTGAGACACTTTTTAAAATTTTTGCAGGTATATGTGTTTGGTGTGTGTACAGAACTGGGAGATGAAAAAGAGTATTTGTACTTTAAAAAAGGCTGTTTTCCTTGAACAATTAATTTACCAATTTTTTTTTTCCTTTAAGCCTGTCAGAACTTTACAAAACTAGTGAATTCTCGGGTTGTAGTTTCCTGTATTTAAATTTAATTATGGGGGGAGAGTAGATCAAAACAGTTTCTCATCTTTCTGGAAATAATTTACCAAAGCTTCATGTTTCTGAATGTTCATGATTTCCTGGGCATCAAAAACTCCTGACCTTAAAGTCCATTTTAAAATGTTCCCAGAAAGAACTGTATTTAAGTAATTAGTGTCTTTAAAAATACTTTGTCTTAGAAATTGTCAGAATAATTGTATAGGACAGACCATTTCTCATTGGGATAAACTCTTCTTTTCTGGCTGAGATACTTTAGAGAATAAACTAAAAAGACTTCAGTTGCATCACAGGATAATGTATGAGCAAAATGAATTCTTATGGAAGGCTGCAGCCGTGTAGATTTTCTTGTGTGGCAGAAATGAGCACTGCTTTGTGTTTTCTTGCATTGGATCCTCAAACTGGACATGTTTGTAGGGCCGTTGGAAAACTCAGAAGTAGCGACAAATGTTCTACCTGTCATTACATTTTACTAGTAGGAAAAATATGATTCAACAAAATGCAGATATTTACAATCTTTTAACAATATCTATCATCTTTTGCAGCACTGTGTTGTTACTCCTTGACTTTCATGAGATTTGCCTACAAAGTGCAGCCAAGGAACTGGCTTCTTTTTGCATGCCACTTCACTAACGAAGTTGCACAACTTATTCAAGGAGGACGACTGATCAAATACAGGCAAGTTACATTTTACAATGGGGAAGTCACAAACTGATGGCTCCTGGCATACTCTTGTTAGTGATTTTTAAACTGTGGTGCAAAGCTCTGCATGGTTTCTGAACTTGTTTTAACTTCGTTACCTTTTGCAAACCTGTTAGCAAGCTCATTGTCAGTAGGCAGAACTTCTTACCTTGCACCTTCTTTGAACCTTCTGAGATCTGCACATAGAAAACGCAGGAAGCCCTTATGGTCATCAGTGAGTGTAGACAGGGCCTTCAGCAGCTGCTGGCTATTTTTGGGGTTGTTTCATGCATTCTGTTGGTTAGTCTGCACGTGTCCATCTTGGTAACTAACTGCTGAGATGGAAACATCCATAAAACTGTGAAAGAGTTGTATGTGTGAAAGAGAAGTCACCCAAAACCTGTCAGAGCTGACCGTTCTATACATGAGGTAGAGCCAACTGAGTGTGCCTGGGGAACAGACTGCAATCAGTCTCACACCTTCATTGTGTAGCAAGTGGTGCAGACACTGCCCCAAGCAATCCTGATGAGTCAGGATTATGGCTTTTCTCTCTTCTGCTCCAGGAAATTAGTGTGGAGCAATAGGATGAAACCTACTGAACTATAAATTAAAAAATGAGACTCTGCAAAACTGCAACCGGACTTGTCTCTGCATAAATCACTGACCAATGTCCTTCATTCATAAAGTTCTAATGTAGGTTCAGAGTTTTTTAACAGCAATTGTAGTCCAGTATTCGCTCTTACAAAAGCTGTTTTTCTTTTGGCAGGCTGGAGAAACACAAGTAATTGTATAACTTGAAATAAGCCAGGGAATGTATTCATCCTGAATTACAACCAAGAAGACATGCCATCTACAGTTGCTGTGACAATTACCGTGGGGATGAAACAGAAACACCTATTATGAATATGACCCCACCAAGAATTCTTCTAATAATTTTTTATCTTGCCTTTTAAAAAGTACTATTCAGCAATGTAAACCATTACATTTAAAGTCTTGCTGCCTTACTGATCTTTATTAACCACCCTTTTAATAAAAAGTTAGCCACCCAAATAACAAGCAATATTTGAAAACCAACTTTTTTTATCTAACAGTCTACAAAAGCGGCCCATGATGGTTTGACAAAACTCATTTTAAAATCAACATGAACAGAGGTCAGTAAACAGAACTGTAGGTGGTATCATTGTTTATGTATTAACATATTCTTAAAAGCCATTTAACTTGAGTGCATTCATTCCTATTCTATCTCTTTTTTTTTTTAACTTAAGCAGTGGCTTGCTGATCTACAAGAACAAATGTGTAGATAGGCAGCCTGGAAGTGAGCAGCCATCCCTCTTCCCTCACTGCATGCCTTGTCTCAGTAAAGAGACTTCATTAACATCCATTTTTATGTCGCACACTATTTAAAGAAGGCTTGGAAAAACAAAAGCATAGCACTGAATGAAGGAAGGCAACAAAGTTCAATACTCTTCTTTAAGAAGTTCTAAGTGGATTTTATTTTTTTCCTACTGTTTGAGTTATTCTAGGTGTATGTAATTCTTACACAGGCAAAAACTAAACGTGGTTGGAGTCTAAGATCTGAAAGACATAAAGTGCCTTTCAGTAGTTTTTGACTTCATTGTGAGAGTGGTTTTCTTGCATGATCTGCCTGAAAGTTACATTGCTGTAAAGATAAAATTGACAAAGAATGTGAGAATGTATGCTACAGATTTTTTTTTTTCAGTGCAGTGTTTTTGAACAATAAACATGTTCCAAATGGCAATAAAACTCTTGAACACTTGGAAAAGTTTTGTTTTTCATACTGTGATAACAGACCCAAAAATGAAATGTTACTATGGAGTGTCACTTTATTACTGTAACAGCATGAAGCAAAAACAGGCTGAAAAAATAAATGGTATGTACTGAATTTAGGTAAGTATCCTCTGGATCCTAATACCTAAAACTTCTTCCCCCTGGCAAGACAAAGAGTGTGTGGGTACTTAGACTGAGTAGCCCTGCTATAATAGGCAGGGTTGACTCCAGAGCGCTCATTATGCAACTAAGTCAATACTACATATTGTCTTCTAGCAATTAGAGCAAGTCTTAATTGACCATCTTCTATTCTATTGTGATGGCAACATTTTTCGAGGGGCATACGAGAAAGAAGCTAATAGGGCATGTCTGCTGGATGGCTCAAGCTGGTACTGACTGCTGCTTCTTGCTTTAGAAAAGTTAGTGCATAAAGCTGCCCCTTCAGTACTGCTGTCTTGTCACAAAAGTAGTCACTTGCCCTTCTCTCCCCACCTCCTGGAATAGAAGCACCGTTAGACTTCTGTACAAATGAGGAGTGAGGCACAAGCAGATAAGGACAGCTGATTATCTTGGCACCTTATAGTTTGTTATATTACTTCTGGAGAGAAAAATAAGGTACAACTGAGTTTGAACTTCGTAGGTGTGAAATGCTTGCATTACAGGCTGTACTCTACTCTCACCTGCTTTGATCACTGTTCATTAGCTCCTGATTGTCTTTGCTTCTCTACCCAGAGAATACCATTTGCAAGAGTTTCTTCTCTCATTTTACTGGTAGCTGCACCTCACTTTCTTATGTATTTCTTTCTATCTTTCTCATTCTTCCCCTTACCCCTTAATGTGACAAGGCTCAAATTCTTTCATACTGGACTAGAGCAAGAGTGAATTGCAGGTGGAAAGTGAGCTCTAACTTGCTTTGATTAGATTTTAAACCAGTGATGCTTCCTGCAGCCCATACAGACTTTAAAAGGGAGAAGGGGTGGCAGCAAAGCATTTTTCATGGGACTTGAAGGGACAGGGCCCTGTTTGGGGTGGGAAATCCAGCCTGGGCTGGATTTCCACAGCTTCTCAGTCTGCCTAGTGACAAAAATAGTTTATATGGGCAGAGTGCCACCAAGTGGCTTGTGGCCTGTGTCAGTCAAAGCATTATTTATCAAGGCATTTACACACCATTTCTTTGTTTAAAGGTGCTAGGCGCAAGGGGATTATTGAAATATTACTATAAGGAGTTATTGCAATAAATAATGGTATGATTAGTCTGCACCTTCCTCCTCTGGCACAAAACACTGAAATACACTGGCATATGGCTGTTTTGGGATGGGGCTGCTTGGGATAATCCAAAAAGGGGAACAGTAGCTTAAAGAAGACTGGAGAGATTTTGTATTCTTGAGTTTGAATACCTTATTGGTGCTAATGGCTTCCTTTTTTTTCTTTTCTTATTCCCCTCAGGTAGCACTGGATGAAAGAATGGGGCTGTGTGAGTTTCACTGATTAATTATAAGTTAGAGCTCAGTATTTGCATTTGATTTATAAGATTATAGGGCTTGTCTGTACTTGCCATTATTCTGAAATACCTACTTGGTTTTAATTTCACAGCTTGGTTTAATAACAACTTTCATCTGTAGGATATGTCCTGTCACTAGAAGCCTGTGCTGCTCTGCTCCCAGCCACTGTCCTGTGTGTGCTGCTTCTGTTCCACCCCAGTAGTACTGGGAACCACATGGCCTTTCCTCTCTTGCTGCAGGGGTCACTGCTGTAGCAATAGCTGCTGTCTGCTTTCCTGTCTTCAGACAGAAAAGAATTTCTCACCTTTCTGAGCAAGTCCGGCTACACTGCTGGTAAGGAATGCAACACCCTTAGGAATTCAAGGGGGAGACAGTACCAGCTAAGCTCTCGGTCTGTCTGTCTGTCCCCTTTTCTCCCCAGTTTGAGCTAGAGATGTCTTGACTCACTTTTCTAAGGGAAGACTTAAGACTATAACTACGGCATCAAAGTAGCTCACAGTCTCTTCTGCCATTGCAAGACGGCGTGCCCTTGATCTGGAAGCTTGATGATTTATGATTCAAATGTGAAAATCATTTGGTGGCATGGTAATTAATGGACTGAAAGCAATAATCATAATTGTGCAGTCAGAAGAGAAGGAATTACTTGCAAGGATTCTTTAATGAGTGTCATAACACCTACTGATAGCGAATTTTGTTCAGTCTCACACAACTGTCTCATGCTTTATAATCATTGCAGCCAATGCTGCTATGTCTGGGTGGTGCGTTTTGGGTTTTTGGGGTTTCTTGTTTGGTTTTTTGTTTGTTTTTTTTTTTTTGCTTCTAAGACTTCTATATAAAGTGAATGTTCCCTAGTCTAAAACCAGTAGAAAAATCTCTTGGCCACAGTGCTACCAATACAGCTTGCCAGCTCTCAGAGAAAACACATTCTTAGTAAAATGTAGTTCTCCATAGCATCGAGGGTTACCTTTTGTTCTCCATATAAAGCACAATGGTGTCATCTGAGCAAGGACAGCACAGCAGAGAACTGGGTGAGGGGAAAGGTCTCAGTAAGTTGACAGAGAAAGCAGTAAAAAAAAGGGAGAGTTTTCCCCTTGGGACCAAGACAGGTTTTGGCATGGAAATAAAGTGCTTAGAAAATACAGTCCTAGATTAGGACAGACCAATCTTATAACTACTCCAATGTTTTCCCTGGGTTCTTGCATGAATGCTGATACAAACTGTATTATGGTCCAGCTAATATGTAGAGCATCAAACTATCAAATGCATTTACTTCAACGGTGTGTTTCCAGTGTACGTGAATCTGTATTACACTGCTACAGGTGCAGACACAGGTTATTTCTTTACATGACAGTTATAAGAATGTGAAGGCAATCAAAAAGAGCAGGAATAAAAAGATGAGATAGAGACAAGTAATAAAAAAACCTATTAGAGTGATATGTTCATATCACTTAGTCCAAAGCCCTTAATGAATACAGTCTGTTTCTTCATGCTCATGTGACAGACACTAAAATTAGCAGTAGAATATAAAGCAGTCACACAGGAAATATTCACAACCACAGTTACCAGCTCTCTTGGGTTTTCAGCCTGTGTCTCACAGGGTACATTGGTGCTGTCTGCATTTGGGGAAGAACAGTGCTCACTGCCTGGTGCAATATGCCTGCAGTTCTGCTTCTACAGAGCTGGAGTATTTCTGTTGCCAACTTACACAAAGGCTAAAAAGTTTATTCTGATTGAGCAAGACATTGCTGCAAGTTTTACTACCGCTGTAAAGTGGAAAAGCAATCAGTCTGGTGTTTAAAATTAGGCAATTTCTTTATTAAATTAATTGTGGAGGAGTCTATCTCTCCCCACCCAGTACCTTTCTGTCTTTGCAGATCTAATACCTACCAGTGCATTGCATTTAGTCACGGTGGTAACCACATAAAAATAACCAATGTCCATGGAATCAACTCAATAGCAGCCAGAAGGCAGAAATACCAGGCTTTTGGATAACCTGCTCTGAGTGTCATCACTGAGGTCCTGCTCCTTCAAGATCGTCGCCCCTCTTTATCGCATGGCCTAAGCCTGACACGATATTGCTCTCTTCTTTTCTTGCTTTCATCCTTTTCCCTTTCTTCCCACCTTCTTTAACAGCAGGTTTCAAGTAACTATGGCAACAAGGCTAGGAATTTTCCGCTTATTCGTTTCGTCTGAAATCTGGGTCATGTCTTTCTCATTAAGTGAAACTTGTATGGGGATAACTGCTCCAAACTCAGCCTTTGGTGCAAGAGAAGGCAACGTCAGTCATGGCAGCATTTACATGGTGGCTGTATTTGGTCCACGGTGTTGGAAAAATGTAAAGGTACAAACTAAGCCGCTTAAAATTTTGAAAGCATTTAATAATTTCAAAAGCATTTAGTACATAACTTACTCAGGGGAGAACCATTGCTGTAGCTTGCTCTAAGTGATGTTGATTTATAGGCTGATGGGAATAATTTCATATCGTGTTTCTTGTCCTAAGGTATGTATTAACTAAAGGGATGCCTTCTTGGAGTGATATCGAGTGATGTAAATGATACCAGTAGCCTCTTCCAAGAGGAAATATGGTAGTGTAAAATCTTAAAGGTGTCTCCTGACAGGAGAAGATATTAACCTCCTCTGATCTGTCCCTGCAGTCTGACTGGATCTGAGATCACAGTTTAAGGACAGGAAGATCTCCAGATTTTAACTTGTTTCAGTGCCAAGGGAGTAGCAGGATTCCCTCAAACGTTCCTGTCTTAGAGATTTGGATATACCACATCTCCTTGCACCTAGGATGACTTAAAATCCTAAAACAATTGCTGTATTTGTTCATGGGGAAGCCATGCAAAGCAACAATTACAAGGTATTTTTGTACACACTTGATGCCACGGGTCACCTGGAAGCAAAGCACAAAGCCGGCAGTGTGATCAGTAACCTATCTATTACTTTGTGTTTCTTACACTGTAACTTGGTAAACATTAGCATCGGCTCTCAGCTGGATTATTGTTAGTCACAGGAACGGCTTCAAAGATTTGGCACGGTATCCAGTAGTGTATCAGTTGACCAAGCGTCTGCACTACCTGATCTGAGTGCACGATGCCACACAGAGATGAGGCTCACGAGGCTTCTTGGTACTTCCTTGCATGTGTTGTTTTGGCCACAATGAGCCAATAAAGGCCAAGACAGACCCTTTCCCTCCAAAGCTTTGCAGTAGCTCACAGTGTTCCTGTGAATCATAAACACACCTGGCTACTACCAGGTGCCTGCCAAGCACACGGGGAAACAGCTCATCTGTAGCTGGTTTTTGTATGCCTCAGCTTTCTACAGCAGAGACCTGTGAGTGAGGTTACTTTGTGTCACTAGAGAAGAGATGACTGGATCTGGAAAGGGTTGAGTCACAGCAGGAGCAATTACCCTGAAGCTGGATGAAGCCACCATGTGGCCTGTGACTTAGGCTGATCTGCAGGAGGGATCAGACAAATCAGAAAAGATGGGTTTCCTAAAGTGAGGCATAAGAAAGGGGATACATTTTTCAGCTTTTGCTTCCTTGTTCCTTGTTTTTGGATCACCCCTACCTGTCACTGTCAGCAATGCAGGCTTGTTGGAAGATGTTTATAGGTGCATTTAAGGAGCACAGGACCTTTTTAAAAGATATGAAGGGCATTCATTCCCCACTGTTAAGCTCCTTTCCCTTCAGAGGGCTTCAGAGGCTGCTGCTTTGTGTGATGTGTTTGCACCATACAGCAGGACTGAGGTGGGGTCTTATCAAGTGAAATAGGCAAGTCCCCAAAGCAGCTCTACGTTTTCTGTTTTCTACCATGCTCCCAGATGGTCTCCGTAAGATCATTTGTTTAACATTCCTTATAACCCCTGACTTTAACCTTTCAGCAGTATTCATTCAAATATCCCGTTTCCAAAGGTAAAAAAATGCAAAGGTAGGGAGGGATACAGATCATTAGAGCCCTACGTGTGACCACAGCAATCACAGAACTGTTATTTTTGTGGAATAAGTGTTTACAGGTTTACAGCTGTTAGAGCTACGAGACTGGAGGGTACAGACACTGCTCTATGTACATTAAAAGTATGCCACCAACTGCATCCATTCAGTAAGTTGGCTGAATTCACACATTTTTCAGAAAGACAACATTACTTAGCAGATTTTCTAGTTAGCTTCAAATTTAGATGCAGATACATGCAAACCAGTAAGGTCAAGAATCAATGAAACTTGAAAGCAAACCGTACCATCCCTTATGAACAGAGAAACTGAGGCTTCCAAATCCATAACACTGTCATCATAAAACCAGAAATTAGCTCCAGATGTGGTAGGTTTGGGATCTAAAGGCATAATGATGCTTTGTACCAGCTATTTTGACTTGTGTTAGCAGAAGAATTTGAGCTTTTTAGAAAAGAAGAGTAATTTTTTGATCCTGCTGCCTTATCAGCTGAAGTTCATCAGCACAGAAATACTGAACATCATAGGCCTTCAAAACTGCCTCTTTTTCATGGCAAGGTAATGACTGTCCCATGGCATTCCATGATCGTACAGAGAATTAAGAATTTCTGTTGAGCAGAGAAACTAGGAAAAATACATTTGGGGTGACTATGACAACCTTCTGCTCAAGAAAATAGCAGGGAAACAAAAAAACACCCTTTGCCTCAGTCAAGAATGAAATAGCTGTGGGTTCCAGGCAGGCTGCACAGCCCAGGCAGCTGCAGGCAGGAAGAGGGGACAGCAGTAGGATGCAAGCTGGATCCCCCACACTGCCTGAGCGTGCACTGCTCTTCTCTGCTTCCTCTGTGCACTTGATCACACAGAAACAAAAACATAGCTTCAGCTTGCTCTCCGCCAGGTGCTCACCTGCCTGTACTCCCTGTACAACCAGAAAGCCACCAGTAATCCAAGGCACAGCCAACCACTCCCGCTTAAAGTCACGCAGACCAGAAGGTTAGACCCAGATTTAAATTGTCTGCATCTATCCATATCTATCTATAAATTGGGAGGGGAAAAACCCCCCAAAGAGAACTTTATTGGTTTTATATTTTGCTCTCATATATACTTTGGAATTAAAACACTTTTGTAACAAATCACTTTGTTACAATGCTGGGGGCTACTTAGAAAGATGGCTTGTGCACACTCAGACACACCCTCATACACCCTGTCCGTTCTTTCTCCTGTTTCTCCTCCCCTGCTTGCAGGGTCATGGTTATGTTGTTCCCTTACACACTGTCCTCCCTGCTCAGGTCCTCGCAAGGTATGGGCAGTGCTGCCTGGCTCAGGTGACATTTTGCTGTTGTTTAGTTACTTTCACACAGCTACATCTGCAAGTGTTTCTCCCATTATTAACTTTAGCCTTGACCTAAAGCTTCCTGAGATGCCAATGGCCTGTCATCAGGCTGGAAAGGTACAGTTTGTGTCCAAGTGTTTCACCTAAAAGCCAAGGTAGAAGACACATAGGAAATTTTCTAAGTGTGTGTGAGGAGGGGAGGAGGGTGGGAAGATTTCTGTTCTAAGGGCGGCACTGGGGGCTCTGCTGCCCTGACTTTTATCAAGTTTCATTCACACAGCAGCAAGTTACCAGCCCTTATCATTAATGTTCCTCTCCTGCCCCAGCCCACGCTGCTGTCTGCTGCCACTTTGAAGGATCGAGACCTTGATCCTTTCCTCCAGCCACCAGCCTCATTCCCCCTGTGAACTACCCAGGCCAGTGCTGGCTGAGGTGTTGGTCCAGGGCCGATCACACACAGCAGAGACACACACATGCAGAACAGCCCCGGAGGGCACAGAGAGTCAGCGTCTGAACAGAGCAGGACAGGGAAGACTTATATGGAATGATCAGGCTTGAACAGAGTGGATGGAAGATGGAGTGTTGCTGGGAACGAGCAGGCAAAGCTAACACACAGGGCCTCTGCCACAGCCCTTCCTCCGGGGGCAGAGGCTAACAGACCACTCAGCGCCACATTGGAAGTCTCTGGAAAAAAGTGTTTACACCTAATGCCATTTCTCTGCACCCCACCCATTCTAGCTGGAGAAACACCTGGCTTGCTCCCAGGTGGGTGCTGGACACCTCAGGCACCCCCAATTCAGGGAGGGCCGGGGCTGTTTGCGCTGCGGTTCGCGGGGTGCCTGCCGGCTGGCAGCGAGTGACCAAGCGCCCGGCCCGCCTGCACCGTGCCCGTGGAACAGCCAGGCCCGGCTGGACACCGCCGGCTGCTCGGAACCACCCTGTGCTCCAGGGCCAGCCTAGAGCACGCGGCACAGGATCACATCCAGATGGTTCTTGAAGACCTCCAGTGAGGGAAACTACACAACCTCTCGGGACAATCTTCCAGTGCCAGGTCACCTGCATAGGAAAGAACTTCTTCCTCATATCCGGGTGGAATTTCCTGTGCATCAGTTGAAGAGCCAGGCTCTGCCTGGCGGTGCCAAGCAATAGGACCAGAGGCAACGGGCAGAAACTGATGCTCAGGAAGTTCCATCCGAACATGAAGTGCCCCAGCGCCCGCGGTGCTGTGTTCTGTGTTCGTCGCGCTCATGCGAATCACGCTGCTGTGCGAAGGCCGATTCTGCGGGCGGCGACGAAGCCGAGGTCAGGCTGAAAAAGCCCTTCTTCCTCCCCGGTGCCTCCAGCGAGGGCTGCACCGGGGCATCCTCACCCCACCCGCGCACACGGCTGTCCCACGGGGAGCCTGGGGAGCGGCCGGGAATGCGCAGGCGCGGCCCCGCCGCCGCCTCGGGGCGCGCGTCACTTCCCGGTTGGGCCCGCGGCCCGCGGCGGAGC
>VZTA01027684.1:340392-361447 GCA_013398855.1 Mohoua ochrocephala | reverse complement strand
CGCTGCCGTGTTCCCCGCGCTGCTTTCCCCCGGCCCCGGCCTGCGCACACGCACACCCCGCTTCCCGGTGCCTGCCCGACCGTGTCAGAGAGGGGCAGGCAGAAGAGAGACCAAAGTTAGCGGCGTGCGCCCAGGAACGAGGGCTGTGGGCAGCAGGCCCTGCCCGGGGAATGAGTTTTGGCCAATTTCTGTTGTGTGAAGCTTTCTGCTGTGTTGGTGGATTGGGGTCCTTCGGTTTCTACAAGGTTTTCTTGTGCTTAAGCAGGGAGTTTGGACCACACTATATGGTCCCTTCCAACACACTGTGACTACATTAGACACCGTAAATAACACAACCCTTCCAACCCGACTGATCCTGCGATTCAGTGTAAATTGCTTCTCCATTCCCTTATGCCCTTAATTTGCAGAAGCAAAGGTTTTCTTTAGACAAAGATCGTTTTATGTGCATTCTGCCAAAGTTACTTTTTGCCCCTTGCTCCTTGAGTATGGCTTAATTTTTCTCTTTCCTTCCCACTATCTTTCTCATTGTCAGGGTTTTTTGGTTTTTTTTTGGTTTCCTTTTTACTGTGTTTGAAGATCATGCATTCCTGAGAATTAATCTCTAGGTTGAAGCAAAGCTGAGCATGCTTACAAAGAGCCATTTATTCCCTCTGCTCCCTCTTAATTCATGTGACTGCAGGTCAAAGTGCTCCACATCAAGGAATATCTTGATACTGCTCGCTACTTAGAGGGTGCTGGAGCATGGTGGAGGAGGTTGGAACGTAGCTGGGATCTGAGCTGCGGCTAACAAACCTTGGTGAACCAGCACAGCCTGAGCTCAGCTGGCATAATATTAGTTCTGGCAGCTTGCTGCTGACGTGCTTCACTTGGTTTTGCGCTGAGTCGCTGTTGGTCTTCAAGGTTCGTAAGTTTGGCTTCTCTGCCACAGCAAAGCAGCTAAATTGCGTCCTCTGATTCTGGAAGCAGTGTAGAATCCGTGCCCTTTCACAGCAGAACTGGCTGCCAGCATTTTGGAGGGATGTTTCACCCGATCTTCTCAGGTTTATCAAAGAAATACTTACATTTCTGCTAATCTCAGTTCAGTTCCAAGAGAATTGTTCTGCCATCACCAGGCACGTTTCATGTGAGGCACATGTGATAGCTGGTTCAAGGTGGCAATCAGTAGATAGATGCCTACATACTTAATGCTTTTATATTTGAGGTGTATATCCTGAGGAGAGAACTGAGCTAAGAATGTGTTAATTTCTTCAATGTCAGTAATTAAACTATATATGATTTCACTATTGCGTGTAATGATACTGTTATAGCCAGAAAAGACTTTAAATAAGAAAAATCTGCCTATACTTAAAGCCTATCTGGTACATGATAGATGACTTATAAATGTGTCTTTGGTGCAGTGCAAAGGAGCTTCCTGCTGAGATGAACCAGGAAGATCTTTAAAATAAATAAATACCCGTTGACTTAAAAAAAAGTCAAGTGTTTAGGTCAGTCAATGTCTCAGCTGTATTTTTCTCTCAAGCTAGCAGTGTGTTTGTAGAACAGTGGAAATTTTTTAGAGAGGAAATTCATACGTGACATTCACTAAAGCTAGAGCTGAGTGGTACTGACTATTTTTAAAATGTGTGTATTAGAGCAAAAACGTATGTGCACCCATGCAGAGAGGAACACTTGGTAGGAGGCGGGGCTGTGGAAGAAAGTGAAGGGTTATGCATTGTGTGTGTAAAATCTTCAGCTGTTTTAATGATCTTTCTGGAGATGAGTCATGTGTTTGGTTGAAAACAATGCCCCTCTCTTTGGAGTATCTGGTAGCTGTGTAATAGCCATCATATGGTTCGTGTCCATAGATATCTCTCTATTCTTTCCCTCGATTTTTGCAGAACCATCACTACGAAGTCGGTAGTCCTTCCTGCTAAGTAGAGGTCAGCTCTGTAATGAAACAGCTGTGATTCAGTGATTCAACTGATTCAGTGAAGTCTTTTTGTACTTTCTAAACTGTTCAGATGACCAGCCGTTGTTTCTTGCTGCAATTAGATCCATTATTCTAAATATATATATAAAAAAATTGAAGGAATTCATTACCAAAAAGATCAATAATGAATAGTAAATGTAGCAGTGTTGTGATGTTTTCAGGGCAGCATTATGCTGTTTAGTTTTATCAACACCAAAACTAATATAAAATCAGTCCATGTGACACATTGGATGTTGAATGACAGCTGCTTAAAGCGCTCAACAAGATTTCAACAAAAAGGAATAGAACAGGTGTTTCTTATATTTTTATAAGAAAATTTATGTTACATTTCTTATATTACATTTCTAGTATTTTACTCTCAAGTGCTGATAGAAATACATATGAGGAGGCCTGTTAGGGAAAGATGAAAATATGTCTCTATAAATATTCTTTTCCTTTTGGCTTAGAAACTCAATTCTGCAAATTTACTCAATGTTTCTTTGAATTTTCTCCATTACTTGCGTATTCACCATTGAGAAAAGATGTAATTGTTAGCTTCTAGAATAATAAAATAAAGTGATTCTGTTTTTCTGTTTGCCCACATGGAAAGCTGTTAGAAGGTGGTTAATATACGGGAGGAGCCTAGGTGGATATTCAGAGCCACAAGAAATATTTTTGATCAAAAGCAGCCTTGTGGATTGTCATTCATATTGTTTGTTGTGTGTCCATTGCAAACTGTTCAGCAATGATGCTGTTACTGACACTTGCAACTTGTGTATCAGACTGTTGCAAGACTTTTCCTTATGTTTCAGAAAGTCTCCATTCCAGATTCCAGTTTCCCCTTAGGGTTTCCTCTTGATTTTTGTACGTCTTGGTCATTTATTTTATATACTATTAGCTTGAAATATCCTGTGAATGAAAAGCTTTGCTTCTTGCCCAGGAGTTTGGCACTAAGGATTTCCTTTAGTTGATTTCAGTTTAATTTTTCTTTTCCTTGTTAGAAGCGAGCTGATAAGCCCTATAGCAGGAAGGGTATGTTTTACCAGAGCTCCCTTGCCACCACTGCTGTGTAGTTCTCCACATGAACTACAGATGTGGAACATGCCTGGCAGTTTTTTCAGTCTCTTAAGTAAAAGCTTTTGCTAATGCAAATATCATAGACTGCAATGCCAACTCTTTTTATCCGAAACCTGGGATTAGCTGTATAATTTATGTCAGACACACAAAAAGAATCTTTATCACCTTTATGTTGTTTCCTGCTTTTGTTGCAAGGGCGACTTAGACTTAATTTTTCTTGGCGTTCACAGTCTCTGAGAAGCTAAGCTGTTCCCTCAGGGTGTCTCATGGCCCCAGTACAGAAGTTACTGCCCACAGCACGCGTGGCAGGATATGTGCAGTGTCGGGTCCTCGGCTTCTACAGCATTTTAGCACAAGCCGGCGTCTGTGGTTTACGCAGCTGAACTGTGTGTCTGTAGCTCAGCTTTTGCAGCAGTGTGCTTCACTGCAGGGTTGAAACAGGCGTCTTGGAAAGGTAATGAGTCCCATTGCTTCCATAAAACCCAAAAGGTATAAATTGTAGATATCCTGACTTGGAAGGAACTCACAAGGACCATCGAGTCCATTTCCTGGCCCTGCACAGCGCCATCCCCAAGAGTCACACCACATGCCTGAGAGCATTGTCCAAATGATTCTTGAACTCTGTCAGGCTGGTGCTGTGACCGCTGCCCTGGGGAGCCTGTTCCAGTGCCCAGCCACCCTCTGGGTGAAGAACTTTTACCTGATATCCAACCTAAACCTCCTGTAAGAACTTCTGCTCTTCCCTCAGGTCCTGTCTCTGGTCACCACAGAGAAGAGATCAGTGTCTGCCCCTCTGCTTCCCCTCCTAAGGAAGCTGTAGACTACAATGGGGTCTCCCTCAGTCTCCTTAGGTGTCAGGGGCTAAGAAAATGCATTACCATATCCCCAGTTTCAGGATTTCGAACATTGCATTAAATAGGTTCAGCTTGACACTATAAATGGTGACATCACTGGGAATGACTGGAGGATGAGCCTTCATTTTCTTCCTGTAGTTCATGTGCATATATTATCAATCTAAGCTTTTAAGAGTTAAATCCATAAAATGTATCAAACTTTTTGGGGTTTGTGGCATTTTTTGCTCCAAGCCTTTGTGTGGTTCTCTTATTTCTTGTGCTGGTTTTTTTTTTTTTTTTTCACCTCTTAACTGTTAGGGATTTAAATTAAGATAAAGCTGTTTTCAAATTTATTTGAAAAATGAAATGTCCTGGTAGTCACTTCAGGAGCACTGTCAGATATTAAGATTAGAAGTAGAAGAGCAGTTAAGTGACAGCAATGAGCCTGATGGACCTGAATAAATTAATGGTCTTCATCCTTTCCCTGTTTTCTAGGCAATCTGAAATGTGTGTGTTGGGTTTACATTTCATTTCTGAACATGGATGGAAAGAATTTGTAGTTTTTGTTTGTGTGTGTGTGCTTGTGATTAGTTGCATGAATAGGTGTAAGTAAAGGCATGATTGAAATGGGTTTCTTCAGCTGTGTCCTACCAGCCGTTCCTACTCTTCTTAAATGTGCAGGCATTCAGGACTGTGACTATCAAATGTGATTTAAAATAAGCCATCGTTAGTTACTGTTTTTGTCTGTTTCTTTAATGCATACATTAGGATAAAGTGTTGGCCCTGACAAGGTAAGCTGCATCTTCTGACCTTTGGGAAGTTCTGTCATCACAGCACCTTTATATGTGCATGCATGTGACACTTTTTTATTAAATTAGATGCAGATTCTTCATTTGTACTGATGTGAAATTGTTCTAAGCAGTAACAGATTTCCTTGGTTTGCTGACCACTGCCTGAAAGAGAAATTTCTCAAGAGATAAGGAGAAATATCACACTCATTGGCTGGGAAAGGCCTATCGTGTGTATTTGGTTAATAAGACTTGATTAAAATACCTGTTATTTGTATAGACTAGATAACAAGAGAGCAAGTTTGCCTATGACATCTGAACAAACAGGAAGGTTGGTTTTTTAAAGTAATTTTTTGTAAGGTGAAGTAACACTTCACTTAACAGGCCAGTTTAGAATAGAAAGTACATTTAATTGTAGTGACCTGGAGTAAGCTGAAATGCATTGTTCTTCCAGCATGGGTGGAGATGAGCTGAGCATATCTAACAAATCACTTCTGCTGAAAGGGGCCTCTCTGCCAGATACAGGGCCCTGCCTCTTTCCTTACATCAGCTCTGCTGCTTTTCTGACAGCTTGCAGAGCTGGCTTGGCTCATTAGCCAAGTCATCAGAATAGAAGGAACACTAATTCTGTTCTCTTGTCATGAGTTGTGTCAGGTAGCTCAGCTCATTATGTTCTGGAGTCACTCTGGAGAAGCAGGAAGTGAAATATTCCCTTTCAGCAGGTTAGCTTAGTCTGATGAGACAAACTGTGTTAATCTGCCTACTCCCTTACCCTGTAAGGAACAGTAATTGGAGTTGTAATGCTTGCAGTGGATACTGGCATTAATATGTACAAGGGATCCTCTCTAGTAACAGGAAAAGGTGGTAATGTCTATAGGAACCTACAGTGTTGCACAAATAGATTAATTCCCCTGCAAATTGCTAGAAGGTCCGTTCATTCTTTTGATTTGGTACAATTGTGACTACTTTCAATTGTATGGTAATAAGAAAGACTCTTTGAAAGTGAAGCAGCATTGCTTGCATGCCAAGATATACCTTTATGAGTTTTGCCTTTTTTGTTTGTTTGTAAATATGTTTCCATATGTTCCAGATTGATAATACAATTTTGTAATATGAAAGAATTAATACACAAGTGACTGTTAAGTAAGGTAACATAATTATTTCCAGCTAAAAAATGATTTTGTTTGAAATTAAGGACTTTGGTGGTAAAGAAAAAAATGTCCTTTAGATTGTTCAAAACTGGGTTTGTAATATCCTCTTTTTCCTCTCTTCCTATTAAGGTCCTTGATGCCTCAACACTCAGCTTTGGTACTCGAGTCAGATGGTTTGCCATATGCTTTGTTGCTGGCATTTTGTGTTCTTTTCTTGTAAGTAAAGTTGTTTTTTTCCTTGTGCTTTATTACTGTTCTACAGTTGAACCTCATTCAAATTCCTACTTTATATGTGATTCTGTGTTTGCTTTATCCTGTATTCTAAATTTTGCATGCATTTATTTAACTGGCCATTAAATGTATAATTGGCTGTTGATCTCTAAATTATGATTTTGGCCATTTTTCTTCCAGCTACAGAAGAGAGCGTTTTTATTGTAGCATAATACATTTTCTTACTAAAAGGTTTGAACACTGACAAAATATGCCCTATTTTTGTAATTTGTGTATTAGGAAAGAGTTGTGTACCCATCTTATTTTTATTCTCTCCAATAAAAGGGAAAAAGAGGGGGGAAGCTTGAAAGGTTTTTAAAGGCTGAAGAAACCACAAGTGTAGCATGTCACACTCAACAAATCAATAGGCGATGACTGTGGTTGTGTGTTGACACTTGAAAAACCTGCTGCACTCCTGGTGGTTTTACAGTCAGCAAATCATTTGTTCATTCCTGAACTTTAGGTGCTGGCAGGAGTCTCCAGCCTGCAGTTAAGAGTTGAGATCTATTAATTGCTTGGGTCTGTCAAAACCTGACACAGGTGACTTGCACTAGAAAGCAGTTTTTCAGCTGCATGGAAACTCCCAGAAGCAGCTGAAAAAACATTGGGGAAGTTCTCCCCCTTTTCCTCCTTCCTTCTTTTCCTTCCCCCACCCCTTCCTCCCTCCCTCCCTCCTTTCTTTTCACCACAGATTTCCACTGCAATTGCAATTCAGTAGAATGCAGTTGCTTTTTTGTTTGCTTGGGTTTTTTCAGGACACAGTGTGCAGATCACAGTTTGTTTTGCTTCTAGTTGAGGCTCTGTTTAGGCTCTGACAGGCTGAGAAAGTTTGGTCTGTGCAGCCTGTAGAACAGAAGGTTGCATGGAGACCTCATAGCAGCCTTCCAGTATCTGAAGGGGGCCTACAGGGAAGCCAGGAAGGGGCTCTTTGTCGGGAGCTGTAGTGATAGGACAAGGAGTAATGGGTACAAATTGAAAACAGGAAAATTTAAGTTAGGTATATGGAAGAAATTCTTTATTGCGAGGCAGTAGAACAGGTTGTCTGGAGAAGTTGTGGATGCCCCATCCCTGGCAATGTTCAAAGCCAGGCTGAATGGGGCTTTGAGCCGCCTGGCCTAGCGGGAGCTGCCCTGCCCATGGCAGTGGCGGTTGGATCTAGGTGATCTTTAAGGTTCCTTCCAGTCCAAACCATGCTATGGTTCCTTTTCTCCCTGATCATCATAGATAACTGTGATCAGCAGAAGGTGTTGGATTTTTTAAGTTTAGTGGAAAGAAAAGATATCAGGAAGTAGGAGTTCTAAAATGTTTCTATTCAGCCTCAGTGTGTATTTAGACTGCAAGTCCAGATGGTTGATTGGAGGAGAGAGGAGATGGTGAATATTAGTGCAGCTTTATGACATTTTAGCTTGTGTGCAGAGGTGTAGGATGTACAGTGGGACATTGTAACAAAAGTGAAAATGTTGTGAATAGAATATAAACATTACAAGTAAATGTGTTCAATTAATATAAACAAACATTGCCTAGTGGTGAAAATATCTAGACATGCAGTAAACCAACACATTATTTGCCAGCAGGTGGCAATAGAAGTGTGCTGGGTAGTGACAGCTGCGACTCTGAGAGCAGTGTGCTCTGCTAATGTATGTCAGAATGATGCTCTTCGTAGTATGAAGTTGTATTTATAGACTACAAAATCTAAATAAATTGAATTAACTGATTGCAAACGTACCAATAACCTGTCTTTTATAGGGAACAGCATTGCTATGGCTCCCAAAGGGGATCAAACTTTTTGCAGTGTTCTACACCCTGGGAAATATTGCTGCGCTAGCCAGGTATGATTTCTTAGTTATTGTTATTAGAAAAGTGCCCTCCTTTTCATCTACATTTCCATTTGCTTTTCTTCTAGAGTTCTGTCTGTTTATGTTGTGTATAAACGACATTGTTTCATATTGAAATGCTAATAACAAAAACTTGTTTGTTTTACAGTTTTGTTGTATGTCAGTTATCTTACACACCTGTTTGTGGACACATCACAACTGCTATCTGAAGTATGAATAACAAATTGCTAGCTGAATGTTTTTTACTTTTTACAGCTAAATCCTCCTGCCAGGTACGTAAGTACCTCAGCTTCAGGAGCAAACTGGTAGTCTGCCCACTGTGTGCATACTTTGTTACTGGAAGGAGCTTTTTGCTTTTAACAGAGAGATCGTCCTGTTTCCAAGAAAACTCTTTCAAAAAGGAAACGTTCAGGAAATCCTTGTTTTGGCCATAAGGCTGAAGGCAGAATCTAAAGTTTGTTCATAGTATATTTTTAAACTCTCTGTTTGATTCTTTTAAGTGTTCCGCATAACAGTTAGTCCTAAAAGATTTGCAGAAGGGGGCCTCTTAAAATTGAAAACTTCCTTTCAGAGTTTGAAAGACACATAAGAAACAACTTAAAGTCCGTAAGGTATTTTCAGTTTCTGTTTGTCCTCCTTCTCTTATTATCTTAGTGTAGTTGAGGCATGGTCATGGAACTCAAACCCCATGGAGTCTGGTCTTGACTTTCATGGACTCTATGACTTTAGTCAAGTGACTTAATTCTTGAGTCAAAGCATTGTTAGTCTGTTAAAACTCAGGTAATGTGAGTAATTAACATTTGAGAAATGTGAAGGTGTACTGCTTTTCCTCAACAGATTTGTTAGGAGACAATAATTTCTATACTGACATTGAGTCTCAATTGTAGAACTATTCCATCTCACGCTAAAACAAGACAAAAAGTTAATGCTGGAGATAGGCAAAACTAAGTGTTTGCTTTTCTCTCCCTAATCTTACTCTTTATTCTTTGTTGTTGGTTTGAGATGAGGTTTTTTGGTTGTGTTGTTTTTACCTGGTACTTTGAGTGTGTTTTCACTTCTTCAAATGAAATGAGTGTTTTAGAAACTTAGTACTAATCAAGTCTAACTGAGTTAAGAGGAAAGTTTTTACAGACTAGTATTTCTTTTAGGAGAATGCTGAAAAACTTTAGTCTGACTCCAGCTAAAATTAGAAGAAAAAAGAGGCCCCTTTTTCCCTCAGTAGTCCTTTTAGATGTAAGCAACAGGCAAGTGCGTTCTAAGAACAGTAGGCGATGACAAGTAGATTTAAACTTTTCCAGGCTCATTTGCAAGTCTGTATTTAAACGAAAACTGCAAACTCTAACTAGCCTGTTTAGTCCCCTCCAGCTTGTTTTTACTATCGTTTTCTAACCATGAACATGAAAACAATGATATTTACACTCATCATCCCTGAGAATAATCAATATCTCCTACAGAGTGTGGTGTATCTAAAAGAATTATTCTGTGTAACTGGAGGATGCCTTGAATTTTGTCCCAGGCTTTCTTTCTGCTCCCTATGGAATCTCTTCTCATCTCTGGAGAAGCTCTTGTGATGTCAGTCTTCTCAATGCCCGTCAGATCACAAACAATGCATTTTGCTTTCTGTATTTTTTCTGCCTTTTTCATGTGGCCTAAACGTAACTTCTTTTTACCACCATATTTTCTTAATTCCTATCCTTCCACTAAATAACTATTACTTTCTTCTAGTTCTTCACATCCCCTTATTTTTGGCCTTAATTTAATTTTATGGCCCAGCAGATAAGATGAATAAATACTGAGAAAAATTTAGTTTGGATTGCAGTGAATTTAAAACTTCTCTTTTTCTACTGAATTGTGAAAACTTTTTTTCCGTTTAATATGGACATTTGAGATCTGTCTACATAAGATTAAAAAAAGTGAAGGAGATACATGTGCAAAGTTGCTGGTAGGAGAACACTTGGATGTGGAAGATTGAGTTCTATTTACTGCCTGGAATGTGGATTCCCATATTTCTTCTGGCTTAGAAGGCTTGTAATTGGTTTCAGGAGGAAGCTCTGTCAAACTCTTCCCTGCTTCATTTCATATAAAAATGAATGACTAGAAAAGGAGTTAAACTAGGTTTTCTGCTCTCTAGTAAAGCATTCAGGCCACCACAAGATTACAGGCATTTTAACTCTCTCATTAAATTGTTGTGTTTTCTGCAAAGCAGAATGCCAAGGAAGAGACTCATCTCAAATATTTGAAGCCAGAGAATTAGTCCTGAGGTTGTGAAATCTTAGTTCAGATGGCATTTCTTTGCATAAGAAGGTACATACAGCATGTGGTGTTGCTGATGGTTTTCATTCTCCCTTCAAGTTAACTACAGAGTAGAAAAAAGCAGGAGGATTAATACAAACTACTGAACTTTTTCCTGCCTTTTTGCTTGTTGAGTTTGACTAAAAGAGGTAGAGCTTCTCTGTAATCTTGATTGTAGCTACTTGCACTCTGCCTGGGTGAAAAAATTTATTGTTAAACAGGAATTTTCTACAGCAGGTTGGTCTTTATAATCTTGACATTATTTTGGCAAGTCAGTTGTATAACAGCTTCAACAAAAAATCCTCTAGACTTCAACTTGATAACCCTCTGCTATACTTACAGCATAATGTTTTGTCTTGGTAATGTAAAAAGCTCTAACCATTCTATTTCCTCCCATTATCTTTCCTCAGATCTTGGATATGATCTCATTTACTTCTGCAGTTGACTTTTCTCATCTTTTTTTAAATTTTCTATGTGTTATGGTGCTTGCCATCTTAAAATAACAATCAAAACATCTTTGACTACCCACCCATCTCTAAATTCATGTGGAGCTACTTATAGTCATTGTTCAATCTCCTCCCATTTTGTGTCTCTTAACGTGATTTAAATTTAACTGTAACTGTAACTGCTTTCTTAATTGTCTTTATTTATAAAGAGCATTCAGCACCATCAAACAGATTATTAATGAAAATGGTTTTTTTTCTTATTCGATGAAAGTGTTCATGAAAACCGATTTGCTTCTATGCTCTTCTGTTATTTCTTAAGTATATCCTTGTCGCACTCTCTGTCTTCTCTTATCTCAACCAATATAAGTGTTCTTGTATTTGCCTGTTACTTTTTTTTACTATGGTAATATTTTGGAAAGAATTTCGTGACCAAGGGTGACTCATAAACTGTTTCCAGGGCTAAATTCATGGAGTGTTTCACCTTCTGTTCTAGTGAATCTCTGTTGCTAAGCACTGAAATATCTTTTTTTAAAGCCTTTGTAGTCATCTGTCTGTTGGAAAAATAGTTAATTACCTACTGTCTTTTAGAAAGAGTTATTTGAAAGTGATTTACAATTTGTTTTGTTTTTTCTCTCCTATTAGTACATGTTTCCTGATGGGGCCACTGAAGCAACTGAAAGCAATGTTTGATCCAAAACGATTAATAGCTACAATTGTGATGTTGGTAAATATACTGTCTTTGTTTCCTTCTATTAAACAAAATTATTTTCCTTTAGCCTCAAAGCTAAATTTGATGCTTTTCTAAAGGGAGGTTATTTCTCAGTCTGCCTCTTCCTTCTGCTGAGCAATGGCCGTCAAGCTGTTTAGCTCTGTATGTCACAAAGAGCATCTAGCTCCTTTTTATGAATGTGTGTGGTTTTGTTGTTTATGATTTTTTAATTAATCATTTGGAGTAAAATGTTCTTTACAAAATATTTCTTAGTAAATGCTAATATCAGGGTAATTATTTTTAATTTATTTGCTAAAATATTTTCTTCAAGAACAAGGCGAGAGACTTTTTAGCTACTGTGAAAAGTCAGTGGTCACCAAGTGTAGCTTGACAGTTGTTTGTTGGCTGCAGCTTGGTCTGTAAAGGTCAGTGGTTCAGCATTTTCAAAGCAATGAAGAAAATTAATTTATTTCCCCAAAGTCTGGGAGGCCACATGTTCAGCTTTGAGATTCTCCACTGTGACATCCCTGGCTCCTTTACTTCCATGACCATCATTTCTTCTTCCAGGAGGATGGAAAAAAACTTTTTCTCCAATATCAGAATTCCTATCCCAAAGCTCTATATTAGGTAGTTAAAACAACTTTGTTCTCTTGCTCCTTCTCTGTTTTATACTTTTCTCTCTTGTTCCTACTGATTTGTTTCAACTTCTGTTTTTGAAATGTAGTTGGCTTTCCTATTCTCCCTATCATGTCATTTGTTTTTCTAGTTGATTAGTGGGTAAGAATGTCTTCATAAAGTCTTTCTGGATGGCTGTCATATGGGGGTTGTATGTTATTCCTCTCACATACCCACATAAAAAAGCCAGTTATGATCTCATTTGAGAAGCTCATGTTTGCCAGTATCTTTTGGGGAAGTCACTTGGTCATTGCTTGGACTCCAAGCTTTGTTCAAGAGGTTTGTTTTGTTTTGTTTGAGTGGGGTTTTTTTTTTGTTCTGTCATTATTTACAACTCATACCAAGTTACAAGTCCAAGGAAGGTTACGTTTCGTAGGCCTGAATTAAAAACGTCCAAGCTTATCTCCAGTTCTCCTAGAGTCTGTATTTGCTGAGCATGAATTCTCCAACACTTTACAGCTGTGGGCTTTTTCCAATGAAACTGAGAGCCTAAGCCAGACACTTAAAACAGCAGGCACAAAAATCATTTTGCTCTGCTGATCCTGTCATCCACCGTGCTTGGACACGGTGACAAAGAAAATAACTCGCTTTGAAGGCTGTAAAAACAAGACACATCAGGGAAATGGAAAGAGAGCAGAGAGCAGAGCAAACATCGCAGACCTACCTGTGCAGACAGGCTACCAACAGAGTTGGGAAAAGAGAGAATGAAAGGTTTCATCTAATGGTGAACATGAACATTGGATGAGAGCTAAGGCTTTTCGTATGGAAATTTCAGTAAAACAGAGACGAACTGGAAAATGAAAAGTTTTGAAAACTGTGGATGAATTTGGCTGTTTTAATCCCCATCCTAACACAAAGCTAGAATTGTAGGCAGTTCAGGAGTCACAGACATGTTTGTAAAATTTCAAAAGAGTCTGTTATTTTTATTCCTTTCAATAAAACACCAACAAATTATTTTTCAAGTGAAAATTAATTTGTAGTTTTGTTCTGTTTTCTACTACGTGTAATGACAAATGGAGGAAGCTGGCTAAGATTTAGTGGAAAAGTTCTAACTGATGGTTAAGCTTGCACAAATGGTGTGATTATTTGGCGTAGTAAACCATATCATTGTAAAGTTCCATCTAAAGTGTTAAAGTACCTTGAACAAAGCTTCCTGTGAGCTTTTTCACTGTACCGGAGGCAGCTGCTCCCTAGTGGACTCTTCATTACTGTCAGAAAATGAAAAAGCACTGTCAGATGAGGCATAGCCTGTATTTGCCAGATACAGTAATTGAGAATGGTTGTTTTTAATACAGGGTTGTTCCAGTGATGCACACATCTTTCTTGTCAGAGACAGGTGTTATGAACGCTAGGTTAAAATGATAGTATGTACTGGAATAAGAGAGTAGCAGTTACCAGATTATTTGATTCTTTTCAATAAAGCTTTATCATCTAAGCCCACCTCTTAATAGAACTAACACATAAGGGTGCACACACCGGGCTATACTCCTCCTGGTTCCTCAAGTCAACTCCTGCCTCGTCTTTCTTCCAAGACTTGTCCCTGCCCTTCTGGCCATGAATACCTCATACCATGCTTTGAAAAACACCACTTTGCGTGGAGTTCATCATATAGTCACTGTCAGTCTTTGGCTCTGCTTGTTTCATAAGTCCGTTTTCAAATGCTGATTGCCCATTGAAAACATGGAAACAGTTACTGTGCTTTATTTGTTGTGTATTTGAGTATTCATTCTTTTTTTTTTTTTGTCTCTCCTTCTCTTCCTAGCTTTGCCTAATATTGACTCTGTGTGCTGTATTCTGGGTAAGTGAGAATACTTTTTTCTTCTAAAAAGCAATCTAACTTGGTTAGTATATTAATGGTATTGTAGCTTTAAGATACAGCTCAGTTGTGGAGGAAAGGTGAGCTCGTGTGTGTAGTGTTTTTGTTGTCGGCTGTAGTTGAGCTTAGGTGGAGTGATGAGCCTGCTGGCTGTAAAGCAAATGCATCCTTCCACCTGCACGTGATGTAGATGAGAATGCAAAATCTAGAGCATCAGGTTCAGTCTAGAATAAAAACTAAGAAAAGCAAGTTAAAATACTGTTTCAGTGATGCATACTTATGTCAGAAAATATCAGAGTGTGTAGTCATCTTTAGAAGCCGTGGATACAGAATATTAAGCTGGTTAAGACAATGGAAAAAAACCAGAAGTATCTTCAAGCATCTTGGTTGAAAACTGTCTCTAGGTACATTCCATAGAAGTAAATATGTCATTGGAATGAACTTTCATATTTGCAGAAGTACAGTGATGTGAATGAGTGTTAACACTGATGTTGTTGGATATTTTCAAAGCTAGCAAAGGTTTTCATAGCATGATGCTAATGGAGTGGATAAAATGAATAGAGAGTTGTTGGAAAAGAAACAGCAAATTAAGACAAGGAAATTTAGGCATTGTCAGATAACTCAATTTTTGATTGAACAGGCTGTGCCAATTGTTTACAGTATAGACTGGTGTGGTGCAAAATGAGCTAACTTGCAGTATTTGCTTTATTTTTACTTAGTGGAACAAAAAAGGTTTGGCGATGTTATTCTGCATATTGCAGTTCTTGGCGATGACCTGGTAAGATTCTTAAAATTCCTTTTAATTTCTTTTCCCTGCCCCTACACCCGCATGATTATAAACCTATATATATGATTCACATATAAGCGTGCCCAAATGCTAGCCTCAATCTGTTTTTCTCAGCTAGGTTGTGTAACTCCAGCAAAATCTATATTCAGTCGTCTTGCAAAAATGGTAATTTGAAATATATTCTGCAATGTGTGAACTTATCTGAAGCCTTATGAAAGGAATATATGTGCAAAAAAATTGTCATGCTTTTTCTGTGTTGTAAAAGTAACATTATAATCTCTTCTTTTTTGAATTCTAACTAATTTTTCATTTTTGAAGTGAAAGAAACTAAAAAAAATGTTCATAGGGTACGTCTTGCCCTGGGAATATACAGCTGCACTGGGTAAAGAGTGGGTGGATGTGAGAGGGTGAATTCAGTGCATCAGGTACTGTGGTGACCGTGAGCGCGCTCAGGGGATGGGTTTGGCGGTGTGTGAGCGCAGTCAGGTGGATGCTCGCAAGCCTGGCAGAAGTTACTGCTTTCCTCCACAGAGATACACACTTTGTGTCCTTGTCCCAGGTGAATTACTTTGTGCTCACTCTCAGGCAACCCAAGGTGACCACAGTTCTTGTTTGAACTTGCCCTGAATACACAGAGTCCATACTGAACGTGGGTCTGAGGACAAGGAGCCATTTGTTCAGGACAGGGACTGTTGGGCATGGCGCTAGATAGAGGGAACGCCACAAGCTCAGGCCGTGCTCCGCGTGTTTGCAGCAGACAGTTCGCATTTGTTAAGTGTACTGGGGTTTGATCAGGCTGGGCACGAGAACAGAACACTGCCTGGAGGCTTATGAGAAGCAAGTTTTAGAGAATAATAGAATTGTCAGCTGTCTGAGTGTCACAGTTGTGGAATATTATTCATCCTACAGCATATATCTGTATTTAGTTGCATAAATAATATGATTAGATGTACGTTTGCGTAGTAATTTAGATTGTCTTTTAAACTGGAAAAAGTTGTCTCTATCATCTTGAATACAGTTTTCCCAGCAATCTCTATTTTTCTTGGATTTGGCAATAGTAAGTCTGGTTTTTTAAGTTCACGTGCAATAGAAGTTATGAACCACATTAAGAAAAAAAATAAAAAAAAAGAAGAAAGCCCAACCAAACAAGGAAAAAGTAAACCACCAAGTCCTTATCAATATGTTTAGTTCTTGTCCAAACATGTAGTCTTTTCTCAGGTAAGCATTAAATTGAATAGGTAACCTTGTTGAAAGTTTTGTTACAGCAGGTTGCCTTTATTAATGCTGGGCTAAAGTGAAATAATTTGGTTCTGGGAGAGACACGAACACTCTGCAAATATACTTTTTTCCTCTTTTTTTCAGGTATAGTCTGTCTTATATTCCTTTTGCAAGGTGAGTCTGCATAATAATTTCCATCTTAACAAAAGTCAATTACCTTTATGCTGGGGTGGTGGGGGGAAGTACTTTACATGTGTGGAAAAATATAACATCCTCCCTTTTAATTTTTAGAAAATGGCATAGCTGAACTTAAAAGTCATGCTTACTATAAGCTTTAAATAGAAGTACAATACGCAGTAATTCTCTGTAATAAATTTCTCTCTAGTTTCCATCACTGAAAATAAATCGAGGTTTTGTTTAAATTCTTCAATGACTTAACAATACAGTGATGCAATAGTGACTTTTCTGGTACTAAAATTAAAGGTAACTTATGGATCTGAGGTCCTAGTTAAAAGCAAACAAACAACATAGTGGCAGATTCTGTTCCTATTTCTGAATTCCTCCATCATTTTTAGGAGGGGCAAAGGCAATGCTTTGTCTTTATTTTCATTCTGGCAAGCTTCTCTCTTCTCTTTCATTCTTGTGTGTACAAAAAGGGAACGAAAGCAGACCAAACACATAGTGAAAACACATGCAAATAATCAAATCTGTTTGTTTGCAAGCAAGAATATGTTTTTTCTGTGATTTCATGTAAAATGCAGTTTGGTCTTTCCAAAAGTGTTTTTTTTTTTAAATTGAGCACTTCCATATTATTTAATGAGGTTTTCTGTAGCAGAAGTGTGGGGAAAAAAATACAAAGTATTGTCTATCCCTTTCATCTGGTATTTTCCTGTAGTATTGCCAAAACATCTGTACTAGCTTTTTTTAAAGCTTCAGATTTCATGTAGGAAGGATTTTTTTTTAAGATAGTAGTTGATAATTACAGTGAATAAAAGAACTGAACTCAGGCTTCAGACTGTCATTTTACTATTTCTAACAACTCAGGCTAACCCAGTCAAAAGTAGTATTCTGAATTCTTGTGGCCATGAGACAGTCTCAGTAGGTTCGTTCCTTTTTTTCTCTTTTTTTTAATGGTCTGCTCTGTAGAGAAAGCAAGTTGAACTCCTGGTCTCTCTGACTTTTTCTTCCCTACCAACAGTACTTCTAAGTTCTGGGGAGAAAAACATTAGGTTATATGCATCAGTTGATTTCTTTGGGTTTATTTATCTATTAGATTTTATGAGCCAAAGAACTGAATTTTACACAGACTGCTTTTAGTATTACTGTGATTTCTTTAGGGATTACTGATTTATTTGCTTATGTGGAGTGGTATCATAAATATGTTGTATAGGCTGCCTTTTGTATGGGAACAATGATCTAAACCATGCTAAGTGCCAGAGAACAGTATTATGTCATTTGTTTAAAGTATGCATTTCTCTTGATTTCAAAAAATTACCACTCCTTGGTTTAACTCTATTCATGGTTTGCTCTTCAGAACAATTTATTTGTTCATGGGTTTGTTGGGGTGGGAGTTGTTGGTTTCTGGGGTTTTTTTCTTTAATTAATGGTAGCTCTCCTTTTGGCCTGGCAACAAAAAGCCCCACCAAACCAGACCCAAATGAAAACAACAACGAATGCAGCAAAACCAAAACCCATACAGCTAAGTGACTTTAAGGGGTGATGATAAGATGTTTCTTCATTTTTGAAACGGACTAGCAACAGAATACAAATTCCACTCCTTAATAAGTTGTTACTTTTCTGGGAAAAGGAAAAATAGAGGAGACTAAAGTGAGTGGTCTGAGTGTAACAGTCAGAAAACAGTTTACTGTTGATTGAAAAAGTAGAACCCTCCAGATCTCAAACCTTAAGGCTGAACCAGCTCTCTCCAATCCTGCACTGTCAGTGCACACTTTAAACCCCTTCAGCCTGTGGTCCAACTCCGATGTGGCTTGGAGTCGTGGCAGCTGTGCCTTGCTGTGGATTGGGGCGCTCCTCGGCCGTGCCCTTGCTGGGCAGCCCTTGCGAAATCGGGCTCTGCCCTTTGCTCAGCCTCCCCCAGTGCTGCAGAGCAGTTCCCAGCACTGGGTCTGCATTTCAGCCTGGGCTGCAGTGCAAACGGCTTGGAAGACCCTTGCTACAGGCGGGGCTGGAGCCTGGGCTTTGGCCGGTTTGGTAGAGGCACTCACACACAGATCCTGCATTTGATAAACTATTGATATCTGCCTTCAGTTTCTGCCATATTTATAGTTGTGAATAGGTAATGGTTTAGATGTATGTAAACAGAATAACAGATACCTTAACTGACTTCTTTTTTTTCTTTTTTAAAGGGATGCTGTGATTAAATGCTTCTCGTCCTGTCTAGGGTAAATTAAAACCAGGAACCACTGTCCGCTTTAAAAGGCAACTTTTTTCCTCTGTAAATTTTTCTCAGAAAACTCTACTTTTCCACTTCTGAAATACCCAGTAGCAGTTTAGTATTATCCTTGCCTTTTGCACTTGGGAGATTAAATAATTTTTACTAGAAACAGTTTTTAACATAAATTTGGAGAATTATTTGTGTTTACCCTGGAACTTCCAGTCTTTTNNNNTTTTTTTTTTTAAACAAAAAAGTACATTTAAATACTTCATGCAGAGTAGTCTTAACACTACTTTGTATCCAGTAACAGTTTATTCCCCAGTGGAGGCAAGTCACTAAGGTCTGGGTAGTATGCACAAAGATTTCATTTACAGTTCTGTCTAAAATTTGCAATGTGCCATTGATGTTTGTATATTATCCGTTGTATGCTTTTCCAAAGACAGAGTTTTATAAACGTTGTAAAGATTTGGAAAGTTGTAATTAACTGCTCCTTTGAAATGTCTATACATGTGCCTTATGGAAAAAAACTTAATGAGAATGTGAAAGGTATGTTTAAAACCTGTTGGATTTTATTAAAAAGTTGTATTTAAAATGATTTTTAAAAAAAAAAAAAACTTTCATACCTAAATACTTTTTACTAAACGAACTTATGGCTAATGTGTAAATGAGACTTTTGAAATAAACTCATTTTTAAAGTGCCTAATACGTTTTTATTGAGGAATCAGCTATAGAGGGCTGAAAATTTCAGCATTACACTTGAATAAATATGAAAGCATGAACAGGGGGATATGCATATGACTGTATCCAAATTTGCTTAATAGATTTGCTGAAGTGACTTTAAAGGTTCTTTGTTTTTAGTATTTAGACAAGCTCTTCATTCTGACTTAATCTGGTAATAGAGTGAAGTGAAGTACTTTTACACTTTGCCTGGCTTCAGTAAGAGGTTCTCATTTCTAATTTTTTCAACTAAGAACTATCCAGTTATTCTGGAGCAAAGTTAAATCTTTAATGTTTGATGGTTGATATTATATTGCAGGAGGGGTTTTTTTGCACAGGATGGATGTGCTTAATTATGTGTGTTCAAAACTGAGTTGGTTTGGATTTTTTTTTTCCTGTTAATCCACAAGTATAGAAGAAGGAATGGCTTTGAAAGACATGATCTGCAGTGTCAGGAAGGGCAAAACCTCAGTCTTTTTAGTATTCAGGGTTCAGGCTAAAGAGACAAATTGAGGTAGAGTGTGTTCCTGTTAAATCTCAGTGTATGTTGCAAAACATAGCAACCACTTTTGGGGAAGCTGTGTACAAGGTGATTGCATTCTTTTGCAGCTGGACTTCCAACTAAGCCACGCCTTTTAACTGATTAGTAACAATAAATTGCCAGGGAGGCATCCTCCCTGCTGGTCACAGGGTCCAGGTAGTCCTGGCCCCACAGCAGGCTCTTGGGCTCGCTGGTGCTGTGTGATGTAGTGACAGCTGTTCCAGCTCTGCCCACAGCCCTTGGGTGCTGGGGCACCCTCGGGTGAATTTTTAGTTCCTTTTAGTTTTCAGCTTGCATTGAAGATGAAATAGGATGTGCGTAGGCGGTGATGGACGTCATCCTGGAAGTGACTGCCCCTTCCCTAGTTGCTGCTGCTCACCTCAGGTGACCCTGGGGAGATCCCATCCCACTGGTGCTTCAGGGCCAGGCCTTCGTTTGCTCCAGAGCTGGTTTTGCCCATCACCCACCAGTTCTGGTGGTACACAATCACCTTCACTGTAGCCTTTAATTAGAATGGGATTGGTTATTCAAAATTTTTTCATTTATTTATCCACTGTGGTAAATGATGATGTTACCACTCATCTGTTTACACTTAGGTCACCAGAAGAGAATGGGTTCAAGAACCAAAAGTTCCATGTACTGATATGCTTTTATATGCTCTTTGGTCTGTTAGTTACATCCTGTGCCTTCTTATTTGTTTTTTTGTCTCCTGAACATTTAAGGATTTACTTCCTCCATCTGCACACACAGCACACACTCTCTGTTGTTTTGTCTGTATCTTTTGCTCCTTCACATCCTGTCTTTGTTTACTGTGTCTGAGTATTCCAAGAGCTCACAGCTGGGGAATCTTCACGGTATAATAATACCCATTATGATAGTGTGGAACCATAGGTGTGAAGATCTCTGACCTTGCGGATTGCATACATGCTACCCATCTTTTGATAAAGTTTTGGTACGCTAGTTAAAACAGTACTGTGAAGTAAATGCTATAGGAATTATATGCTATGACTTCTAAGGCTAAATTTTAGTGGTGGTAATAATCTTGGATCCATCGGAAATATATGTTTACTTATTACTGGTCCATGAACCCTCTCCAAACCTCTGTTGACTAGGGTACTTGAGGAAATTGCTGCCTTGTACATCACAAAAAACCAAACCCCAAACAAACAAAACACAAAACCCCCAAAATAAAACAAAAAACCCAAACAAGACCCCCAAGAAAACCAAAACACAAAAAAACCCAACGGTGGATGTGCTTTGCCTCTGTCACAGAAGGCATGGAGGCTAGGAAGAAGGATCTCTGGATTATGCTCTTCATTACCAAGCCAGGCAGCGCTTGCCCACAAAGTCTGAGTTCGCCCTAGGTGTGAGTGTGTCCGTCTCTCGTCCTGTCTGCCTGCCCTTGTTCATGATACTTCAAGTAATCAAGGAGCTCAAAGTATCATTCATGTTTTTAAGATGGCAAGAGAGTTTAACGTGATTTTAAAATACTGCCTTTTCACGCTTGGACGCTTGAGGACTTCGGGAGGAATTTAGAGCCTGTTTGCCCTCGGGGGC
>VZTA01027684.1:295344-339136 GCA_013398855.1 Mohoua ochrocephala | reverse complement strand
GGGGCGCCGCCGCCGCCGGGGCGAGGGACAAAGGAGCGGCGCCGGCCTCCGCCCGCCGGTGCCCGGGTGCTGGGAGGGAGGGCACCGGCTGTGGGCGTCCTGCCTCCACCCTCGCGGTTTTTTTAAAGATTTCTGACTACTTTATAAAATGTGCGTAATGGTTTTGTATACTTGTACATAAAAGTTCATTTTTATTTATTTGAATAAAGGACTCTTGTGTTGCGGTAGCCTTTGCGCCTTGGTAGCTTCGCGTTGGGCTGTCCCAGCCTGGCGGTGTCCCTGTCTCGGTCTCCACAAGGTAAGGATGGCGGGCTGGTCACCGTGCGGAGAGCCTGTGCCGTTCACACGTTTGCTCCTCGGTACAGCCGCCGACATCTCGGCTCCGGGCAGAACGCAGAGCCGCGGATTCGGCGAGGCGGCGGAGGCAGGGTACCGAGCAGGCGGGGGCGAGCCCGTCGCTGCCGGGGCAGATGGCAGCAGTGCCGGCCACCGCGCCAGCGGGGAGCAGCCCTCCCGGAGACAGAGACAACGGGAGGAGGACGGGGCAGTGCGGGCGGCCGCGGCGTGGGCAGAGGTTGCTCCGGTCCCCTGCGCCGGGGAGCGGGAGAGGAGCGGCTGGGTCTGTGCATGGACTTGGCGATTTCATCCCCTCCCAGGCAGTAATTCAGATACATCCGACCTTTCGAGCTGCTGCCAATGTACGAGGTGGAATAGGAAGGAAGGAGGGAGGGAGGGAGCACAGAGCAGCATCCTTTGTCAGCGTCCCCCGGCCTCCCGTCCCCGGGGCCCGCTGCAGCCTCTCCCGCTCCGGGCTATGGCCATGCCTGGTGCTCCTCAGAGCTCTGTATGTTGGGAGAGGCGAGGAGGGGGCGGGAGAGGCCAAGTGTACAAAAATTACGGGCGGAAAGGGAAGGGTAGGTCTTTATCAGGCTTAGTGTCTCGGCCACCTACTGTTGCTCTTGTATTGTTGTTATCCAGCGTGTCAGAACAACAGTCAGACCTAAGCATTTACTGTGATTCTATAAGTATTTTGCAAATTAATGTTTGAACGTGCATGAACACGTTCAGTTGAATTTACTCAGGGGAGTAAAAGTTTAGTGCCACAAATTGGGTATTATAAATGTCACTAAGACATCAGTTGTTTACACCAAATGATGTCTGTGCTGACTATTCCGTCACATCATGTGAGATAAACCTTTCTGTATATTGGCTGCACGATGTAGCAATGTGCTGCATTTTGTTTTGCTCCATGTTTGTTCAAGCACTTTTTTCATTTTTTTCACCTGAAACCTGAGGTATGTCAGGGGAGATGGTTTGAGAAAATATTTATTTATTAAATGCATTGATACTGCCATTGAAAAAAAAAAAAATGAACCAATATAAGGCAATTGTGAAACAGCTATGCTCAAAGGCCAGAGACAAAAGCATGGGGCATGAAAATTTATGGAGACTAATTCTATTTCATTTAAGCAAATGTAGAGTCGTTTGTAGGGATAGCTATGAGACACATGCATTTCCATGTCATTTTAGCTGAGTTTGCATGTAGTTCTGTCACATTACCAGTTTTCATTAAAATCTTCACGCAAATCTGCCTCAACCATTCCAAATTTCCTGCCAAATTTAACATATGCTGGATTGATGTCAGACCCGCTTTTTGCTGTTGTTTTTCCATCTTCTAACAATGATGGAAATGATAGTATTTGAGCTGTTAGCCGAGTTTTCCTTTTGTTTCTCTTTTGGGAATGCGAGTTTATAAATGAGCATCCTGGACCCTTAACATTGTTCCTGAAACTGCTTCGTGGTTTCATATTAACTACAGTCACTATCTCCAGTTGCAATGAAAAGTGATTCACTCATTAGGGGCTGAAGTATGTTAAAGCTTACTTGTGAGGCTGAAAGCTGCTTTGTTCAGCATCTGAAGTGTGGCAAAAAATTCAATAAATTTGAATGCACAGCTGCAGCAAATGCAGTGTGAACTGGGGGTAAGAGAGGTTGGAATTGAAGGGCTGCCAACTCTGAAAAAGAAAGAACCTGCTCCTAGAATGCTGTATTTGAGAACTTGTGAATTGCCTGGATAGATTTTTATTTATATATTTATTTATTTATTTACTTCCCCTAAAGAATTTATTTTAACAAAGCTGATCATGCAGCTAAGATCTTTTATGTTAGGTAAGTCATTGTACATAGTAACTGGAAGCGGGCCTGGGATGGCCTCATCCTAGAATGAGGTTATGCAGTCCTGATTTTGGGCTGGATGCTAAGAGTTACTGGACTCTCTGGAGTCATAAAACTACGGTCTTCTTGGAATAGTATCTCCTTCACTACATGGTAACATCGAGATTTATTTGTTTTGGTATTGTCACCTTTCTGCTCTCTTTGAATGAGAAATTATGTCCTTAATGTTCTGAATACTTTCAGCTGAAATGCCCAGAAATCTTACAAGTGGTACTGGAATAGACAGAGGTTACTTCCTACAAACCAGCAGTAACTTCTGTTCCTTTTGCGTGTTGCTTACCTCTCGGTATTTTTTCAGTTTCAAAGAAAACTCTTGGATTCTAGTATCTAAAAATTGTAGCTAAACATAACAAAACTGCTTATTTAATTCATTAATATGTGTTATAATAGACAATTGAGCCCAGTAGCAGGTTTGAAAAGACAAAAATGCCTGTGGAAATTCAGAAAGTGGTGAAAACCCTCAAATAAGTCATTGCATTTGTCTTAGTGCAGAATAGAATAGCTACTGCTGTCTAAGATCCGTTATTTAATTATATGTCAGTAGGCATCATATAATGAACTAATCCTTTCCTTGATGAGAGAGCAAAAGCCTTATGAATTGTTGAGTTTGAGAACCAAAACTTCCTATCCCACTGATCCCCAGTCATCTTGAACCTTCCTCCATCTCACACACATGGGTCTAGGACAGGTTGTGGTTGGCTTGACTGGAAAATTCAAGTGGGATGCTGTGAAACAGCATCTTTTCTGCCCCTCTGCTGCACTGTGCTCAGTCAAGGTGAGAGAGTTTTCCCTGGATAGACAAGGCTATCTGCCAACTCCCCCCAGTTCTCAGCCTGTGGAGCTGCACCCCAGCGTAAGTACTGATGTAAGTAAAAACCCTTCTGGTTCTGTACGGGTGAGCAGATCGGGTGTCTTCAGGAACACTTTTCAGGTGGCAAAGATCTGATTTTGCCATAAGAACCAACGAGCAGCCTGGAAGTCACTACATTTGCTTTTTACAGTATATTAGCCATCTTCAAAATGCCTCAGCCGAAGCCTCCCACTCATAACCCTTTTAGCTGTTGAGAGTTAGGAGCAGCTGGTGCCGTGAATGCTTAAAATAATCAATAATTCCTTTGGGGTAGATAGCTTCTTCCTCCAAACATGTCAGCATGATTTACAGTGGAAAAAAAAAACCCAAGCAACACTTATTCTGTGTCTTTTTTTTTTTTAAGGTAGCTGATGAATAATGTTGCCTTCCTGCTGCTCCTGAGCAAGGCTGAGAGGCCAGACACAGGTGGAGCCTGTATTTTCTAACTGAACAACCTCAGCCCTGTGCATCACTGAGTTTGCTCTTGGGTTCTAGCCCAACTCTCGACTTTCTCTCTCCACTGACACAGTTAGTACCATTTTTTTATTTCAAAGCTGAGGGGGGAGCATGTCGTCACCCAGCTTTTATCTTCTTTTGTGATCTTCTTCACCGGAACGCTTGTAAAGCCCTGACGAACAGTATTCCCTGAGCTGCTGTCAAACATCTCCGCCATCTCACACCCTTCCCAGCTGTGCCTAAGGGATCTGACACAGAGCTGGGTTAGTGCATCAGTCTGGGGGCTGCTGTCCTGAGAGGACTAGTGGGGTAGCGTCTGTCTTGACCACAACTGCCCTTTCGGTTGGGGGAGGGCTCTTTCTTTGGTTTAGTGGGTTGTTTTTGTGGGGTAAAGGCACATTCTGTTTTCTCTCTTAACCAAAGCCTCTTCCCATTGGTGGTTTTGTGAAGAGAGGAAGAGATTTTTGAGAAGGTTTGGCTCTGGCCCTTGCTGGAAGAGAAGTCACCGCTTTGCGATGACCAGGTGGGGCAGTGTGCGAGCTCCCAGCTGACACTGCTGCAAAGAGGGGAGCCCGAAGCGGTGCCAAGTAACTGCCATAACCAAAGTTACTGCAGTTCGCTTCTTGGCCTCCGAGAAAGATGTGGATGTTTCTTTTCCCTTCCCAGGGAGGAAGACCTGCAGCAATAGTCTCTGGAAATAGTGCTGGCAATTTGTTATTCATAGGTGCTCTTGCTTCTTCTGAGACCATGGGGAAAACACCGTGAGCCTCACTGAATGAACGCCTGCAGCTGATGGGCCCTCGCCTGGATCTCACCCAGCTGCAGGACCAAGCCAGCAAAGGGATGTGCTATGAGTTAGGAGCCACTTCCAGAGAAAGAAGCTGCTTCCCAGTGATAACAGTAAGTTGAGTACATAGATGATGCAACGAGGTCTTTCAGTCCCTTTTCATTTTATTGAAAGAGCTGTTATGGGTTATGTGTGAAAGACATTATTTTAAAGCATTTTTTTTCCCTTATTTGTAACATATAATGAGGGATTGAGAGTTCTGGAGTGGCTTAAAGATTTCTTGGTTTGTTTTTATTTTTTTATAAAATTGAAGATATCAAAAAGATGCAGTCTGTGTTTTGCAGTCAGCTGTCTTGAGTTAATGACTGTCCTGGTTTCGGTTGAGATAGAGTTATTTACTTCTCAGTACATTGCTGTGTTTTGATTCAGCATGAGAATAACGCTGATAACACACTGAAAGATTTTGGTTTTTGCTAAGTCGTGTTCATCCTAAGTCAAGAACTTTTTTCGTGTCTCATGCTCTGCAAGTGAGGAGGTGCACAAAAGGAAAACTGGGAAGGAGCATTGCTGGGACAGGTGACTCAAACTGGCCAAAGGGATATTTTCATGCCCTAAAACATCATGCCCAGTATATAAACTGGGGGAGTTACCCAGAAGGGGAGTTGATCTAGGTTTGGGGATGGAGTCTGGCATTAGTCAGTGGGTGTGGGCAATTGCACTGTGCATCACTTACTTGGTTTGGTTTGTTTTTATTATCATAATTACTATATTTTACTTTGTTTTAGTTATTTAACTCTTCTTATATCAACCTACAAGTTCTACTGTTGCTTGTCCTCCCCATTCCACTGGCGGGGGCGGGGAGGGTGGTGAGTGAGTGGCTGCTGTGGTGCTTAATTGCCAGCTGCACGGTAGTGACATCAGGTCATTCTTATTGTGAGGGCTCCCACTTTGGGTGGAAGTGTTAGGTGTAATAAAAACCCTAAGATTTCTACACCCCAAATTAGTTTTATTTTTTGGTTGAATGAACTGTTCAGCGAGGGTCAACAGATGTTCAGCTCTCAGCACTCTGACTAAAAGGAGTGTAATGCTTCCATGATCTTTCCTGTCACCATCACACTTCAGCTAGTAGAAGCTGAGCTTTGAATGAAAAGAAAAAAAAGGTTCCTAATTAAACATAAAAACAAATTATCACCGAAGCTGTTACCTTCTTATCAATTAGCACAGGAGAGAGCAAATTGCAGTAAATTCTGGTATCCCGAATTTATTTTTTTTTAATATTCTCTTGTCTGCCAGAGTTTCACCCGCCAGCATGGTCCCAACAGGCGGGCAGGTGCGTCACGCAGCGAGGGGCTGGGAAATGAATCACAGCGTTTGCTTTGCCAGGGAGTTTTCAGAATAGCAAAACTCGAGTGGGAACAGCACTAAGCGACCAAACTTTAAATGCTTTAAATTAAAACGAACAGAGGCTATTTAGGACTAGGACAGAAATAGGAGCAAATAAAGCAAAATTCTGCAGAAAAGGCTCCCGGTGCATGAAGCACCTGAGAGCAATTGCCAAGGGGAAAGCAGGTGGGCGGGGGGGAGCTTCGGGACGGGGTTGTCCCGAGGCGGGGCTGTGCCGCTCCCCTGGGACGGGGAACCCCGCGACCCTCCCGGGGCTGCCGGCAGGGACCGAGCGGGGCCGCTCCGCCCCGGGGCCACATCGCCCGCTCCCCCTGCAGCGGCCCGGCCCTGGAAACGGGGAGGAGTCCTTAGTAAGAACCTGTGGCTTTACTTTTCTCTCTCGGCTTTTTGTGAGCCGTTTTTGTTTGTTTGTTTTAACACAATCAGTGTAGAAATTATGGCCATGTTCTTTGAAAGCATTTCATGTGCTTAGTGCCCGGTATGTGAAGCTCTTAACAGAGACCCAGCCATTTTAATAGATGCTCATTTAATACAGTCCTCCCTGTGTTTTTCTCCTGCAGCAACCACTATTACAACTCCTCATATAGGTCCTGAGAGTGAGCTAAACCTCTCCCCCTTCTCACCCTCACTCCTGAAGTGCAAGGTTTCAAAGCAAACAGAAAAAGAGCCAACAGATGAATAAAAGTTTTTGTGAGGCTGTTGTGTGGGGCTGTGTGTCACTGGGATTTATTCTTTTACCACCATGTGAAGTGCTGAACAGATCTCGAGAGTGAATTTAGAGCCTCTAACCAAGTGGTCTGTCTTACACATCCACGTGCCTTCTCTGTATCAGTTTGCAATGCCTGAAATCTCTTCGTGGGACAGGCACAAACACTGCACAAACATCATTAAACAGGAATGCTGATGCCCTGGTGCTAAGTACTCGTTATGAGGATATTTTGTACTGCTCGCTGTATTCAACCATGTGGTCTGTGGAGAATGGATATTTTTCAATTCATAGTAGTCACTGAGCTTCTTTAGCTTTGAGGAAAATGTGTGCAGACTTCACACAGGTCATTTTAGGGTAGAAATAATTTGGCTTGGCAGTTTTATCTGAAGGATAATGCACAAGATATCATTGGCAAGCGATTCCTTTAAATTACAAGTACGTGGAAAACATTAATCTATTGTATTCAGTCTCATGGCTTCTTATTTTTTCCCAGTGAGGCTACAAAAAGATTCTGTCAAAATGGGAAATAGTCTGGCCCAGATACTCTTAATGATCACCATGATATCTTTAATTTAAACTGGCAATATTGCAGGGGGCAATTACTGTAAAACAGCAAATACTGAATTTGTATTGATGTGTACAATGCCTTTTGGACTGGTTTTTGGTTCCTGGCATGTTGGGAGAGTTTACTGTGCGAGATATGTTATTCCCATGCCTATTGGTAAACTGGTTATGGGTCATACTGAGTTTACTGCTAGGAAGTCTTCTTTTTTCTTTTTATGGAGTTCTTATGGAATGTGTGCCACTATATTTCTTCTCTCAGCTGCCTGAGATAACAATCTTGCAATTTGTGGATTATTTGGAATATGCAGGTTACGTCTAAGAGTTGAATGAAATTTCTGAAAGAGTAAACCAATGGCCCATAGGCTTAAATTGATAATCAGGAATCTCTACCTCCACTGGCAAGGTATTTTAAAAATGCTGAAAGCCAGAAGAACATACATGGAGAATGTGTAGCTGTCAAAACTATAGACTGGGGCAAAGGAGAAAGGAAAATGGCTTGTCTAGGGCAGTACTGAAGTGTCAGTAGAATCATGGACTACAAAAAGTTGTCTGCCAAATGGTGGTCTCATCAAAATGAGCAACTGGAGTGTATCATTCTAGAAATCCCAAACATACATTTATTGAGTTCGAAGTGCTGATTTTTTTAGGGGAAAATTGTTCCATGATTTTTTTTTTTTCCTTTTTGATGAATCTGAAAAGAAATTTGAAGGCAGTAGCTGTATCTCTAACCTCTGGCAGATGAATACAGATTGTAAGCAGAACAAAAGGAGCTCAGCAAACTGCTTGTAGCCACCCTGTGCCACCACTGGCTGATCCCCAGCTGCGGCAGAGCTCCTGCCTTGGCTCAGCTGCCTGAGCTGCTTAACATGCCTGCTTCCCAAACCATCGCATCCCGTGAGCTGGAAACCTTTCCTCATCTGGTTTGCTTTGACTGAAACAACCAGGGAGAGCTTCCACAAGGGGCGGAGTCAGGAGATGCAAATGAGATGTTTTGCTGTAAATCCCGAGGGGAGTTAGAGCGGAGGGCTTAAACCACCGCTGGTTAGGAGCAGATGAATAGAGATGAGGTGGTGTTAATAGTCATGCAGGAGCCTGCTTCTGTTACCTCTTGGATGGCGTCACATGAAAAATGGGATTTCGTTGCAGCTGACACAGACAAATGTGTCTACATTGACTGGTTTAGTTGTTTCCAGGGGAAACAGCAAGTTGTGTGAGTGATCCTTGCTCTCACCATTGCCTGGGTACAGCTAAAGAGCAAAGGGGTTCAGCTTTGCTTGAGAAACAAGCAGAGTGGGTCACTAAGGCTTTTTTTTCGAATTTTTTTTTTCTCATAAAAAAAAAGAAAACACTTTGTTTGCAAGAACGTATCTGAAGGTCTTTGGCGTTTATATCTCATTCATAGACCTGTAATTTATCTCCAGTTAATATAACAACAAAATTAATAAAATAACCTTTGTTTTGATTCTTTGAATGATTCACCATCCCTCTTTGTGGCTGTTTTGTTCAAAAATATAGGAGGGGAGGGGGGAAGTGAGTATATTCTAGGTACAAAGGGAGAAGATAAAAGCATCGGTCTGTTTCTGTAGCTCCTATGTAATATTGCCATAGTAACGAGGAGCTGACTCTGGCTGTTCATCATGGAATCCTGAGGTACAGCAGACACTCTTCTTATTCAAAGGAATATTAGTAAAATACAGATTTTTAAGGTGTCAATAAAGAATTAGGAAAAGATTATCTGCCTTACATAGCACACTCTGTAAGCTAATAATAAAGTGCCACTTTGAAAGAAGACAGGGCAATTAAGGCATTTAGCAAACATCTATAATGCTGTAAATCAGAGCGTTTTATCTTCCACACAAAGCCATGCTGAGGTGTGATGTGCAGTCACAGATTATATATTTTGACATCAAATGTGCATGAGATGAGCAGCTCTCTCTTCTCTTCTGCCTAATACATTTCTGGCATGGCAGCTGGCTGTGGCTATTGCCAAATATTTGTACTGCAGCATCGACTGGCCGTGCTCTAATCCAGATTAAAGTGTAAGTGGGTAAAGTATTTTGTGTATTTAGAACTGTGTGATGTCTCCTAGATCCTGGTGCTATTTTTTAACCATTAAGCCACTTCAAGAGGGGATTAAATTCTGTTCCAGGTGTGTGCATCAGGTAAATGTCTATATTTTTGAAATTTCAGTGAAAAGTGGAATATTCATTCAATTGCTCTTGGGAAAAATTTGGGAAGGATAAAAATGTGCACTGATTTCGGTGCACAATTACTAACACAACTTATGGTTACTATTGTAACTTCTCTGTGCATTACAGCAAGAATCCGACATTTAAATTGTTGCATTTCTGTGTCCAATAGCAGCCTTTTTTTTGTAAGTCTTCTGTATTTGATCAAATGACAGATTAAACAGGATGTTTCTTTGTTACTCTGCACACACTTTCAAAGGTCTTATTAAATTGAAAATTGCTGGTTCTGTTTTTCTTTTCTGAAGGCTTTTTCAGCTTGAAGCGTGTTTCGAATGAGGGCTTGAAGCGTGGAGCAGAACTTTGCTAGCAGCCACGGCTGCCTTCTGGGATCAGGAGGTCAGAAGTGGCTGCAGGAGCAGGTTTTCCTTCACCACAAGTGTTCTCTGCCAGACTCTCATGCCTCTGGTTGGGGTTACAACAAGGACAAGAGCTCGAGGCAACAGCTCTGGGGAAAGTGATCTGTGCTCGGATGCCTGGGAAAATGATACAGATTCAGGTCAGAGCCAGGCTGAAGGGATGGAAAGACTCAGCCAGGAAGAGCAATAGCTGGAGGCTGTCGCTGTTGGAGTTTGCAGAAAAGGAGACTGAGCTGAGAATGCCGGCAAATCCCTGTGAAATGCCGAAGTAAATGGATGTCCCAACTCCTTCCGTGATTGACTCAGGTAGCAGGTGACAAAGTGGCTCCACAAACAGAGTCACTTTATTCACTCAGCTCTGTGCTGGCAGGAGGAAGGCTGGCATTCACTTTTCCCTCTTTGAGAAAAGCACCCGAGAACGTCTTACACACCTGCACACCGTGGCTGTGGGGCCAAGCACACTGAAGTTAGGTGTGAAGTAGTTCATCCATCCCCCTTCAGTTATGCGCTCGTACAGCCTTTTTATAAGTGATCTCAACATCACTTACGGCTTAGGCTTTGCTCTTGTGCAGCCTGGTTGTATTTCTAGGAGTTTGTTATGCCTTACCATGATGCGTTTTACGACAGTTCCCTGCACTGGCCACTGGAAAATGCCAGAACCCTCCTAATTATGCAGCCTGTTGGGCTGCACGTTGACATGTTCTGGTTGATGGCCGCGTTGCCCGGCGAAAGGCTGGCAAACCCAAGCTTTCACCTCCTGAGCATACTAATGGGATCTTTCTTGTGTTTCATCTGCCAGGGAGCCTGTGTGTGGGAAGGGAGCAAATAAAGATCGTGTAACTTGGTCTCTCTCCCCAGTTTGAACAGTTGCCTGAATGGTATTTTTATTGCTTGGCCGTGAGTAGTAAATACTTTTTTTTTTTTTTCCTGTGAAACTGTGTCCTATCTGACTTGTGGAGCTCCAGTGTCAAAAACAGCTCTTAGGGTTTCAAGGGCAGCTTTGTGTGCGTGGGAAACTGTGTGTTCAGGAGGAGGTAGGAAACAAGGATTTGGAAGAAGGAAAATTTGTTTGTGGATTACTGTTTCTTGACAGACCACTGTAGTTAAAAGAAAAAGCTGATAGTTTTAGGAGCAAATGAAGTGCAGGATTCCCCTCTGCCTGGTGCATGTCCTTGTCTTAGGGAGAAGTTCTTGCTTTGTGAGTGTCCTCTTTGCCTTGTCTAGTAGGCTCAGAAGAGAAGTTAGATATTCTCCCTCAGTGGTGTCAGCAGCCTGGTTGTTATGTTCCTCTTCTGGAAGGTGAGGGGATGTGGGTGTGAACTCCTTCATGCAGAGGGCGTGAGTGCAGTGACCACTACTAGCATTTTACTCAAAGTTTGCCATTTTGTAGGAGAGTTTTCACCATCAGAGAGATGACAGTGAAATGTTTCTGCTTGTAAAAGAACCCAGATCTTATAGACAGTAACAAATTAATAGCTAATTCACTACAAAAATGTTGAATGCAACATCTGAGTGCAGAGATTTGAGAAACATTTTTCTTGGGTACTTCTTTTTTACTTTAAGGATTTTAAATTATTTCCTCCCCACCTCTGCAGCCAGGGTATGAAAAAAGTCATAAAAGTCTCACTCCTGTGAGAGGGCAGATCTTCAGCTCTTAAGCCCCAGGCTCTGTTGGGTTTTGGTGTTTGGCTTGGACTTGTGAATGCTGCTCTGTGAGCTGAATACCTCAGCAGGATGGGGCAGTGCCAAGTGTTGCCTCACTGCAACTACATCCCTCTTTTGACTGCTGTGGATTCAGGCCCTTGTCTTAATTTATATGTGTTGTGATGCAGGTGCTTTTGCACAACAAAAACCTTTTTGTGTGGGGAAAAAGATAAAGTGCTGAGGTTGGGACTATAACGTGCACTCTCTGTGGGCCTTTGTTTAAATTCTTTAGAAAAAGCAGACAATGCATAATCTAACAGAAGGATGAAGCAATGTCGGCACAAGGAAGTGTGGGTTCAACACAGTGTCTTATGTGCAGCCAGCGATTAACCTAACAAGTGAGTGACCAGTTAAGAACATCAGCACACAAACAGGCAGATTTGAACTTGGCTTTAATAGTACATTTACAGTGACTTCTCAGCAGTTGTGTTCACTTGGACTAAGATTTGGGTCACACATAAAGGAAACGCGGGTATGCCAACATGGATCCTTGTGGGTCCCTTCCAACTCAGCATATTCTGTGATATGTCTTTGATTATTCATCTGCTGAATACTTTTTCTGCCTTTCCTTGTGTACATGCCAGGATGCTGCATGCTGTAACTCACCCTTGTGTGAGGCCAGCCTTGTATTACTTGTGTCGTTTCCTCTCCTTTCAACAACCACCTGTTGATTTATTCCTCGCCCTTCTCAAGGCTGAATTACCCTCGACAGGCGCTGCAGGAGGGATGGAAACTTAAGGTACAAGATATACTGCATGCAAAGTCTTAAGCTTTGCAAATGGAGAGTTGCATGGCTTAAAAGGAGTCTTAGACTCTCTTGTAGCAGAAAGTTTTCTCATGGTAGTTTAATTACTTCTTTGTTTCTTCCTGCGCTTTTGCTGCGCTGTCTTCAAGCCCCTTTGATGTTGGATCAGAACTAAACTTCAGACTTGTGTTGGTAGGGAAGGGGTGAGCAGCCACTGGCTCCCAACAATGCCTCTTCACCTAGGCTTATCTATACGTGTGTTCTGTGTGTTCACTGTGGACTGAAGCGGTGAGCTCGGCTCCAGGGAGCTTACTGAATTGTCTCGGAGTGGTGCTGCTGGGAAGCTCTCTGTGGAAAGAGGCAAATGGGATGTCACCAGGGAGCTGCTGCAAGATGGAGCGGGGGAGGGGGAAAGAGAAAAATAAGGTTGATGTGAAGAGGAGCAGACAGGAGCTCAGGGACATGGCACAACAACAAAATACCTCAGTCTGTGGCATGGTTCCATTTCTCTCCTATAAATCTTGCACTGCAGACACAATTCTCAGTAGCATCATCTTGCCTCTAGAGAACGCGAGCACCTGCACCATCTGTCAGCCCCGTCCTCTCTGAGGCAGGAGATCCCCGTGCTGTTCGCTGGTGCCTCGGGTGTACATTCATCTGAAACCACAGCACGGTCAGTGCCTTTTGCCCCTGCTGCTTTTGACAGAGCTGTAAAGGTTTGCTTCGCTTCTCTGCTCAGGATCCTGCAAACGTTGGATATAAAAACGAGAGGAGAGCTGGCATGGGTGGAACTACTGCTACTGATTTTAAGTTTCTCTCTTTAGCCCTCTCACTTACAAAACGCTGTCAGTGCCATAAGGTGTTATTGCTGTGGTTCTTCGCCCCAGGCAGTGTTGCTGCCTCATACTTGGAGGGTGAGGGCTGGCAGGTGGGTGCCAGGACTGCCTTCCACTCTCCTCCACACAGCAAGTGCCTGCAGGCCTTTCTGCAGGGTGGGAACCACCGGGATTAATGCATATTTGCTCGTGTCCTTGGTAGCAAAGGATTACTTGCAATGAAAGCGGGAGTCTTCCCACTGTGAGCAATGTGCCTCCTGAGCAGTGCTTTGGTGTTTAACCAGTGAGATGGATTTTGCAAATAAACTGGAGGAGGAAGGAGTGGAGCTTTATGCTTGTGTTCTTGCGGTTTGTTTTTGTTGTTTTCTTTTAACAAAACCGAGCTTCTTTTTATATGTCAGTCATTTTTATTGTACTGTCGTTTTGCTTGTTGTCACATCTGTCTCATTTTGCTGCTTATTAGATACACATTAGACATTCACTGACTTTCAAAATCAATCACTGGCATCCTTGAGATTTCATAGCAACAAATTGTACTACAGAGAGAGAGGGAGAAGCGATGTTGCGCAGGAATAATGTCAGTCACGCCAGGTATTTCTGTGAGATGGCAACTATTTTCTTTGCAGTTGTCAGTCTCCTGCAAACAAGACAGATGTAGTCAGACTTTGTCTCAAATGGCACTTGGTAGGGGCAAGTGAATGTGCACGTTCACTGTTCTGTGTTGCCTCTTGACCTCTGGTGAGGGAGCTCGTGCCACCTCAGAAGCATTGCCACAAGAGCTGTGGCGTGTATGATTTGGATTGAGAGGACGCTTTCTGTAAGGTCTCTTTCTTGGAATGGCACTTAGAAACTTGGTGAGCCCAGAAAGGTATCAGGCTTAGTCAGAGTTGGGTGCTGAGCATCTGATAGTCTAGAATAAACCAAAAAACCCCAACTTGTTGCAGATATGCTAAACAATATAAGATTTTTCTGTATCCGGTACAGGAATACTTTAGTTCCTCGAGCCAGATCTGAGGTCACGGGTCAGTGCAGGACAAAGAGCTGGTCTGTTTTATGCTCCTGCCACTAAAAACCCATTCCAACCCAGACCTCAAAAATTAGAGCACTTCAGGTGCTTATCCTGAACCTGCATGTTGTTCTTGCCTGGAATACTTGCCCTTTCCTAAAGCTTAGAGAGGGTCTGACAGATACCTTCTTCTGTCAGGTAGTACAGCTCTTCCAGAGCAGTCTAATTTTAGTTAGACGTTAATGAAACCTTTTTTTAAAATTCTGTGAGGTTTTTTTTTTGTTGTTGTTGTTTGTGGGTTTTTTTGGTCTGTACTCATAAGAATTGCTTTGATTCTTTGATATCCCAATAAAAGTCTGGGTGTTTTTAAATGTGCAAGAGACACTCAACCAATTGACATAGTTTACTTCTTTGTATCAAGACTCTGAGCAAGTCTTGCATACCTGTGAGCCACCAGAGCTGTTGTTCTGCCACAGGCCATCCCTCCAGACCTCCAGCTTTGTCCACGTCCTGCAGGTCATGAGTCACAGCTGCTTACCTGGTGTGGATGTCCCTGATACACTAATTGCATCACATGGAACAAGAACCTTTGAATTTCAGCAGGATTTACAGGTTGTCTATGACATCTTTGGGGTTTGCTGGTGGTGCAGCCTGTAGGATTTTGGCCATCCAATTCTGCTCTGTGCAGCAGAAGATTGTGTCTGCTGAGTGTGAACTTGCCAGTAAGGATGCACAACTTCCACTCCAGTTTACTGGAGATGTCTGAGAACCAGATGCTTGTTCTTGGTATACGTAGTGTGGATAAGTGTGTTATGGCCAGCTATATTCTAACTTCATTCTTGGTTTGAATGATATATTGGCAAAGACAACCCACAAGGTATCCATTGCCACAATTGCACAGCTTCTCTTTTTTGGCACCAATTTATCTTAGTACAGAATAACCACAGAAGGGAACTCTCAAAGATGGCAAACAGAGGGGATAAATGTCAAATTAGCATGTAGTGAGGAAGATGAAGAAGGTGTGATGAAACAGTCCCTAATGGATCAATGTCATTATGGAAGGCTGCCTAGTAACAGACAGCACTGAATTTCAGGATTTCCGATCAAGTAGCAAGGAAATCACTCAGTTGCTCAAAGGCTGGCACTCCTTTTTTAGTACACAAGAGAGTTTCTGTATTGGTGGAGCACTTTGGTTTAACTGGTAAGAGAATGGATCCTGATATCAGTTGTGGTTACTCTACCAGCATCTTTCATGAACTTGTTTATTTTTATTCTTTGTTTATGTCTGTGTGGGCAAGAGCAAAATTTGATTATGTAGCCTAAAATGCTGAAGGCAGTCTTCAGAACAACCTCCCACATACTAAGGGAAATGAGATTTTTAGGTGTGGTGTTCTGCTGTCACTGTGCTGCAGTGCCCATTGTTTTCATCAGCTAGCAGGGGAGAGTCTGCGCAGGAAGGCTGGCAAGGAGTCCTTTGGTCCTTTTCAGTATAGAGTATTCCCCTGTGCATCAAATGAGAATCCACCCTGGTTAACCCAGGCATTAGAGGGGTGGTATTCAACAGTATTTATTTGCATAATGGCATCTGAAAATATGTGCTGTGTCAGAAGACTCTCTCCAAAAAAGCTTTTGTAGTGACTGTTGCGGGATACTCTCAGTATTTTCTTACTGCTCTAGTGTTTACTCCATTGGGGTGCAGTTTGACACAGCTGGGTCTCGGCTCGTGCCTTGCTGATAACTAAAAGAGATTTGTTTTTACTTCAGGAACCATCGTGTCACTCGCAGGACAGTGCATGCAGCAGCGTGACAGCTGTGGCTCTGCAGTGCCAGAGACAGTAATGGTACACAGCTGGAAAGACACCTTGCGTTCAGACTTGTTAGCAGGGCCTGTGGAGACAGACAAGGGGTAATGGTTGCAAACTGAAGGAGGGTCAATTTAGATTAGATACAGGAGGAATTTTTTTACAAAGAGGGTGGTGAAACCCTGGACCATGTTGCCCAGAGAAGTGGTGGATGTCCTATTCCTGGAAACATTCCGGGTCAGGCTGGACTGGGCTCTGAGCAACCTGGGCTAGTTGAAGACGTCCCTCCTCATTGCAGTGGGGTTGGATGAAGTGACCTTTAAAGGTCCCTCCCAACCCGGACCATTCTGTGATTCTACAATTCTGCTGGTAATTTGAATGGACTTTTCTTTCAGAGAGCTAGCTCCTATGGCTTTTCTTTCCCTCCTCTTACTGTATCTCTGGCCATACATCGCTGTTTGGCATATTCTGCAGCAGGAATGGCTTCTCTGTACATTAAGGCATCCAAACTCCCGGGGGCTCGGGCAGCATATGGAAACAAGCGTCTCCCAAAGCCTCGGCACGGGCTGCGGGACCCGGGCAGGCGGGGGCCCAAGGACACTCAGGTCAACGTTGCCATCTACTGGGGCTCGGCAGGAGCTGCCAGTTGCCTACAGCTGGGAAATCCCGCCTTCTGGTGCCTGTAGTCTGCGGCTGGAAAGTGTGCGGGTATTAGTGTGTATAGGCCAGCAGCTGCTGCCCAGGTTCGTTGAAGATGAGTTTAGGGAAAAGAGGCTTCCAGAAACTGGGGAAGGAAAAGGGTCCTTGGACTAAATCTGCTGTCGCCTTCTCCGTTTCCCAGGAAAAAAAGCCACCACTGCTATGGACATTTGCTTCAAGCAGTTACTACTGGCCTGTACTTTGACACTTGTAAAGTATTCTGTACGAGGTGGTTTTGCTCATATTCCTTGCTCTGTGCCCTAAATGTCTCAATTGCCAATTTAGCCAACCCATACTTGCATCAAATAGAAGTGTTGGTGCGTTTGTGCTCCTAATTTGGTCCGTAGCACTCTGAGGAAAGTTAAGCATCATCTTCTTTGTTGCATTAATTAAATTCCTTTAACTGTATAATGTGGGTAGATTTCTTAGGTGTATATCAAAGACTAGTCTGTCTCTTCCATTTCAAAGATAAACACAATAAAACAAGTATGTGAAATGACATTTCAAAGGGCTTATTATTTAAACAGTTTCAACTTGCTAAACCAGCTTGAGCTCCTTTAGTTTTTCTTTTTATTTTCCATCTATCCAGGGTGGAGATAGAGATAGATATATATATTTTTATATATATATATGATGAAAAATACATGTTTTTAACAAAAAAAAATCTGCCAAGTGTAAATTAGTTAGTGAGACTTCCCCTTTCTCCCACCCCCTCAAGTGTCAGCTTAAAATGTAATTAGATCTCTACAGGCAGAGAAATGCTGTTTATGATCCTGGGACTTGCTGAACAGGGAAGTTCAAAAACAGAGAATTCAGATCTCAATGTCTGATTTTAGTGCCACAGAAAATCTTGAACAGCAAAAGGAGAAAAAAGTGTGAAATTGAGGAACGGGAGGATGTTGGGAAGAGGGGGTAGCCAATATTTAGGTATGAAATTCTTTGAATTACAAGAAGAAATTTTTTTCTCAGAAAGATTTTATTTATATTTTCCTCTGAGAGTTTTCTTGGTGGAGGAAAGGATTTTCTTTCTCCAATTCAGGTAAAACAGACCACATGGTACTGAAGGCTAGGATTATTAAGGTGTAACTTCAGCATAGATGCATATATGTTTCAACAATTCACGCATTGTAATAGTAACTCGCAGGTTTAAAAGCAGAAAATAATGACTGTGCACAAACCACAACAACAGCAAAATAAATCAGGTGAAAGGAAGGCTATTTGTAACAGTAACTACAAGAGTAATTATTTTTTTTTCCAATGATAGGTGTAAAAAAACCTGAGAAATTAAAACCACTTTCCTAGTTACACAGTCACTGAAAAAATAACCTAGTAAGAAATGTGATTTGTTTTGTTTTCTTGTTTTACTTTGGTATATGAAGAAATCCTGAACTAAATAATATAAATAAAACAAGATCTTTTAGTAACAGACAGAATTAAATTGCTGTTCCTAGAAACTGCAGACAACCCAGCAATCTCCAAACAGTTTTTATAGCTTGCAATTCACCAAATGCCAATTGTGGAAATCTCCTTCCTGTCTGTCACTCAGGTTGCTAACAGTGATATCCTTTTATGGACTCTTACCCTTTGCAGTTGCTATTCTTTTTTTTTTTTTTTTTTTTCCCCTCAGAAGAGGAGAGAGCTTTCCAAAACTTTCTTGGGTGAAGCATGCCATATTTTCAGGAAGCACTGGGGAACAATCCTGCCTGGAGTGAAATAGCACATTTATTTTGGTGACTTGCCAGTCCCCAAAATCCCTGTGGGTATCAATATCTAAATGTTAGGGGATTTTGTACAGGTTTTGTAGGTTTGGTCTGTCAGCTTGGCTGTACAACAGCTTTGCTACATGATAAGAATTCTCCCCCATGTTTGAATCAAAGTTTTTGCTCCTGATGGTGTTATTTTGTTTAGCTATGGATTTCCACATGCTGTCTTGGACTGTTATTGCCCAGCTTGTGATTCTGTTTTTACACAATGTTGTTAAGCTGGCTCGCTGACAGGAATACAGTCAGAGCTGTGAGCTGAATTCTGTTCCTTTACTACTAACTAGTCTGCAGGCAGAGAGACTTCTCATCCTCGCCGCTCTCTCATGTGCTGAGGCTTCTGTCAGCTCGAGGATTTTGTGAGGAGGTGCCCCCCTGCCTCTTAGCAAAGCTTTCCCTGGGGTATCCTCGTTTCTTTGCACTATTTATTCCTCCAGCAGGGTCAGTGAGGATATGAACGTGTTGGTCTCTCGAACAGATGCCACCAATCAGTCTAGCACTTCTTTCTAATTTTAATGGAGATGAGCTACTCGTTGTAATTTCTTGAATCTCTCATTTAGGATGTAGGGAGACCATAAATCTTAAAGCAACCAACATTCCCAAATCCTACACTTTGAAGTGAATGGGAGCTCCTGGGTCATCAGCACTTTTCGGAAATAAGCTGCTTAACTAGGTGTCCGAAGCCATTACAGTCTTGTCTTTTTTTCTTTCTGAAAACTTTGGTCTCAATATTTGAGGGAATATACAACAAAAAGTTTGCACAGTGTGAGCAGTGCTTCCCTGAATAACCTCAGACAAACGTGTTGGATACTGCAGCATCCAAACTCAGCACTCCTGAGCACCAAGCCAAGAGTTTGGCTTGAAGATTACATTACATTTATTATTAGATTTTGTTTGGTGGGAGAGATTTGGGGTTTTTTTTTTGCTTTCAACATTGTTATTAAAAAAACCCTAAACAAAACCAAGAAAACCTAACCCAAATATCAGTCTTGTTGTGGTTTTTTTGTTTGGTTTTTTTTGGGGTGGGGTTTTTTTGTTTGGTTTGGGTATTTTTAATTTGGTTGGGTTATTGTTTGTGTTTCTTTAAGTTTCTGTACTTTTCATTCCCTATCTTACATCTTCTCCTTTGAAAACTTACTCTTACTTGGGTATGGTGTGGGATAGTCTAAACAATTGCTATAAACATCTGCCAAAAGATGTTCCTCTGCAGAGTATAACGTAGCTAAATGTATGCAATATATTTTTATGTTCTTATTCTTGCTTCCTCGTCTTTGTCTTTAGCTGGAAATTCAGTTTAACTCCATAGTCACTATAGATTATTGAGTTAAGCTGTGTGCTGTTGCTTGAATTGGAGACTATTTTTAAAGAACAAATACAATTTTTCCAGTACATAAACTATGTAGCCAATATACTGAAACCTAGATGAAAAAAAAAGACCATTTTCTGAAAAATCCTTGCAAGTCGGTTAGGAAAGGAGGGGAAGAAACATGAAGGTAGTACTATGGCTTATCAGCTATTAATGGATCATATCTTGGCACAAGTGTTTACATTTTACCTCAGGGTAAACTCTTCAGCCGGTGTTGGCTGACTCTTGAGGGCTGACTCATCTTGGCAGCAGCCTCCAGCAGCCTGGCTTCTTGTGGCAGCCCATGTGGTGTGGGACTCATGTTTTAATGGCACAGCCACACTTCCGTGACAGCACTTTTGTGGCGATCTCAATGATCTCATTGTGGGCAGGTGCTCATATTTTGTACAGGGGGTTGTTCTGTCAGAGTAATCTTGTACTGGGAGCACAGTGGCACAGTAGTCTGGGGGGCTCACAGGTGCCCAAGCACTGCAAAGAAGTAGGTAAGAGATGAACTACCCTGGTGGAGGAGGTGAGGGGCATTCCCTGTGCTGGAAGTGTGGTGCCCTGCTATTGCTTGTAACCCTGCAGCATTATTTGTGTGCTGGGTCTTTGGCAGGCTGCAGCAGAGCCACCAGCAGTCTGAGTTCCCGCTTTGTATCCACACGATCTGGACCTTTACTAAGTGGAGGACCCACGCTGGAGCAGCCTGTTCCTGAAGGACTGTGCCGGGGATCCACGCTGAAGCAGTTCATGAAGAACTGCAGCCCATGAGAAGGACTTACCTGGGAGGAGTTTGTGGAGGACTGTGTCCCGTGGAAGACACCATGCTGGAGCAGGGGAAGAGTGTGAGGGCCCCTCCTCATAAGGGGGAAGAATTGGGAGAAACAACATGTGATGAATTGACCACAGCTCCCATTTCCCAGCCAGGAGTAAAGTTAAGGAAGAATAGAGGGGTTGGGGGAAAGGTGTTTTTAAGATTTGGTTCTATTTGCCATTATCCTACTCCGATCTGATTGGTAAAAGATTTAAACTATTTTCCCCAAATCAAGTCTGTTTTTCCTTTGTGGAAACTTTTCCACTGTGGACAGTGGGAGAATCTCTCTGTTCCCTTATTTTGACCCAATACTGTATTTTCTCTCCCCTGTCCAGTAGAGGAGGAGAGGGATGGAGTGGCTTCTGTAGGCACCTGGCCTCCAGCCAGGGTCAAACCCCCATAGAGCCTGAGGACTCTGGAAAAAAAAAAAAAGCAAACCAAAACAGATACATGGTTCTTCGGATATGCTGTCTCATCTTTCTTATGCTTTGGCTTTCTCCAGTTCACAGGATGTCTGTTGCTGTTCCTGTCTTCACACAAGCCTAGTCCTGACAGGGAGCATTGAAAAACCAAAGGAAAGACAGTCAATGTAGGGCAAGAGAGGCAAAGTTCATCACCTCTCATTGGCAGCCTTACAGTGGCCAGTAAAACATGGTTAACATCTGTGGGATATAGTAAGGCAATTGAATAGATTTAGGATTTGGTTTTCTGTTTGAACGTTAGATTGAAATGTGAATGGTTGTCACAGAAAAAAAATTACATCTGTGAGTTTCACGTATCCACTACTCTGACAAGGGAAAAAATGTGCTTCCATGATGCAGGTGAAAGCAAGATTACTGTTGTAAACCTAAATAGCCCCAGATCAAACAAGCTAAGTTGTTGTCTCTTGGGGTTTCCTTTTTTTTTTTTTTCCTTTTTCTTTTCTTTTTTCTTTTCTTTTTATTTAGTTTTATCCTAGAAAGAACAATACAATTGCCAGTACTGCTCCCAGACCCTTTAAGATCCTTCTTCTGGGATGCTAAACTTTATTTCCACTGCTGAAAAAGGATTTGGAAAATGGACAGTTAGCAAACTTGCATTGTCCTGAGGTGTGTGAAGTGAATTTGCCAAGATTAGTTTCCTTGCTGACTTCATCATGTTGACCTCAGTGTAAATCAGCATCTCCTCTTCCTAAAAGTAATGGGTTTTTATGACCTTGGGGTGGACTTTGTATATGGTTTATGCTGAGTGGGTTCTCCTGCACTACAAACTGGTCCTGAGTGGGCTGATGGAGGGAGGAAGATGATGGTGAAGACGGCTTGCTTAGGTGTCAAAACTGGTGAGAGGCAGCAGAGCAGGACTGAGGTTGGGGCTAGTGATGGTAGGATACACACAGTGTCACAGAGGAGCTTTCTCAAATTTCCATAATGATGGAATTGTTGCAGCCACTCTGATATTTGGGGCCCTGACAGCAATGATCAAAATTAGCTTGTGTTTGCACAGAAATGCTTTCATTTCAGTTTTGTTTGCAGGGTTGGCCATCACCTACAGATGATGCGCATTTCCTAATAGTTCAAAAATATCTTGGACCCTTCCCAAAAAGCATTCAGTGGATTCAGTTACGCCCATGTGATCTTTAGCAGCTGCCACACGTCAGAATTTGAACTGAGCCTGTCAAGGTTGACGTGAATGTTTGGTAAGCCACTGGAAGAAAGCTGGCTTGATTTTACACACGTAGGAAGCTCTTAGGCAGTGGGTCATAAATGCTGTACGGATTTCAAGGATAATACTTGAATCAGGAAGACAAAATGGCTTTGGAGCATCATCTGAATGGCGTCTGAAGTGATGCAGGACAGCTGCCCAAGGGCTGCAGGCACATGTGCCCTTCACACCTCACAGCCTACAGTACAGAATGCGGCCAGCATTGAACTTCCATGTGTTTTGTATGCTACATCAGCATGTTTATGTTCATCTGTCTATGTGCAGCCCGCATAACAATAAATAGATTGAGCTCTGGTTTATGGTTTGTCCACTTCGTGAAGGTTTAAATGTTCCTCTTTTGGCCCTGGCTTTTTAGGTCCTGCAGCTAGGAAGCCAAAGTAGATTTGCAAGAGGTAATAGTAGTTACTTGACTTGTTGCTGTTCTTTCGGTGTCACTGTAACCGGATACACAAGCATCAGGGCACAGCCTTCGAGACACTGTGACGGTCCCCTAGACCTCCTCCCTCTGTAAGGGAATCTGGTGCCTGAAGCTCTGGACCCTCCTACTTGTCTTCTCAAAGCTGGATTTCCAGCTTTGAGAGGGGGGTGAGAGACTCTTGTCCAGAGCAGAGATCACGTGAGCAGGTGAGATTTAGAGATGAACATCTTTGTGCAAGCAGTTGTGCCATGGTGGCTGCAGTTGTGTGAGTGAGGAAGAGCCCCTTTGGAGGGGCGCAGGTGCCTCATTTCAGAGTGACCTGGGCTACTTTTCTGAGAGCCCTTTGAAGTCAGCTGCACGACACGAGGGCATTTTGAACCATTTGCAATGCAGGCATGAGACATCTTTGGGTGGCACTTTGCTTCTGCTCTTTTCATTCTCCTCAGGAGAAGGTCAAGTGAACAAACGAAACTCCCTGTGTACAGATGACAGTAAAGGGAAGGAGAATCCCATTTACTCATTTATTTCATATTAAAAATGGAAAGGCTGCAAGAATTTCTTCAAGCTGACAGATAAGAGCAACTGATGAGTGACAATTGCCCATTTCTTTGGTTGACTGCTGAAGTAATTGTCAGTAGAGCCTTAAGCTGACAGAAATAAGTTCGAAGATAAGAATCTTCCCAGGATAGGAGAAGATATTTGACACGATTTTACTAGTAGCTCTACACATACGTGCTGGTCAATTGACCAGACTGAAAATATAAATGTATTGAAAAATATATCTCTGTATCTATCTATATTTTTTTTTTAATGTAAAATGCTTAAGCCATATAGATTTTTTTAAAAACACGAACAAAACTTCTTGCTATGATTTTTGAAAGTTTCATCAAAGCAACAGTTAATAAAAGGGAGAAGCTTCTGTGTCAACAGGTTAAAAACAATCACACTTTTCCAGAATTTTTATTTCAAATTCAAACGAAAATCACTTGTGCATTGTGGGGTTTTTTTAGTTGTTGTTTTTTAAATTTTTTAAAATTCCATTTTGCATATGCTGTTCAAGCAGAAGGCCTTTTTTTGGTGTCTGATGATGAAAAATTTGTCCTAATCTATTTTTGTTGTCCAAGAAATATGAAAAAATCCCCAAGCTGAAATGGTGAAAACAAAATTTGTTTGGGGGAGAAGATATATGGAAGCCTTCCTTGAGTGTGTGGTTAAATTAATTTTTAGGATATGTGGCACCAGATATACTGGATGTAATTTCTGGATTTTTTTTTAATGGTAAATACAAATTAGGATAAAGACATAGTTGAGATTAGTCTTGCCTACTACTTTTTATTATTCTTTGTATCGCTTTTGTAAATTTTTCAGCATTGTTTTAAAAAGATTTAACTTTGAAATATCTCTGCAGTTTACAGGTGGGTAGAATCTCTCTCCAAGTTTTCCACGGGATGCAGCAAGCTGTTTAAATAAATGCTGCCAATTTCTGTGCTTTTGATACCAGGATTTTTTTCATGACCTAGTAATTTACGAGGGTTTGCAAATGAGTGGCCTCATTTTGCATGTGAGGTTACCAGGGAAGAGCAAAACCTGCTCCTAGTAAGTCTCAAAGGCTTGGATTCTGTTTCGATCCTTTGAGGGTTTAACTGTAACTGAGAAACATTACAACAAAAATAACAGCTTAACTTTGCACGACATTTTCATCTGAACTCGTAATTAAAAAATACGTAGTCTGATTTACCCCCTGTGGGAGAGGAAAATAAATCTCCTGCTTAAGACAGCTATTATATCTGGTGCCACATATCGGGTTGTCTCTACAGGTCCCTGTCAAAGCGGAGTTGTAGGCTTATTAGCATCCTATTAATATGTGCATAAAATGTAGTCTGTGTCTGAGCCCAAATACACAAGCAGGGAAATCAAAGAGAAATCCTTCACACCTTTTGCTAGCTTCATCCTGAACTTTTATTTAGCTTAAAACAACTTCCTTAAGAGAATTTCCTCTTCTAAAGGAAACACTTTTCTCCATACTTAACAGGGGAATACTGCATTGAATTATTTTTGGAGTGACACAGCCACCATTGGGAGAGAATTGCTTTAATCACGACATACAAATCTTAATTTTGTCTTGTGTAAAGTATCAATCCATTTTAAAAGTATTGACCCATCTGTGGCTTTTTTTCTTTATAGCTAAAGGTTAGGGAAATGTTGAGCAGAGAGTATTTTCCCTTGTATTTTATCAAAGTCTTTTTAAGAAAGGGTTACAAAGGCTGCTCTGTGTTACAAGTTTTATTTACATGAACAACAGGAGCATACTCATTTCCGTACTTTAGGGCTTTATGTATACTACAAAGTTACCTCAAACTTGGGTCAGTTTCATACCGACTTAGATATTGCAGTGAAAAAACCTTGTCTTTAACAGTCATTGTAATTTAGAATTCCAACTGTTTAACTTATGTTAGTAAGCAGTGAATTTAGACTGAATTAATATAAGTCACTATTAAACTGAAATAAGAGGTTTGTAGGAGTTTAAATTTCAGTGTTTCGTTTAAGTGAGAGCTGAGAGTTGCAGGTGGGGAAGGAATAGGATAGATCCTTGCATGCACTGTTTTGTCTGGTGCCTTGCCTCTAATGTGCCTCATGAACTGTTAGGAATTGTTTAAAAAAAAGTAGGTAATTCTGTTAAGGCTTGAGAGTTAAGAAAAACTTCATTTGGTAATGGAAGTTGAAGTGCTTTTAAAATCAAACCAGTTATGTTCTTTAGATAAATCTAATTTAACAGTTCAGACAGTTTCCAATTGCTTAAAGTAGTTCAAACCATCAAAAGTCTATTTTTATATTTTGTTCTTCAAGATTTTTTTTTTCCAAAATATTTTCCCCCTCTATTTTCCTGACCTGTAGCTGCCAGTGAAAGTGTCCCCTGAATTGCCTGCAGCTACTGTCCTGCAGAACCAGCAGCCTCCAGGCAAGCTCTTCCCACACTCGTGTGCCAATGGGTCTGGAAAAGTTGCTGTATCCAATTACTAAGTTGTCATAACAATTTGTAAAAGTATGTTAATGCTTCTTTTTGCGGGAGTGCCTCGCACATTATTGCTCAGGGCTTCCACGGCACTATTTCCCATTATGTGTGTATGTCAGATAAGCACATGGGGGACTGGAAAATGCAGACTTCCTTCACCTGGGCCCGCACACACAAAATGGTTGAACTTTTGTAGCCTTGTCAACTGTGTCACGTGGGCCTCGAAGCCTAAAAAGAAACAACAGCTCAAGTTTTCTTCTCTTCTAGTATCTTCAGCTTGTTTAAACTGTGTTTTCCACAGTGAGTTATATACATGGATTTAGCATATATATGGAAATTAAATTTAAAAAATAAATCCAACAATTTTTTTTCTGCCCAAGATCTACCTGTGAGGGAGACTACATTTGTGGAAACTAATAGTTCAGCTCAGCTCTTTTGTTGTAAAGGCCTGTAGATGTCTAGTAGCACTCATGTTCATTTGCAGGCATGTCTGCAGGGCCATGGTGTGCCCTGGAGCATTTCGGGTATAGAGCAGGAAAACAGCAATGGTGATGAAAATAAGCATATTTAACTGTGTGCTGACAAACTTTAAATCAGCTTCATCCCAACCATTTTAAACTGGAAGTACTTGAGATACATGAAAATATTACTATTAATATTTGTGAAGCAAAAGTCTTTAGAGCTGATTACCTCAGACCTACTTTGAAGTGAGCCTCCAGCTGTTCCTCTTTGGCACTTGGAGGCTCCCATCATGAAGCAGGACTGAGGTTGGATGGATGGATGGATGGACAGACATGCTTTGCCTTGTGTGTGCCAGCTGCCAGTGGGTGTTTCGGTCCACAGTCCCATACTAGAGGTAGCTCAAAGTAAAGAAAACCTGGGTGCATAGTGGGTCCTCAGCACTGACTTTCATTCTGCAGGTTCAGCTTCCTCTGTTCTGTGCTGTGCTAATGTGGACAAGGACAGAGATGTGCTCCCAGATTCTGCTCGTTTCATTAATCTTAATGTGTCCATAATGCATCTTATGAGGTGTGAAACTCTTGGTCCTCTTGAGTCATTTGTACTGATGTAGTCTGTAAAACTGCATTGAGACTTAAAATCTTTAGCTTGGGGATGCAGTTCATTGGTATATTAGCAGATAATCACTCATTTTTAATCTTGACAGCTATTTATTTTGAGCAAATAAAATAAAAACAACCTAAAGACTGCAGGCCTGGTTATGCTACTCTGTATTAAAAAATCAAAGTGTGTAGGACTAAAGAATGGTAATTTTGGAATTCTTCTCAGATGCTTTCTTCAGAAGAAAAAAATTTGGAGAATACTGAAGAGGAAGAGGGGAAAAGGGACTGCAGGAGAAACTGAGAGCTGGATTCTGATCCAATGAAGGACCTGCATCCATTTCTCTGTTGGATGCAGCAGGTATTACGAGAAAACCCCCATAAAGTAGGTCTGCAGTGAAGCAATGCATCTAGAGACATGCTTTAATGCTTCACATTCACCACCTCTGTGAACTCAAATCTCACAGTTGTTCTGTGTGGGACTGCACATATGAGATGGGTTATCGAGAGCAGAAGCAAGCAAGTGTGCCCAGCGTAGCCACGGCTTTGCTCCTCTCACTGCCTGCAGAAGCCCAGGCTTTGGCTGTCTGTGAGCTACCCTGGCTGGAAACCGGGGCTGTAAAACTGTAGTGTGTGACCTGATGATCTCCATGGTGTCTCCTGGTGTTCCTGTTTTACGGTCCTTTCACACCTCTCCAGCCTTCCCAGTGCTTGCATTACTGGAATGCAGCACCAGACTCTGGGACAAGACAGGTGAAATGGTTGTAAAGTGACTAGGAAATGAAAGCTCCCCTCCTCACCCATTCTGGATTTCCATGGGATTGTTACCATGACAGGGTTGTAGTTATATTTAAAGGAACACAAGATGTGAATCACTGTATGTAGGCCGGCGTTTCAGTTGTGACTGTGACAGTTGCTTTTCAGCACCTGAATATCGATACAGTGCTGGTAGATATCTCTGAATCTTCTCAACCAGCCACAGCAATGCAGAGAAATGCAGATCTCGTGTCTACATTTTATCTGCTTTGTGGCATCGGGCTCTGACTTCTAGAATTTAGAGCCACTTTTAAGCAGATGCTCACCTAATCATGTCTTTATGCTTTCTCCTCATTTTTAAATAATTGACGTGAGAAGGGAAAATCCTAAAGAGGATGACAGTAGCAAATAAACAGAGAAAATCAGTAAATGCAATGTCTGCCCCTTTCTCAACCTGTTTCTGAGTTTAGTTCATTCAGGGCTTGTGAAGTAGCACATTGTTTTCTCCATGCAGGGAGAAACTGTGACTGAAGATCATATATGTTACTAGTACAAGCCTGAATTTTTTCAATTTCTTGAAGAGTTAGCCTTGCAAGAATGCCAGGTGTGAATCTCATCAAAGTATGAGATATTTTTCCGTATTTAATGTAACTCTTAGTGGTTTAAAAGAACTTGCAGGCAGAGCCCAGTTGGGCTGAGCAGGTTTTTATTCTGAGATATTTGCCTGTGTGGAATGACCTGCATTTATTGGCAGTAAATGGTAGCACATACTTAGCTGGCATGGAGAAAAGGAAATAGTGCCACTGGTTTCAGTAGTGCAGGAGGCACCGTGGAGAGATACTACTGACGAGAGCTGCTCTCACTGTTTGCATGGATGTCGTGCAAAACTGAAATAGAACCTTGAACTCCTGAAGAACAGCAGATGTGGAAAAACTCTTGTCTCTAATTGACACTGTGGTGTCAGGTGAATAGAAGCAGTGAGCTAAACAAGTTCCTTCTCTGGGTTAAATTTCATTTCTGATCTCAGGAGTGATGACATGTTCCCACCTTTCCTCTTCGGCAGCGCTGACAGATCTGTCCTTTACTTGGTAACATGCTCCCACTAAATGTTTCAAGTTTTTTTATATATCTCTGTCACATTTAAATGGCTAAGAGGTTTGCAACACACAATTTCTTAATATTCAGAACGTGAACCTCATTTTCTTGGGAAAACAGAACAGCATGAACCTTATTCCCTTATGAAAACACACAAAACTTCCACAAATCTCTGACTAATAGATATAGTGATCTACAGTTTGAAGGATGGAGAGTGTAAGATGATTTTTTTGCAGGGGAAATTTAAATTTTGACTTTCTTTGTAAGCCAAACATAATGGGAATTTTCACAAGTGTGTGAATCTTTATAATCCTCCCTAATCTTTGTAGCACGGGATTCCTCTCAACATTAGCTGCTAAAAGTTAAGTATCTCTCCTAAGGGAGTAAAATCTAGGAAGTGATTCCTCGCCCTCCCCCAGCAGATACCATGCCAGGGATTCATCTCACCTGTTTTACTCACCTATCCTAGAATGGGATAAATGGCAATCTGGAGACACTTATCTCCCTTGCGTGACTACAGAAGGAGCCTAGATGACGGGCTTGGATGAGCCACCTGATTCCTAGGTGGCTGTAGAGCAGGGACACTACCTCTTTTTACCTTAGAGTGTAAGATGTAGTTTTCAAAGATATATTCTTCGTGCTGCAAGGGTTGCTTTTATATATATACACATACTCTCAGTTGTGCAAATAGTAACACCTTTCTTATTAGCTGGTGTTTTGTGTATGGATTCATGTACACTTAGATGATCAGTATTTAAGTGTATTATTTTGTGTCCCAAATTTCTTTCTGAGAAGTATCAAGTCAAAACTGAAATGTGTGTATGCAGATAAGTTACACAGGCACAACTGCTTCCTTCCCACAGAGGAATGGGGAAGCTCTCATAGTAATGGGTGAAATTCCCTAGCAGTTTGGTACCTGGGAAAGGCCAGTCTAGGCTAATCTCAAATGGAATAAATAAACCTCATTCTGAAAATCCTGTAAATGTCCACAGCAGTTGTATCCTTTTAGCTATGGAGGAGGATATTTGAGTTCACATATATTCATGGAGCAGCACATGAGCAGAGTCCACTCAATTCAGTTCTCTGATCTGTGGAAATGGGAAAACTGATTTGGCTTCCTGTACTCAGGCTTCCTCATGTGTCATTTTCTGAAATCCTGAGGAATATCAGTGCCTGGATCGTTTCACTCACTTCTGTCACACAGCACTCCTGTCCCAGCATGCCAGGAAACAGTGGTGTGGAGCCTTCAGCACTCAGTTCCCTGCTGAGCCAAGAGGAACCAGACAGGTACTGAATTTCTCTACGTTGGTGGCCACATGGTCTCCTTGAAATGCCGAGCTGCAAAGCAGCAGCAGTGAGGAGTCAGGGCTGATGCAGTACTCAGGGATTCCTAGACACTTCCCATGACGTGAGCACTGGACAGGTGAGCTCTGGATATACACAGGGTCTGCGGGTTTTTTGTCAATTATCTTTCTGGGTTCTAGGCTGCCAGTATCAGGGAATGATAAGGACACCTCTATACCACACACCTGCATGACAGTACCAAGACACATGACACACGGGTTAAGGTACATACCTGGTTATTCCTCAAAACCGACTGGATAAATGTTCTGGGAATTCTGTTGTAGAGTTTATCCCTCTATCACAGATGATTTTCAATGCTTGTTGTGGGGGCCGTTGCATGCAGAGGCTGCACAACTCTGTCATGCTGCTGGAGGATCAGGAGTTGGGAGCTTCAGTGAGAACTCTCAGCAGAGGCAGTGGAGGGAGGAAAGAGATTGGGTAACTGGGCACACCTTTGCCAGTGGGGATTTAACATTTAGTGCAATTGGAAAGTAACTGACTCGTTTGCTGATGTTTGCTTTGATTTTTTTGAAATGGCAAAAAACAGTGGAAAAAATTATTAAAAATGAAGGAAAATCAAGGAGAAACAATTAGCACAGTTTTGGTTTGCTTTCCTTCTTGTCTTGTAATGCCAAAAGCGTCAAGAAACTATCAAACATCAACTGATGATGTTTTGGTTAACTTTCATCTAGCAGTGATGCTAGAAACAGAACTGGCACATGAGAGCACCCTGGCTGTGGATGGTTGTACAAAGGCAAAGGTTGATTTAGTGGAGTTGGGTGGGTTGTTTCACCCACATTGTTTTATATTGTGACACTCACTGTGAAGATCTCTCAGTTCTCTGGGATGGACTCTGACTTTCCTCTGCTTTTTGCAGCGCTGTAATGCTGCAAAAGTACTTTTTAATTTCAGAAAAACAGTTACAAGCTGGTAAAATCTTGGTTTGGGAGATTGCAACCTGCTTTGTTATTTTTTATACAGTCTCAATGTAAAAGCGAGAATCTTATTCTGTGTCGTGTTTCACTAAAACTCTGTACTTCTTAAGGGAAGAAGTAAGGCACAATCTAGGAGTGACTTTAAAAGGCTTGGGTAATTTATTGAGGTTTTTTGGATAGTAGTTACAAAGTATCTTAAAATTGACATAAGGATCTCAAAACTGCGTATATTTTGTGCAATGTTTTTGGCTGAAGTAGAACATATTTTTTGGGGTTTTTTAATTCTTGCAGATCTTGACTTAATTTTGAGAACAATGTCCTTTTCACTCTGTTCTACTGGAAAATCTGTGATTTGAAAAAATAATGTCTCTGTTGCTAAAACCTGAGAATTCACATATATTTTCTCAGTGAGCCCATTTGCCTGACATCAGCTATTGTGTTATGCATTCTCCTCGAAAAGAAAAGTTGAAAAGGAGTGAGAGAGAGACAAAGAGGAAAAGGATCACAGTATCTCAATTTTATTTTCTTTCCTGAAGAGTATTCTCTTTGGACAGACAGTAATTGTAGTTTCTAATGACACAAACTTGAAGGGAAACAGAAGAAGACTACAAACAGGTTTATGGGCCTATCAGCAGGAATATGTGGCTACAAATTGCAGAGTAAATGAAACAGCCTGTTGTTTCCTAAGCCCGAGTTTGTGAGTGTTATGCCAAAGTATTTGAGGAGGAGCTAGAGCACCAGGCGGTGTAAAGGATACCTGCTGGGCCCTAATTGGTGCCCACTGTTGTTAATGGCTTCCTGTGGCTGAATGTTTACTTGTCATTTGTTTTGTGCTTTGTTTCCCAGCTACTGGAAGGAAAAAAAAAAAAAATACTGACTAAAACTTTATTTTGCTTTTAAGTGGACATCCCTGGACATCAACTGCCACGCTGCAAATTGTCTCGTAACACGAAGTACCTTGAGACTATTCCTTAGTCCTCTTAGGCTTCTAAAGTTAAATTTTCTTTGAATATTGGTTTTGAGTTTGAAAAATCAACTGGTTTTTTTTCAAGTTATATCAATCATAAATAATATATTATACATTACATGCAATATGTATTTATTATCTAAGAAAATTATGCAATAACCATGTCCGGGACTTTTGCCTACTACATGGTTGAACATTTGAAAAATACTACAGATAATATCAGTCTATTTATAAGCATCTGTTTTCCAAAAATGCCCGTTTCTCTTATAAATCTCAATTTTTGTGGGATGTCTGTTGAAGATGAAGAAGAACGACACTTTACGTGCTCAGAACTTCCCTACGAAAGAGTTCCCTTTCTGTATGCGATGGAGCTGCTGTCAGATTTAGTGTGGGCTTTTTTTTCCTTCTAATCCAAAGGGACTAAGAAAAAACTATCCAGGTCAGTGTCTCAGACCCTTTGCTTATCCTGTTCTTGATTTCTCTAACAAGAGAGCCTGTTAGTATCAGCTATGGTGTGAACACCTCCCTGCTGGGAAAAAGGAGTGAAACTGCTATTTTTAACTAGGATAGCGAATAGTTTGTGGTGAATAACCATGTACACACGTTACTGATGAAGAAGGAATTAGAACTAGTGAAAACATCCTAATCCTATAATCTTAAATCATCTGCTTCTTCTACACCAGGTTGTGGTGTTGGAGTTTCTTTTGAGTGGTGTCAAGGGAAATTTAGTTTCAGTAATCCTAGAGAACAACACAGACTTCAGAGAAAAAATCCTTCTATCTCAATTTAGCAACTAATTATTACTCCAAGAATGTTTAGGTGTTTGTCCTCTGTTCACAGGGGTGTGCAGTTTGATATACACAAACATAATATGGTTGCAAAGAAGTGAATGAGTTTGTGGTAAGGCTGTGTTTGAGAGCCAGTTCTACAGCAGGTTTCAGACAGTGTTTGAGGTGCCTTCAGAGGCAGACCAGACAATGTGGGAGAAGCTTTCATTGAAGTGCAGAGCATTTTGTCTGGGGACATAAATCTAATTCCTTGCTTGCCACTGACTGTCATTTCAGCTCTGTTTCACACACGGATCTCTTCCATATGCATTCGGCTCATACACCTCTGCAGGTGCACTGTCCACAGAGTATTATCTCATGCTCTTTCGTGTTACCACTCTAGATAACAATGTCTGGAGCTCTCCTTTATCAGACACGGAGTTAGGAAGCTACTAAGATCTGAAGGAAACTTTACACAGTGTAGAAGATCAGGATTTAGGTATGGAGTTCCAAATATTCAATCTGTGCTGACCTAGGTACTGGAGAGAGGGGGAAGGAAGATGGGTTCAAAATTGTCCTTACCGTGTAGCCAGGCAGATTTTCCACTTTGCAGACTGATCTCAGGAAAAACACATCTAACTAATGTGGGAGCCCTTTTCTGTAATTCCTGAAGGATCTTGGTCAGTAAGAAAAAAGAGCTGCTTTCCTCTGAGTAGAAAGATGGTGATCAGAAAACAGCAGAGGAAGGAATAAACAGATTTGTCCAATCTTCTAGGGGAAGCTTAGTATATTTTAGGGTATTCTCATTCCTAATTATATAATTAGGAATTAGTTCTTCCTAAATTATATAAAATTAATTATTAGTTATATAAAATTAATTATATAACATCTTCTAAGATTTAGCAAGGTATTTTCTATCTTTGATTTCTTCTTGGTTTTGAGTATAAAAGAATTTAATATTTTTATATCATCTTTCTCAGACTGGAAGACTAAAGAATAAACTAAAGAACCGATGGGACTGTGAAGACTTTTGGCTGCTGTTTCCACTGGGCTGTAATAGTTAACAGCTCAAAAGAAAACCTGAGCATATAAAATCAGAAAGTTGAGTTACTTACACACATGGTTATACCTGAATATTGAGGTGGTTTAGTTGGGAGGAGGAGGGGAAGGAAGTCCCAAACCAAAACTGATGGCAAAAAGTGACAGCAAGAAAGCAGCAAGAAAAGAAGCCAGATCTTTAAGTGTTGTAGGAGTGTGTAACTCATTAGCATCAATGGATCAGTGCTCATTTGTGTCACCTGAGAATCAAGCCCAGCAATATGGTGTTGTCCCTTTAGTGTAATCCTTCTATCACAGTTTTTTCTGCTGGTTAAACCAAAAGCATCCCAGTCTCTAGAAAAAGGACAACTGAACTACATTTCGAATAGACAAATGAAATGCTTGATTTTAGCTGATTAAAACTGCCCCCTTGATTTCTGTAGAGGTGTCTCAATTGCCTTCAGTGGATCTGGAGCATAGATTACTCTGCCTATAGTATAAAATGTCTTACACAAATATATGAGTACTGTGATGCTAAGAATTTTTTTAAAAATAGAGATAAATGCTACTCTAGAAACTGAGTACCCAAGTGTTAGAAAACTGTTGAAATGGAACCATTTTTATTTCTTTCACAAGTTACCAGTAAAATTATGATTATACTTTTTTTTTTTGACTTTACAGTGATGTCTTCCAAAAGTTTGCCTTCTGGTGCCTTTGTAAGAGCCATTACGGAGCAGCTGGCCCTGGTTTCTCTAAGCAAAGGATGTGAGCAGCCGAAAAAGGCAAGCAACTTATGTTACAGCTAAACAAAGCACTTGTGCTTTCAAACAGTGCCACTCAGACTGGTATTGTGCCATCCAAAGTCACTCCTCTCTAGGCTGTGCTTCGTACAGGACAAGAGTGGAGGCAGCTGCCATGATCTGCTGTGGCAAGAGACCCACCGCCTCATTCCTTGTGGTTCAAATGCTTACACAAAGGCAAAATAATTCTTTTACTGATAGATGTTCCCTGAAAAAAATAAGTTCTTCCAGCAGAACAGCATTTTTGCCTGTTGAGCTGTGGCTTCACTGTGGTTTTGCTAGAGTTGTTGTGCCCCATGGTGGTGGAATTGGTCCTTGCCTTCCCTGCAGTATTCTTCAGCCAGATGGCGGCCTGGCAAGGTTTAAATTTGGACCTAGGTTTAGGTGCTGGATGCTCATGCAGTATCTCAGTTCTTTGTAACTTCTCAGTTGTGAAGAATGAGGGTTTAACACCCTCGTATTTTTCCTAGAGGGCTTGGGATGATCCTTTCATTTTACTGTAAATTTGAGAGGGAACTCATGTACACCTGCATACCACGGGAATAACATAGGGTGGAAAGGGACCATAGAAAGTTAGAGGAGAGAAATATTAATTACTCAGACAGTGTTTCTAGGCTAGGGAAGTTCTGTGTCAGATTCAGGGACCTGCTGCTTCTGCTACGGGGAAAGCCAAAGGGCTAAAGAAAAGAATTTTGGTCAAGGTATCCAAGTTTTTGATGTTCCACGCAGAAGCTAAGCAGCAGGAAGGCAGGGAGAATGTTTGAGGGTGTGTAAGTTAAAGAATGGCACAGAGATAAGGAGGGTGCAAATGCTTAGAAGAAGCTTCATTGGTGTTTGCCCCAATCGTCTTGGTAGAACACCTTCCCTTCCAGCTCATTATGCCTGTGCAAAGGTGCTGTAAACCGAAAATGCAAAAAGGGCAGGTTTAAAGGATGGTGATGAAGAATGCTTGAAAAGACTCAGTAGCACACCCAGTTTTAATTACATTAATCAAAAGGATTAATTCTGACATCTGAAAACTGTTTTGGTAAAAAATCCCTTTTCATACAAGTTGGCAATGAAAAGTGCTTGGCTGAAAAAGCAGGATATGAAGGAAACCAAAATATCTCCCATTTTTGCTTTAGGCCCCTTCTCACCTCCTCCCCTCAAAGCCACTTGTTTCCCCTCTTTGTGTACAGTTCCCCAGCTGTGCCCTGCGAGATGAGCCGGGGTGGGCCACGTTCCTCACACCTCTGTGCGATGCACACATCGCTCTCCCAGTCTGCCAGACTTAGCAGTATTTCTTGGGCCAGACTGTCAGGTTGCTGAGGATAAGTGAGGGTTTAATTTGCAGTTTGCATTCTTTTCCTAAGTAGAACATGCTCTGGAGATAAGTCAAAAGCAGTGGTATGATTATGAACTCAATGGTTCCATCCATCTGTCTTTTCATGAAGGTATTTCACATGTTGGGCCTACTAAGCTCATTTATATTGCAAGGGACAAAAATAACATCCTTTTTCTACAGCAATGAAAAATGCGGTGACCCTTGCTCTCTTCTAATCTTAAATCCAGGTATTTTTATTGTGCATAGGTATACCTGTGGTCATTTTGTCCTTGAATTTACCCGTTCTGGGCATATAAGTTGCTGTACAAATTGCTGTGTTTGCTACATAAATTAGGAACACAGTTCCATACTAGAATTTTTTATTTAATATCTTTTACAAATTCAGAGCCTATTTACCAAATGATAACCTGGAAAATGAAACAATTTGAAAGAAAAGAGAAGTAGTATGCTTTTTGGGGGGGAATTACAGAACAGGAAACTAGAACGTTATCCTGTATATTTGACAATATGGCTTAAAGTTTTACTTGTAAATACAAAAAGTGTATTATATGATGCTTGAACGTTGAGCAACTTGGAAAAACTTAGCCTTGGTAAATTCTGGCAATATTACTGCAAGTTAAAGAAGTAGTTGTATAAATGAGGAGTGGTCTGTCAAGTCTTCTAAGACCATTTTGCAGCAGAAGATGAGATTTTGAAATTATTTCTCTCCTTTTATTTTCTCACGTTTTTTTCCCCATGATTCTAGTGATGGAGCGGGAATCAGAAGTTAATTTTTCTTTCAAAGAAGGTTGTTGGGCTTGAAAGAAAAAAAGAGAAGACAAAAAAGGCTAGGGAATCTTTTGAGATGAAACTTGAACCAACTAAACCAACTTTTTTGGTTTAATTTTAATATACCTTTCTTGGTTTCCTTAACACGAGGTGGGTGTTCTTAAATGATACTCCATTTCATGTTGTGACATGACACAGCTTTTCTCCTCTTCTCAGAAGGGCTGTCACCAAACACTCAAGTAACTGATCACTGGAACCACTTCTTCTCTATCTCCAGACTTGCAGCGTATTCATCACACAGACAATGTAACATCATCAGCAATTTTAATTGTGTTTGTGTAAAGGACTTTTCTCCTCCCTGTCACTCACCCCATAAGGTGTGGGTTGCTTTCTGTTTTGACTGAAGAGAGAAGGTGCAAGTTTTGGCCCCACGCCACAGTGGTGGCAGAGCTGCAGCGCTCCCACACTTGTCCGATGTCCTCATCTCCAGTGGTGAAGCATGGGCTTGCCAACGGCCAGCTGTTTCCTGGACAGCTTCAGCTGGGTCCCTTGCAGCTGATGTCGTTGTCGAGGCTGCACATTCTTCCTGTGGCAAGGATGCAGGTGACCAGCTAAACTTGAGTGAAAGGATTTAAGCTATAAGGCTGAGGCTTTTAAGGTGGCTTCTAATGTGAGAAGAAGAGATGACTGATTTGATAAGATTAATGTTTTTCTTCTGATCAAAAGAGGGCTTCAGCCTCCTGTCCAGATTAAGATCCACTCTCTCTACTCCCAGAAATGTGCTGTGTGGAACTCTACACTACATAACGTGGAGCTCCTGCCTTTGGCCCACAGCACACTGGATAATACCGAACGGTATCTTTTGGCTATAGACTGGAAAGGGGCTTGGATAAGCAAGTTTCACTCTGCTTTCTCTCTTTGCACCTGACAGCTACATTCTCCAAGCTGAAGCCAGGACTAGCTTGCAGTGAACCTCTCTGATGAGAGGACATCCTACACAGAGGAGGGGGACTCAGGCCTGTGTCATGCTTTTGTGTAGGCTGACAGGAAGGCTTGGCATCTATGTTGCACTAAAACAGATTTATTCCATTGCCATTAAAAACGTGCTCATTTCCACCTTGCTGTCCGGGCAGACGTTGTCTCTATAAACTTCATCCATTCTCAAAATTACTTTTCCTTAGAATTCAGCCACCAGCTGATGTCTTTAGCAGGATTTAGATTAACCATTGCGCAGTGTGCAGAGCTGGCAAGGAGACCATGAAAGAAAGTTGAAACGACCCCATTAACAGAGCAAAAGTGAAAACACACAAGTATAATTGTTCTCATTCTTTATTTAAGATAAAACCCACACATGAACTACTGCCTAGTAGTAGTAGCTAATCCTAGTCTGGATTAGCTGCCAGGAAGGCAAGTCATGCACCCAGAGAAAGTCCTGAGTGATTTCCCTCTGTGACAGCACCCTGGGCTCCCACCAGTGTAAGTGACAGCAGAAAACAGGTCCCAAGTGCTGGCAGTGAGAAAGCAGCCTCTCTTAGCTTCTGGAAAGAGGTTTTTTTGTGGCCACTTCTGGGTGACTCTTTGTAATTGTTCCCAAAGGAAGGGAGGGTTGGCTGGGGTGTCACCAAACCGTGAGGGGGCCTGGATGGCCTTTCATCCTGCCCCAGGCCAAGGGTGGCCACACAGACCCTGTTTGCCTGACCCAAGGCAAATATGCCTTGGCTCATTGCTTGTTTCTGTGTGCTTGGCTGAGGCTGAAGTGATTGTTCACAAACAGGTGAGAGAAAAGTAAAGCGAAGAAATGAAGGGGCGGCCTTTAATGCACGAAAAGGGGAAAAGGCCACTTGAAAATGACTTGAAAACCCCTGAGCCTTTCAGGCTATAATACTGGCAGGACGACAAGATGAGCAAAAAAAGTGCAGTCAAGGTATTTTTAGAACAGTTATACTCTATGGAAAATAGAAAGTTCAGGCCATGAGTTTAGACGGGCTGGTTGCAATAAGTTGGCTCCTTTTGGCACGTCCAGCCTGGAGCAGCTTAGCTGTGGTCCCAGGAGTGGAGTGGGGAAGGAAAAGCAAGAGGGGAGCATGGCACATATGCAGATTGGCTTCTGGGATGCTGGCTTTCTTTCCTCCTAGTATTTTGCATTTCAGGAATATATTTCTAGTCACACGAGGAGCTGCAAATGCTTACGATACTGAGCCACTTTATAGTGATAACCTGTGCAATGCAAGTGCATAGGCAGCCACTGGGTGCAAGACTATGGAGAATCAGGCCCAGAAACTTTTGTTTTTCTCTATGAAATGCAAATGGCATTCAATCAAAGGCCTGCTCACAAACTGGCACTAATTTAAATGTATCTCTGCTTTTTAACTGATATGGGCAATTGATGTGGGTTTTACATAGACATTGCCTAGAGCATTTCCTGGTTCTGTATTGTTGCCCATCAGGGTTACAGAGATTTATTCAACCCCTGTATTAATATTTGCTTGGATTCTTAGGTGCTTATGCACACAGTGCAAATTTCTATAAATGTTAGTGCCACTGAATTTTCCTTTAATTCCCAGCTCCCATCAAACAAAGACAGGCAAGTCTTCTTTCCGTTTTCATTTGATTCAGCTGTTCTCTTCAGTTTTGTTTAAATGAGAATCCTCAGCCTCATGAAGTTAAAAAAAAATAATTCTTTAAAATAATTTTTCTCTCCAGTTCTTGTTCTCTGGGTCTAGTTTACAGGAAGGTCAACTTCTTTTTATTCTGAGAAAAGAGAATTTTTATGGGATTGCTGCAGGGAGCAACGCTAGACTAGAGGAGGACCAGATCCAGAGTTCATATTTCAATACTTGCGTGTTAAAATAGAAGACAGAATAGAATAGTTCAGCTGCAAAGGACCTACGGTGATCATCTAATTCAACTGTCTATCAGTATGAACAACAAAAAAAATCCATATGCAAAATATTTTACAAAAAAGCTGTATTTCTTGCAAATTTGTCCCAAATAGCTATTAAAAAAATTACAAGGTAGGTAAGGAGATGTCTTCCTTTTCCTTGGACTATTCCAGTAAATCTAATAAACTCTGGAAGTGAATGACATTTGGCTGAACAGCAAGGAAAGAGATTGCTTTTTCAGATGTTACTTAGAACACTGTTTATGTCTAAGCAGTATTGGATGTATTTAACTGCTGAAAGTTGGAATTTCAATAAAACCCATCTCAGGCATAAAAGTGCAGTCTGTAATCTTGGTTTAGGTAAAGACACTGACCTTCGTGGAGCCTGAAACGTGCCAGACAGTCCTGTTGCGGAGAACAGCGGCTGCGGTGCTCCGGGAAGGGCTGCTGGTTGGCAGCTTGCGTTGGCCTGAAGGTAAGAGAGTGTCCTGGCATGGGCACCAGCTGCTTCATGCTGCTCAGCTTTTGTGCTAGAAAGCTTTCCTCGGCACGTCTGATTTACTGGTGTTGGCAGAGCATCAGCAGCCCCTAAGAAATGGTTTGTGGGTCTGGCATGTGAAGAAATCAGTGAAAATGCTGAGAGCAAACAGGTGTGTCCTGGCTTTCTGAAATGGCAGAGCATGCTGCATCAGTAGCATTCATTTCACTCCTTCCTTCATTTCATGCCTCTCAAAAAATAGATCTGAAACATAAAGATGACAGTTTAAATATAATGATTGTTGCCTCTTTCATTGGAATTATTTTAACTAAAAGTAAGCTGAAGGAACTAAAAGTGTAAGTAAATTGTGTAAATCTGTGAATTAATAATTTCTTCACTCTCACTCTTATTCTAAGGAAATGAGGTGTGTTTGTAGTCCTGTTGTCTGTCCCTCTTTCTGCCCTTGCTTCTGGGCACACTGGAAGGCTTTGTATCAAGGTTCAGAAAAGGTTTGTGAAAACTGGTATCTGGGAACAGGAGTGGGAATCAGGCACAAGTCTGAAAAGGAGATTTTCGATACAAGGCCAAGCTGCTTTTCAAAATGTCACTTTGAGGAGATGTTCATCATTGCCACTGCAAGAAGCCAGCAAGTGAGAGCTTTTACCCAGCTTTGGCATAGAACTTAGGGATAATGGGGCAGGAATTGAAAATTCAACAGTCCAGGAAGGGAAGTCACAGAGGATATAGATCAACAATTTTTGTTACTGCTGCTGCATTTTATTTTTAATGTAAGGAAAGTTCCTGTGATTACCTTACTATATCTAAGTGCAACAGGTCCTGGGAGTGTAATGCATTTATATCATTCCATTCATCACTGACTGTCTTTTTGGTCCAAAAAGACAGGAGCAGTGAAGAACTGAAGAAGAAAATATTTGTAGTAGATCAAGATGGCCAAGATATGGAGAAGCAAGTTGTCTGGATTTATTTCTTCTATTGTGGAGAAAAGAAAGGCAAGAAATATTCCAGAAATGGTGGGTAGAAAAAATAGGTATTAAAAGTAAGTATTGAAAATTGAAGTTTTAGAAATGGGAAGAATTTTGCTGCTAACAGCAATGGAGAAGAGGAAATAACATAAGAGGAAATAACATCAAAGGAAATAACATCAAAGGAAAAAGACAAGCTGCTCAGTAATATCTGCAAAGTTTAGTTTTAAACAAATAGTCATCCTTCCAGGGCAGCAGATCAGAAGTGTTATTAAATGTGTAGTGCTAAACTGAGGGAGATCACTTTGGTATTGAGATGTAGATTTGTGAGCCATTTACCTAAAGGTAATAGTTATATCAGTGTGAAGAGGAGAGGCTCCCTGAGGATAAGATACAGAAGATGACACCTAGGATAGAGCTTTGAAGAGCTTTCACAGACAGGACAAGAGATAGTGGAGAATGAGGAGACAGGGTGATGGGAAATCCATATATGTGCTGGGCTGCAATGGAACATAGAGAGTGATTTGTTAGGACTGGGGGGCATTAGAAGTGCCCACAGTCTGCTCCTTGCAGCCTAGGTCAACTTATGACTGTTTGAGCTTACATGTTAAAAATAAATCGGACATCTCTTCCTTACAGAACAGACATAAGTCCAAAAGTAAGGGCCAAAGCCAAGGTAAGTGTTAAAGGAGAAAAAGGTTGACAAGGAAGGGTCAGAGTCACGAAGGAGAAATTTAGTGCAGACTGTCACAGAGCTGAGAAGGGGACGAAACTGAGTGAGGTGCATATAGTGTTCAGCACAGCAGAGGAAGAGGAAAAAGGAAGGGGCCAGGATGAGTCAGGGAAGAGGTGCTGGTTGTGAATAGGAACATTAAGCTTCAGAGGGATGAGGCAAAAGTTTAAATACGAAGGAGGGCCTGGAACTCAGGGCTTTGTGTGTCTGGGGACTACTACAGTAGTTGAATGTTAGAAAGTGAAGACTATGACTCCCCTCTCTTCCCCTCCCACATTAGCTTCTAATAACAACATACTGAATCCCCAAACTGGTTCATTTCATGCTTCAGCCAGCCTTTCTTTCCCAGAGCAGTACCACGTTATGTGTGCCCAGTGCCTCTTGTCCTGAAAGAGACCCTGGCCTTTCCTCCTGCCAGGCATGACTGAAACGCACCTGCCTTAGGAGAAGCGGTCTGTGGGCGGTGGGGCCTGGCCCCCAGTGCAGGGACAGGAGGAGAGGCTGTGCCTCTTGGTGTGGAATTTTGAGGAACTGCATTTTCTGAGGACCCACACCAAAATTCTTTCACTTTTTGGTAAAGAAATTTCATGAAAGCAGCCTCTGATAGGCAAGAAATTGTTATCAGTCATATAAACAAACTTCCTTCTCTTTCCAGTCCACCTTCCACCGGCATCCATAACTCCCAAACCAGAACCTCCTGAACACCAGCTGCTCCTGTTTTAAATTTAGACACAGAAGCTGAGATTAATGTGAAATTCTGCTTTCTAAAGTTATACATATTAACATTCATTTCATTCTAAAGTTACTGTTAACTTCAGCAGCAAATAGAGTTGGATGTGGAGTGGGAGATGCCAGAGAACCTAGGTAAAAATCAGGTACTGTAGGTAATTTCTAAGAAAGAGAAGCAGGTGCATAAGATAATTCTCTAAAAATAGAGTTTGGGATTTAAGAATGAAAAATCATTGTTTGTTTAGAACATTTAAGGCAGTTCATCCTAAAGTGAAATGGCATTTCAGCAAAGACTTTTTTTTCCCCTGTATCAGAGACAAGGCATGGATTTGAAATTAAATTTTATCCTTCAATAGGATATTAATGTGTTCTTAGTAAAGGCACTCAAGGGGGACCCCACTGTAGTGGTTTTCTGGTTATGAAGCAGGTGGGTTATGTATGGGAAACAATCTATGTGGAAACTGCTGTAAAATGGATGGTATATTGTGAATAGACAGGTGACTCTTCTGACAGGGGCTTTTCCTTTCACACACTTGGCAATGCTAAGGAATAAGCTTCTTTACACAGAGTGGATACAGGTAAATAATCTGAATAGCTGTTCTGTAAGACTGTCCCTTAGGAAGTTATTTCAAATGAAACATTTCCAGTTATCTCTGGAGTGAAACTTGATAATCAGGAAAACATCTAGCGTTCTTAAGCACAAATGCTTTCATGAGTGGAGTAGTCTCAGATATGATATTGGTGGTCTCTTGACATCCCAGCGGGGGTGATTGATGTGTAGAATGATCTGTGTCAGTTCGTTTTTAGCAGCGTAGATAAGGAAAGCTGGAAGCAACACAGGCCTTCATGCTTTTCAGCAAACTCAGTGAAAATGTGAACCACAGTATCACTTCTTTCTCTGAAAATCTGGGGTTGTTCAGCCATGTAGTTTACAAATAACAGTGGCTGACGTTGCATGCCAGTGTGATCAGGAGTTTAATATTTAATCTCATAGCTGTCTGTGGTGTGCCCTTGAAGTTGTGTCACTGAGACAGATACCTGCCTGTGGGAATTGGAAGTGTTCTCCAGGAACTGTGATGCCTTGTGCTGACAAGTCCTTGGTGAGTGTGAACTCTCACTGTTTTTTTCATCAAGGTGGCTGCTGGGGGAGCAGGTCCCACGTCAGCTGTGCCAAAGAACAAATCCTATTTTATTTTAAAATGTGCTTAGAGTGTAACGTGAGCGGGGGTGTTTCAGTGCTTGTGTATATATCGGTCAATATGAAATCTCTTGTAAGTCCAGTGTATAAAATGTGTAATTTACATTATATGTAGTTCCACAGAGCCTGTTAGTGTTATTGGAGTATACAGTAAGTTAGACATAGTGCACTACATAGTTTGCTCTGTAAAAGGCTTGCAGGTGTGTTTGGCTGAGGTTAGACATTGCACACCTGTTTTCTACCACCTTGCTCTTGTGTTGTCATTTACATCAGTGCAAGTAGGTGTAAACTGTGGCTGATTCAGGGAGGTGGCAACAACTGCCCAAAGTGCAGAGATTCAGACTTTGTTATAGTGGGTATTGCACTGCGAAATATATTTCCTGTTAATTTCTCTTCCAGAGCACATTTCAAAAAATACCTGCATTTGGGGGAAAGGAGTGGTGGTGTGTGTTTCATTGTTTGAGTGGGATTTTTTTTGTCTC
>VZTA01027684.1:284850-295334 GCA_013398855.1 Mohoua ochrocephala | reverse complement strand
TTTTTTTTTTTTTAACAGAATAGCATACAGAGTTGCTTTTTCAAAACTTTTTTGAAAATTTCAAAAATAGTGCTGAAGTCATATGGAAATAGGATATTTAAATGAACAGTTATTAAAAGTTGTTAAGGTCTTTTTAATTCCTTCTTGAAAGCATCCTCAGTTTTGTCTGACATGGACCTAAGGCCCACACATTCCATTGTGAAAATATCCCTAATGATGTGCTAGTTCTCAAGGATGTATCAGAGTGCTGCAGCTAACACCCGATAACACTGCTCACTCCAGTGCTGGCACGCTTTGCCTGATGGGTGCAAAATCTCTCCTGAAACAGATCCGAGGCAAGAAGTCAGGATCCACATTGACTTGCAGGACCATGCAGCAAGCAGCAAAAAAATCGATTCTCACTGAGTCAGGAGGCTAGGTTGAATGCCTGATCCTTTGCCTCTTTGGATGTCTTCTTTTCCCCCTTGTTTTCTTCATGCAGGAAGTGCAAGCATTACTTGTTTTACAAGCACTTAGCAATTTTCTTTTGTTTTAGACTCTAATAGTTATGCATTGTGGCAAGGTTTTCCTTTTTCTCTTTTTTTTTCTTCTCCCCAGGACTGAAATTAAAGCAGAGCTCCTATGTTTAATACCTTAAGAAAGACTAGGGGAGTTATAATGAATATCTTTGCTCTGAGACTTACCCTTCCTAAAATTTTATTTTATCAAAATTAATGTTAATCTGACAAAGAACTACGGCATGCACACACTTGTGGAGGTTGCTGGAAACAACTCCCTTTCCTTGCTTTAACTTGTTTGCAGGCTTTGCAGGGTTTCTGCAGGAGGAGAGCTACAAGGACTTGGTTGTTTGCAAAGCACAACATATAGCTAACCTCTGGCACCAGGTCCCGGAGGCTGGTCTGCTGCCTTCTCTCTTTGCTCAGCTGGCCTCCTGCCTAATCTGCCTGCTGTAACTGGGGTGTTTGCAGTTACTTTCCCTCTCAGTAGCAGTTTGTGTTGAATTGTGTGGTCAGAAAGACACAGACAAGATTGTTTGTAGGCTTCTTTAATTAGACCAGCTGCAAAAAGGAGATGGTTTCTGAGGTACACAAGCTCTTCTCCAGGCTAAGACTAATAATCTTGTAGTTTGAAGAATGCTAACTAAGCTTCAAAGGGTGTTTGACATCTCTCCCTGACATCTCTTCATCTAATCCTGTATTTCATTACGTTTTAAGGACAGGAGGGCGTAACTGATTATCGAGCCCGTCTCCTGTTCAAGGAGGGCAGTGACTGGTATTTGGCCAAAGCAGACAGTCCAGAGAGGTGCTCAGTTTTGATAATGACCATGGCTGTTACTATTTGTAAGTGCTCTTGGTTAAGTTCTCAAGTGAAGGAGGATGCTTCTGTTAAAGTGGCCGGATCAAATCTACTGCTATAAGCACTTAAAAGCATTGAAAAGAGTGGTTGTAAGGGATCTCTGGAGGTTTCTCACGCAACTTCTGCTTCAACTTCAAATCTAGATTGTGTTGCTCAGGATCTTTTCTAGTTGAACTTGGCCTTTCTCAATGTACTCATTCGGAATCTTCCTGTGCTGCCAAGTGCAAAATCTCATGGGAAAATTTTAAATCAGATCCGTTACAAAATCCAGGTGTATCACTTCCACACAGCTGTTGTTGCCAACCCAACCTGTCAAAGAATGAAAATCTGCTGATGGCATTAATTGTTTTTATTCAGTAAATCATTGTCATAACCTCTTTCATCTAAGAGTCTCGAAATTGACCGAGGCATTGAGGTGAACTTTCGCGTGAAATTTGCCATCAGCGGATCCAATCAAACCTACCTCCCGGCTGAGGTCTCCTTTGCTGCCTCATTGTGAACCTTTGCACCTCTGGCTCATGCCTGGAAATGAAAATGTGTAAATACTTTACACTTACGCTGCTTCCAGCAGAGCCAGATCCAGGAATTTCTGAAACACCAGTGCAGAGCAGCTTGTGTGCTGCTCCTGGAAGCAGCACATAGCAGCCGCCTGATGGCCAGTGGTTTGAGGCAGACGGGGGAAGATACGGGAGCAAACAGTGAACCAAGGTAATTGCACTTCTCTAGGTCTCATGGAAGTATAACAACAGCTTGAAGTAAAATCACTGTGTTTAAGGATTCATCAGAACAGCCTTTGTGCAAAACTTAATAGGGTCCTCTCCATCCCCTCTTTTCCTGTTGAAAGAGGGGTTAGGTGGCCTGAACAAAGCTTTAAATCTCTGTTTCAGTTCTTGGTCTCTGAGATAGATTTTGTATCGTCATGTAGAACTGCCTTTTATGACAGATCTCAGAAAGAACCACTGCAATTTTCTAGACAGCAAGAAAAAGAAATAAAATAATTTCAAGAGTTTTCAAGTTTTACTGTTGCTAATGATCAGCTTGCCACAGAAGCTCTAAATGATGGGCTGGTGCTACAACTAATCTGATGTAACAGCTGTTGCTGCTAAGTCAGCTCCCCTCCCTTTCCTGTCCTTGGTCTCCTGCTAGAGCGAGACACCAGAGCGAGCCAGCTCACAGAGCTCAAACAAAAAGAAAAAAATATGCACCTTTTTTTTTTNTTTTTTTTTTTTTTGGGTTGGGGGTCTTTATTCTTAATTGCGAACTGGCCAGGACTTTAGTTTCACAACAATTTTGGATTGATGTAAATGTGCTGTGTAAAATGAAGTTGTCAACTCCAGCCCTTCCAGCTCTTCCCTGCTTGTGCTCCTGGTGGATCTCACACCCGCTGTGTTGGTAGGGAGATCTTGGTTCTGATCTGTGGAAAACCATCTCCCCATTCCGCTCTCTAATTTTTCTTCAGGTTAGTTTACAGATGCTTTCTTGATATGGCTTGCTGCCTAGCTGTACAAATACTAGGAGGAGGGGACAGGACCTCCTTCAGCTGGTAGCTTCCATTTGTATGGCTGAGACATAACATGGAAGGGCTATTTCAGATATGCCCTTGTAAAACTGGAACTGTTTTGCTAACACTAAGTCATTTATTCACTGCTTCCATTGAAGGTAAATTAGTAAAGAATGCAGCCCAACGGAGAGAAAATACATAGGATGAGAAGAGAGTGAAGTGTGGATAAAACATAATGTGGTCCTCTTCAGAAGTCTTTTTTCCTTCAAAGAAATGGAGATTGGCTTCAATAAGGAAAATATAATCTCTAAAACATTCCTGCATTTTATGTTAGTTACTTTTTTCCAGGGGAAGGTGAATTTTAGGATGGCACATAAAGGGGCAAATATGCTATCATGAGTTGAATATCTCATTTAGAAAATGCATCCTTCTGACTTCGTTTTCTTTCTTCTGCCCACAGCACCCAGCCAGACTGCAGGGATCGGCACCCTGCCAACAGCCACCTCATTCTCATAAACACACAAAGCCCCAAAAAGAAACCAAGCAAATATTTCCTATGGTAAGTGTGAAAATCCCAGCCCTTGCTGGCTCCTTTCAGCTGAATTTTGCTCTCTGATTACTAAGCTGAGTGTATGAAATGAAGGTTGTGTTTTTCAGAAGCTTTTTCCAGTGGCCTTACCAGAACTGCGCTTGGTAGCCACTTCCACAGAGTTATTATTATTGTACTACCATCATCACCAGAGAAAACAGTTGTGGTGCAAAAAGACCAAATAGCATGCACGTGGCTAAAGAAGAGTCCTGTGGCACAGCAGATAATTTACCATTGTACTCTGCAACATCTCCCCCTCCCCACCATGCCCACTCTCCCTCAGCTTTTCAGTTTCTAACATGCTTTTCTAAAAATTTATTTTCTTGTGGGAGCACTGGCTCACGACCCTCCAGAGCTGCAAGGTCAGAGCTTCTTTCCTGAAAAGCTGATGGCAGAGTAGTTGTCATGAACTATGGTACACACGGTTGGGAAGACATTTTGTGGCATCACAAACATAATGAGAAAGGTCAGTTCATGTAATGAATGAGGTGACTTGTGGGTGCAGCACAAAGGCTATCGAGATCTGTTGGGTTTAAAAAAAGATTTTGTTTCTTGTGCTTTGCTGTTAAAATCTATCTGCTGACACAGTGGGGAAGTTATTACAGGCTGCTGCAGGATGGATAGCTAAAGATTAGTCTGGCGGTCAAGGGAACTTGCAAAAGCAATTATTCATGAGCTCACCTTACTCTTCCTTCTGACAGCTGGGAAATAAGTTTCTAGTAAAAATATAGAGAGTGGTTACCTTCTCTATATCTCTTTCTCTGTTTCTTTGCTCTATGTGAATACTCTGACAGTTCTGTCCTTGAGCTAGATTTTTGAGCTTTGGTTGCTTTTTTAGGTTACAGACCATCTTTGTCGAGTCCTGGGTTGGGCAGTTTGTGTTATAATTCCATGCTGAAGCTACTGGCACAGTTTCCACAGCAGTTACTGGAAAATAGGAGAGGCAGTATCTTATGTGTACCAGGTTCCCTTAGAATTCTGCCAACAGAACTGGATTTAGGAGCAGCATGAAATACATGCATCTCATTCCCCGATGGCTTTAGAAAGGGAGCTCGATTCATTTGTTTGTCAGCAAAGCCATGCCATGCCAGCTCTGAGCAAGCTGCAACTTCAGGCACGGAGAAAACCACACTGCATTTTGCACTGCTGCAGACAATAAGTTCCATTCTGGTTCCCACTGGTCTTTCTTGAAGAGATGTCCAGCTGTCTCAGAACTTCATAAGCTGCTGACTGGCACAACCAGCTGCTGAAGCAGTCACACAAGCATCATGTACCTGGATCCAGCTCATTTCTGGTTGGCACTGCTTGACTTCAGGTTTGTGATTGCTCCCAGTCCTGCTCCGAGTTTCTAGGAATTGCTGCATCAGAAAGGGTTGTGCATGGAAATAAAAGTATTAGGGGAAAAAAATATGTGAGCAGGTCAGGAACTTGAAATTCATCTACCACTGCTAACCAGAGGGGGCACATCCATCATATAGGTTGTGCTGGTTTTGTCTGGGGTAGAGTTAACTTTCTTCACAGTGGCTGGTATGGGGCTGTGTTTCGGATTTTTGCTGAGCACAGGGTTGGTAATACAGAGATGTTTTTGTTATTGCTGAGCAGGGCCTACACAGAGCCAAGGCCTTTCCTGCTTTTCATGTGGCCTTGCTGGTGGGGAAGTTGGGAGTGAATGGGAGGCTGGAAGGAGACATAGCCAGGACAGGTGACCCAAACTGACCAAAGGGACATTCCAGACCACATGACATCATGCTCAGTATATAAAGCAGGGGAAGAAGGACATGGGGGGGGACGTTTGGAGTGATAGCATTTGTCTTCCCAAGTAGCCATTGCACGTGATAGGGCCCTGCTGTCCTGGAGATGGCTGAACACCTGCCTGCCCATGGGAAGTGAATTAATTTCATGTTTTGCTTCACTTGTTTGTGTGGCTTTTCCTTTCCCTACTAAACTTTGTCTCAACCCCTGAGTTTTCTGTCTTTTACCCTTCTTGTTCTCTCCCTGATCCCGCTGGTGGGGGAGTGAGCGAGCGGCTGTGTGGGGTTCGGCTGCTGGCTGGGGTTAAACCATGGCATAGATGTAGATGGAGAAGCAGCTGCAGAGCTGAACTTGCACCTTTGAGATTTGGGCAATGCTCAGTAGCTTTGTGTAGAAAAACCCTTGCTAAACTTTTGCTGTATGAGATGACAGCAGAGGTGACATTGCAGCTGACACTTTTCTGACTCACTAACTCCTCTTAAACCTCCCATCCCCTTGCAATATGTTCCTCACTTGCTGCTTCTTTCAGTCCTTATTCGCTCACTCTTTTTTAGCACCCAAATACTGCTCAGCTTTAAAACATTGACGTAAGGGGCCAAGGTTAAAATACAGATGCCTAAAGTTTGGGGTGCTAGGGAATCTAGGACCTAGAGGTCGCAGAAGTGCTAGCATCCCACACCTACTTAGGGGCTCAGGGACAAATTTAAAGCCCACAAGCAGCTGTTCAGGCTCTCTCTCCTAGAGGGAGATAGGGACACTAGTTGAAGCTGGGCACTAAATATTTTGCGAAATCTGGGCCATGCCTTGGTCCTTGGATGATCTGAAAAATTCAAGTCCCATTGATTCTGAGTGATGGAGAACATCATGTGTCACTTGTGTGTTCTGGAAAATGTTTCCTGTAGACTATTAGTTACAGGCACCCATTTCTAAAAATCTTGAGCTGGAATTGTGAAAAGTTGTCCTTTAGGCCCAGTTCACAGCTCGAGGACCATTTAAAATACAGCACACTTTTAAGTGACTTTTATAAGATAAGAGTTTTAGGTATAGTTTATTACATTGTTTAGTTATTTCAAGAACAACAACAAATCATTGTGGTTTTTCCTGTTTTGCTCCTTTTCTCCCCCAGCAGTTGGTCCCCTCTGCCTTCATTGCCCAAATGTAAATGGGGGCAGAAATTTCCAGATGAAAGTTTATGACATAAATGAATCCCTAATGATTGATTCCTGTTTTCCTCTGTGAAGTCCACACAATGGGAGGTGGCTGCTTATCACTGAGTAAGATCACTGAATGATTTAATGGGGGGTTAAATGAAAAGTAAGAGTTTTCATACTGGTGTGATGTAAATCCTGTGTCCAATTAAAGCCTCAAAGCATTTTTTAAAAGCTGTATAAAAGGTGAATCATTTCTGTAAACAGCCCTTAAAGTGAAAACCCAACACCTTTGCTGTGGGAGAAGTAATACAATCTCAAATACCTCTGCAAACAAAGAGTCCCTTGCCTTCTGCGAGCTGCTCTCTTTTTTTCAGCAGCTCAGCATGGGGTGCCAGAAAAATCATTAACGGGCCCATCTTGCACTTCTGGCTTTTCCACACCTGCGTATCACGATCTCTGCTGTAACTTTATGGACCGTGAGGAGGCAGGTTTGACGCCATGAAAGACAGGCTCAGCCAACAGCTGCAGGATGGGCAGAAAGCCAGACAGTAAAATGTAAAGAGGAGGAAGGAGAGGGATCACCTTTGAAGTTTACCAAAAAAAAGGCATGACTTTGACCACTTCCTTTTTTAATTAGCTGTCTCAGGTACATTGAGCCACCAGTTTGAATGGATACTGGCAGGGGGTTGTTGGAAATGTTGATGGTAATACTGTAAGGGTTTAATCACAATGTGACTATTATTTTTTTAATCATTTTTTCCTTTTTTTGGTTGTTGTTTGGGGTTGTTTTGTTCTTTTGTTTTGTTCTGTTTTGTTAAGTGAAACATCCTAGCACAATGTCAGGGAAAAGAGCTTACTCCATTTGGGAACGCCTGAACTACAGCTAAAATCTGTATCTTTTTGCAAGTGTGAAAAACAACATTAGAGCTATGTTGAAGGGTACTTGGATCCCATACTAGCCAGGAAATTGATGATTACCACTCCCACAGCAACAAGGACACACCTCCAGGACATATAGGTTGAATTTTTTTAATATATGCATATAGTGTTAACTTTTGGTCAATATCCATGCTAGCACCAGGAGGTTGCTTTTGATTTGTACTACTGTAGCTGAAAGCCAAATTGGAGGGATCCTGTAGAGGAGTTGCAGTTGCTGCAGGAACCAAACTTTCCTGTGCCCCCAAGAGGCCAAAAGCTCACTTTGAGCTAGTATGTCCCTACTCCTGTCTATGCACGTTAAAGTGTGTTCAGGGACAAAATGCAAACTGCTGTTGTCATCCAGGTAGGAACTGTATGCATTTAATTTACACGACTGTAAGTTAAGAGTAAGTATTTTGATATTTATAATCTATGTTAAGGTCAGGTCCAAAGATAAAACTTTAACAATTCAGAACCGAATGAGCTACCTACCAGGTAGAGAATTTCTATGAGGTAATGAAAGGATGATACAGTCAAATCTTGAACAAGTTCAATGAGTATTGCTCAAGCCTCAGAAAATTAATTTGGGAATTTGCTGGGGATACAAAAAATCCTTCAGGCTGAAGGGGGGGAAAAAAAATCAACAGAATGATCTACTGTCCTGCTGTAAAGTGCAGAGTGATCTCACAGTAAAGCCAAGGATGTAACATTGATGACACAAAACTTCATTGTGCTTTGTAACTGCAGTCGCCTTGAGTCTGTTCAATGCTTGAAAGAAAAAAAAAAAGAAAAAGAAAGAAGAAGTAACATTGGATATTACTATAAATCCACCAAATTCAGGTAGAAATTTAGCTTTATACAGGAGTTGAATGTGGTCCCATGTGCCAGCGTGTTTTAAAAGCTTCAAAAAAGAGAAAAAGGGGACACCAAACTGTGAATTGTGTTATACACAGGTGACTTGTATAATGTAAAAAAAATTTTTGGAGCATGGAGTAATTATTCACATGTGATGTTTTTTATACAATGCTTCTAAGCAAAAACTTAAAAAGAATACTTAGATTCATGTTGATAAACTGTAGTTGAAATACATGATTTGATATATCACAGGTAAAGAAAAACATGTATGTAGATTAGTTTAAGATATCATTTAATTTATTTTTAAATAATCTATTTTTAGTACTCTAGTATATACTCTAGTATAATAAATCTGTTGTTCCTTGATGGATTTTTTCCATCTTTGGACATAAGAATTAACAGAAAAGCATACTAGGGAGCATGCAGATAGATGGTTCTCTTTAGCTGAAATTGCTCTCAGTTTAGGAGTGTTGATCTAATTTTTTAAGATCAGGTACTGTAGATAGACTTCATGGTGTTTTCAGAGTAATTTCTTTACACTAATGGCCTTTAAAAAGTCTGTCTAGCATTTATGGCTTGTTGCACTCTTTACTTCATTAAGCATAAGACAAAAATTTTTTCCCAATATCCTATTACAATAAAATATGAACAGGTAACAGTTTTTCGTAGAGGATGGTAAAATACAGGTGAACCAATAGCATAGCTCATAAATTTTTTGGTTTATTTTTATGAGACTCTTGTCAAAACCCATACATTTTTTTAAAGGGATTGGATCTTGGAAAATTCTGTTAACCACAAAAGTTTTAGGCTTGTTAGGTTATTGGAACTGTAGAAATAGAATATTCTTTTCTTTTAGAGAAAAGATAATCTAAGCCACTCGTCTTCCCATTGCAGCCTCAAATAATACCCACTCATCGTTAATAGATATGTATATAACTTTTTCTCAGGGACCTGCTCTCCCTGTCAAACTTGGTCCAGAGTCCCCTCCTCCTTACCTTTAAAATGTATATTTCTCAACCTGGAACCTTAACCTTCTTCCTGCAACTAAAGCCATTCCTCTTTTTTTAAATTTTTTTGATTTTTTTTCCCCAGCAACTAAATAAATAGGAAAAAACCGTATCAATTCCTTTACACAGGTTTGCAGATCTTAATTTCTTCAGTCTTTTTTTTTTTAAGCTATCACCATTTTAATTGCCTGCATTTTCTAAACTTCTGTTGACCTTCATTGTTCTCTCCAGCTGTTCTGTGTCCCCCTTGAAGCAGCTCACACACATCTGGATGCGGTACTGCCTCAAAGATGTAACACAGCATAATGACTGAATGATTATGTTTTGTGATTTCCAGCTTGGACTTATGCTTCTAGTTCCTCTTGCAGTGTTGGGGTTTGCTAAGCTTGCAATCCTCGGTAGTTACTCAGCTTTCATCTCACACTCTGAGCAGCTGCTTGGCAGCCTGGCTTCACGTAGTGCATTATTCTTGCCTGTGTGCACTGTCTTGCATTTGTCGGTGCTCGATAGCCTGCTGCTGCTGCTTCAGACCATGCTTTCAATTTGCCCAAATCACTTTGTATTCTAAACCCAGCTTCCTGGTAGTTTCTTCCCACCTGGTGTCATCCACAGGTTTTACAAAATTATCCACTACTCTGTCACTGCATGATGTATTATGGACTCTAAGATTAATACGGGAGGAATATAAATAGAGTTTGTCAAAAGGATTAAAGCTGTGTCTAGTGGTTCTAAGAGTGGTCCTCAGAATACTAAATCAGGAGCCTCACTGATTAAGTCTCTGGATATACAAGGACTTGTGGCCTGGAAAAGAAAAGGAGTTGGGAAGTAATGGGAGAAAAAGAAACAAGGTCCATCTTCCAGACAGAAATACAGCCTGAGTTCCTAATAATGTATTAGCACCTCTAGTGACAGAATTAAATATTGAATCTGAGATAACAGAAATAATTATTCTGTTGAGGCTAGGCTCAGTTTTCCCATATGTCTTTGTTCCAGGTGATTTATGAATGCCAGCAGGGTAAAAGTCTAACCCACAGTTCTCTTTTTCACACAGAGTTTTGATGATTGCTGTGCTCCCCTCACTAGCTGACTGCCTTGTTTTGTACTGACATAAAGGAAAATCTCTGTAAACCACCCCCAGGTGAACCATGACTGAAATCGTGCTGCTCTCAGCAAAGCAGACCTGAGTTCTGTCATGTCTGGATCAGAGAGATAACTTTTCATAAAGGGCCCCAGAAATACATTTGTTATTCTTTTGGTACCTTGGAGCCTCAGCAACATGGTGATCAGAAAATCCTGCACGTTAAGGGGAGTAGGTTGGTTTGGGAACTTTCCAGGAATTGCAGTGAATCCTGGAG
>VZTA01027684.1:261106-284826 GCA_013398855.1 Mohoua ochrocephala | reverse complement strand
GGGGGGGGGGGTGGAAATTAAAAGGCATTTTCGTTCACATCAGCACCGAATGAGGGCTGTAGCAGACTGTAGGCCCCCATGCTGTTTCACAGTGTGATGCTTTGAACGAGCCTTCACCTAGGTTTTTCTTCTTTTAAAAATTTAAACTGTTACCAAGTCAGAGTATTGCACACTGAAACAATTGGCAGCCTCCAATTCCTATTTATCCTGTTAGGCTCATATTTTGGTATTTCTGTTTTATGCTAAACCTGGATGTTGGATTATGTCCTACAGCTGCAGCTTTCTGGGCCCTCAGAATTGCAGAGAAGACCTGAAGAGCCTTGGGAGGAGGTGAGTTGTCCCAGCAAATCTTCACAGCATCTCTCTGTTATCCATGCTTTCTCCTCACTCCCTCACCTCCCAGCCCAACAAAAAAACCCAAGGTTTTTTGAACTCTTGTAATTAGATCTGTCTGGGAGAACAACCAAAGTGTCAAGGTTTCAAAGAGAAATTCAGAAAAGTCAAGAGCAAGTAGAGACTTGAAAAGGGAAGTCGAAAAAAAAAAAAAAGCTGTTCTTTATCATGGTAATAGTAATGAAGCCAAGCTGAAAAAGCCCAGGCAGGGCTGGGTTACTGTACTGTGAAGGGCCGGGGCAGCATCCCGAGCGAGCGGATTAGGGAACCACGCAGCCTTGGGCCTGCTGCCGCTCGGGCATTTCTGGCTCCCACTCGGAGGAGCGATGGAGCAGGAAACCCTACAGAAGGAATCTCCTCCGTGCTGCTTGCGGGTGGGGAGCGCTTGGGTGGGCAAAACAAGATTTCTCCCGCTGGAGAGCCTCGCCGCAGGGCGCTGAGCGTCCTCACGGCCGGGACGGCCTCTGAGCCCGCAGGGCCCTCAGCTGCTCCGAGCAGGTAACACCCAGGGTTCCCTGTCTGGGCCCCTCTCTCCAAGCCTACATCGCGGGCCTGTGCTGGCGGGCATGCTGGACACGGGAACATGGATCGTGGGGAATGATTTCTCAGCGCAGGAGCCCCCATTCCTGTGAAGCCGCCGCGAAAGCTCCCCGCCTCTGTGCGTGCATTTCCCCCCGGGAAAATCCATTTACCCCGGGGTATCCACTCCTCCGCCGGTGCAATCAGGCTTCTAATCAATTAGGCAAATTGGCTGCAGGAGTGAGCTATTTCCTACTCCTGGCAACAAAACCGGGTTATGTTAACTCCGTATTTCCCAGGAGCCCTGGTCTTCACCTTAGTTTTTTTGTTTGGTTTTTTGTTTTTTTTTTTTTTTTTTTTTTCAGATGCGTAAAGGACTAAATTATGAAAAAGCAGAGGAGTTTCTAGTAACTGTGGGCATGCTCTGTTACTGCAGAAACCAAAATAATTTGCTAAGTGTGGGAGCATTTTTGTGATCCTTTAAAAAAAAATTATTAATTTGGATTCAAAGGGACCAATATTCCAGTTAAGCAGGTGTGGGAGCATTTGCTCTTTAAATCCTAGTCAGCCAAAGACACAGCACACATGAGCAGATTCACATATACCCAGAGAACCAGTGCCGTATGTATTTAAATCTGTAGGTGCTACGAGCGGATATGACGTGCCACTTAACAAACACAACTTCAAAAGTCCTGAGGACAGAAGTTCCAGATGAAAGTTAAGCTGCACTCTCCCTTTCTGTTGTTCTTCGTAGCAGGGAATTATTTCTGCCAGGCTCTGCAAGGAGCCCTGCATAAACAAGCCACCGAAGTCCCAAAGACGCCACATAGGCACAGGCGTACTGGGGGGTTACTGCCAAAGGATGTCACATCTGTTCTTAAACATTATTTTACATATACCAGACTACTGGTTTTGCAGATTGTTTCCAAAGACGTCATCAGGCTACGCTGTTCTGTCTGATTTAATTTGCTGTTTCAGGAGTTTAATCCACTGTAACTTGTAACTAGTGTTACATATGGGACAGGAAAAAACATCCCCCACAGTGCTGCATCAGTTGCTTTCCGTGTGCAGCCGAGCAGCCCACCAAGCATATGGCCCTGCTCCTGTTCCTGTACAGTCCTACCCATTGCTTTAGTCTCACTCTAGTGGAACACAGAATGCTGAAAGTGTTTTATAATGAGTCACCCACATTAGTATTTCATAAATTGAAGGTGGACCCTGCATTAAGAATGATTCCTGAAATCTTCTGAAGCTCAGCTCTGGAGCCTTAGCTCACAGTTGGTTCTGAAGTCACTCACAGGAATTTTAGAGATCAAGTAACTCTCATTAGAAATAAAGTAACTTTTTTGCTTTTTTGCTAGGTTTGCATCCTTCAAGAGGTGGGCAAATAATTCAAGCCGCTGAATTCATACAGAAAAGCAAAATAAAGACCTCAATGAATGTGCCATCATACACATAAAAAAAATTGAACATTGTTGAGATCAAAAATTGTTTCTCAAAGTCATTAATGACAATTTATTTATTCATTGTAAATTACATGTAAATATACATTTCATATGTGAGGGATGCAGTTACACATTAAAATAATGAAAAGCAGAGAGTGTTAGTGACAAGTCATGTTTACTTGCTGGACCAGTCAGCAGAACAGGGGAAGTTAAAAACTATCTGTTTTCAAATACATAATATAAAAATTATATTTTATAAAGAATATTACATCTCTCTACAGCTATTCCAATATGGTAAAAAACGGTAAGTAAGCCAAAGATTTTTTATATTCTATCTTTTTTTTTGTTAGAGCATTTCTATGTCCCATGCAATGCTTCATCATTGAATTGAGTGAATAGAAATTTCAGGTGGTCATTAAATGTCCGGTGTTACACAGTATTATACAGAGAATGTTTATCTCCGGATTTAAATATGAAAACTCCTTTGAGTAAGCTCAGTTTATAGTAGTCACAGTGTCTAATTTTTTTTTTTTTTTTCTTACAGTACAAAACCTGTAAAAGGAGTAAGAAATATTTTCAACATGAAAGGCACCCTTTTTGTTTGTGTTCTTACTATGGCATTGTCCAGGAGGTCAGTTTCTGTCATTATGTAGGAACATATTTAAGATTGTATTAAGATATATTCAGGTCTTCTGAGCTTTATCTAAAAGAGCAAGTAGCTCCACTATTTAACAGATTTATGTAAAACTTTAAAAGATGTTAGTATACTAACTTTTGATTTACAAGTATTTCTTTTTGTTTCTCCATTTGCAAAAATGATGGCAGGGTGTTATTATGACTACCAAAACAATGGGAAAAAAATGTCCCATATATTAAAAATCATTAAAATAACTGACACTAGCGCTTTCATGTTAACTGTGTGCTCAAAAAAAGAGAGAGACCAGATAGTAGGTACCTGAAAAGCTGATTCAACTTCAGATTTATTTCCCCAGTTATAACACCAAATTTTGGCAAAGCAAGGTTATAAATTTTTGTTTCATGCTCTGTGTTACATGAATAAATACATTTCTGTTGGACCAAAAGGCCTTAGGGACAGAGAACCAGATCAACAAAAAGAAAATCCCAATTGCATTAAGACCAGATCACTGTTTTCCCATTTCAAAGTCCTTTTCCAACTACCAGAGCAATAAAATAGAAGTGTAATTAATCTTGTTCTAGTAATGTGATCTGGAGGATCAGAGTGCTGACTTGTATTTGTTGTTGTTAAAGAAAGTCTTCTCCATGTAGAGCCCCAGTCTTGTTCAGGAAGCTGCTGGACCTCCTTGCAGACTTCTTGCTTAAGCTTCACTGAAGCACTTAGGAATACAACTGGCTCCTTAAGAGAGAGCAGCCTCAGTGTTTTGATGGTCTCTCATGTGTTTTACTGATCTCGAGGACAAAGTTACAGTGGGGCTTCATTTTAGATAGAAAGCAAAGCTTTTTAATATTTACCCTGACCCATGTGTTCTTCCCTGTGAAACAAAACCTGTTTCCACACTTGAGCTCTGATGAAGCACTTGCTTTTATGACAAACAGGAAATTGTTTGTAAAGCTGGGAGGGAACCGGAACAGCCCCGGTATGCAGAGGTGCACTTTTTCAGGATAGAGCTAACTCTAACCAAAATTCTTATTTTAAAATCTTTTTGAAAAATTGCGCTTCTGGTAGATCAGTGGGAAATCTGCCCGGAAGACTGGAGGGGCAGGAGTTCACATCTGTTTTCAACCTCTCCCTGTTCTTCATGACTTTTATTGAAAGAAAAGGAATTCAAAGAAATTGGCAGCAAGCATAAAGTAATAAATTTTAAATAGTTTTTGGATGTACATTTCATGTTTTTGTTACCCTACAGGTTAGAAATGCTGTCTTCTCAATGCTGTCTTCTTCCATTAAAAAAGTTTATTTTTTCTAGATCTTCTAGGCTATAAAATTGAGGTTTAATATCTCATGATATCTAATATCTACAGATAAGCTTTTCAAGAAAATTATATCAGGACCTTTACAGAATACCAGTTTGCAGGTATGAGTTCAGAACTGTAGTAAAACCAGGACTAAGCTTTTATTATTATAGTACACCATAAAAAGAAATGCTGAATATTTACTACTAATAAGATAAATGACAGTCAAAGGGAAAATCTGAGAGTAAAGGCCCATTTTGTTTTATTTAATTTCTGATTTTTTTGATGTATCAATGACAGATATTTGACTAAAAAACAACTATTTCAAGAAACAAAATAGAATTAAGTAATAAATAAATAAATATTTCCCTTATTTAGCTAATACTTTACTGAATATCAAAACCAGCAAAACCCATTCATGGCTTATGATAGTCTCAGACTGTGGGACATTCTTGCTGAATTCAGGGATGTATGACTCTACTGAAGAAACAAAATCTTTAAGTACTATCTTTCACTAACTTTTTTTGCATTATTGTTCCAATTGCTTCTTCATACTGTGTACTTAACAAGCAGTGTGCATGGAGGTATTAACTCTAAGTGTTACTCTGGTACAGGAAACAGACATAAAATAGCAGTTAATTTTGACAGCATTTTTCTCACCTATTCTTAAGCACCTACTTTAAGCATCTCACCTTCTCCCTATCTCAGCTGTCCTCTGTCACTTATGATGAATCGAGGCTGGTGAACTCAGAACTGAGTTAGCCATGAACCTCGCTCCCCATGCCAACTGGCAGAAATGTACTTTCTTATACATTCCAAAATTCAGTCTAAAACTACAGTTTAGGCTCAAAGGTGGTGAGCAGTTCCAGTAACTAATAGAAGTTTCAAGCCAAAGCTTGAAAGATGCATTCAGTTCTGAGCATGTTATTGATCGTGACCATATTTGATGCCCTTTAGCTGTGTTCAGTATTCTGCTGTGAGGGTGCAGAATTGTTTTTTGTTACTCAGGTTTTTTTTTCTCCTTCCCCAAAGCGGATTATTTATTTCCAGGAGAAAATAAATCACTAGGTGTCATGAGAAAGTGATGGAGGAAAACTCATTTCCAGTTTTGGCCAGAGAGAAGCATCAGGGACAGCACTGCAAGAGACCTTCCAAAGCATGTGAAGTTTTCTATGAATTGAGAAATGAAGATAATGGGGTCACAGAAATGTGAGTATATTTCTCCACATAATGATTGAAATCAGCATATTTCCTAGATCACAACCTTTCTTGCAGGAAGCTCTACCTAAAGTTTATTTCTACAAGAGTAATAGTAGTTCCTGTGAGTAAAATGCCTATATTCTGTCATTCCCTGACTGAAAGCAGAAACATGATTTATTATAAACAGTAAGGTCTCCAATGCCCTTTTCTTTTTGTAACTGATTCAGAACAATGCAGTACTGAAAGTAATCACACATTCAAATACAAGTAGGTGTGAGCTTTCAAATATACTGAAAGTGAATATTCAGAACATCACATCCTGGTGTTTGCTTCTGATGTTAAAAACCTGCTGTGCAAACCAGGATGCATGTTTTCAAAAGTCTATAACTTTGCCATTTTGAAGCCAGATTTCTTCAAACAGAGCAAGGCACATATTTACCTTCCAAGGATTTGTGCCATTTGTGCCAACTTTGGTACCCTTGAAAGAAACTGATTTTGACTTTTCTTGAGTGCAAAAGTACATGCAAATAAAATTTTCACAGCTCATTTTTAGATAAATTTTTTAGGTGTTCTGAGAAACATTTTACTAATAGTTTCTCTTTGGTTGAGGTCAGGAAGGTTTGATGTTGTCCTACCAGAGAAGAGATGCTCTAAAAAACAGAACAGACAGAAATTAATGTAGGACAATAGAAAAAGTACATCTTATATAATTGTATTGCAAACGTAGCACTGTGCTGTAAATATTTAAATTAGGTCTATGAAATTAATTTTTTGTAATAAGCCTTTTCAGAGGTGTATTTTACGCGTCTTGCAGAAATCCAGTGCCAGTGCTTTAGCCCCCCAAGAAATAAACCTCTGACTCTTCAGGACATGGCTCTGAAGCATCCAGGGCTGGTATGTTGCTTCTCATTGATTCCACACAATTGTGTTTGGTTCCATAAGTCTCTTGAACCAGGTTTGGAAGTTTTGTCTAATTTAAAGGAAGATTCGGGTTTGACTTTGCACTCAAGTCTGAATGCAGCAACACACAAAGAGTTCAACCCTACTGCTGTATGTAGGCATGCACGTACTGTTATTTATACTTCTGCCCTGAAATGTAGTACTAGGAACTTTAAAAGTACAGGTTTTGGGGATCTGGTGAGGAGTAGATCTGATGAAAAATGAAAATTCATGAATTTTGAAACATACTTCTCCTTCCTGAACCACAAAAAAGAGAAAGTAAAATATTTTGGCCTCACCCACAAAAGAAATCTCAAGATTCAGTCTGGCAATAGGAAAACTGAATTTTGACTTGAAAACTCAAAAAGTCCCTCATTAAATCACTGATGTTCTTGGCTCTGATGGTGTTTTCATTATTTGTAATGACACCAAGTGCTCTGGGTCAGCTCAGTTAACCTGTGTTCTTCTGACTCACAGGGGCTGTAACTCAAAAAAGAAAAGACAGAAAAGCACAGGCTGCATCTGTCAGGCTCCCATATCACCCCATGCTCCTGTGCTACGCTCACTCCTGAATTCTCCACTTACCAGAGCGGGCACCTCCTTGCATCACATGTAAAACAGGATGTGCAGTCCAGCCAAGGGAGGCCCATAAGAAATAAGCCACCATCCTTATGTGGAATCCAGCCCAAAGGCAGCCAGGTGTTGTGCTTGGCTCCAAACATTTAGACTGGTTTAACAAACGGTGGTATTGGGACTCAGATTTGACTTAAAACCGGATTATTTTTTGTATCGATTTTTCCAATTCAAATTATACGTGTTCTGTGAAAATGCTTACTTCTGCAAATACTGTATTTTTCTCCCTTCTTAATTAAGATGCAAAGTACTAAAGTATTTTTAAATAAGCTGATGTAACTACAGTGATGATACATCTCTTGTTCAGGACTGACTGATTCTATTAATTTACATGGCTTAATTCTTCAGTGTAATGGTGAAATTTTGTTTGGTTTTTTAACTTTATGTAGCTGAATCAAGGCTTACTGATTGGACTAATTATGCAGATAAAGAAGAAATCTCCTAAACTGGAAAGGGATTACTAAAATATAGAAGCAAGATACTGCTTTTTTATGACTTCCCCAAAAGCTGCGTCAGGTACAGACTATCTATAAATACTTGGAAGTTTTGGTATTAATCATTCTGGCCTTACACGAAGACAAGATTTTTTGCCACTCTTTCATCTTCTTCTTCTGCAGCAAATCTCTAAAGTAATTTTTCAGAATGGTTGGTTTTGCTGCAACTAAAAGCTTAAACTGCTGTAATGAAATTTGGGGTTCTCCGTTTGAGCTAATACAATTCCAGTACTGAAAACCGCAATACCAGTGATTTTTTTCTTTATTTTGTACCACAACCAAATTGGAAGGAAGCGTTTTCCAGTGTAAGACCTTCCATTTACCAGTGTGTGTCAGCAACAAAACTGAGCATGAATCAATAAATTCAGCTTTCCAGGAAACAGTAAAAGTAAACATATTTAGAAGTATGTTCATATTCTTGGTATGTTGCAAAACATGGTTTTCAGTTTCATTTTGTGGAAGTCTTCGTATCTCACGTATGAGTGGGCTGTTTTACACTCTCTCAGGAGCTGCTCACAGAAATAAACAGACCATAGTAGCAGAGACAAGACCCTCAGCTGTATGAGAGAACACAACTCTTGCAGTGGGAGAGATGAGAACACTTTAAAGAATCAAAGGTCATCAGTGAAGAAGAAAAAAAAAAACCCTCTCATAGATGAGTCACTCTTTTCAACTGGAAGTATTCGCTGAGAGGTAGGAGTTTCAAAAAAATTAAAAAGTTAATCATTCATGATGGTGAAGAAAATATTTCAGCACCAGAAAGTTGTGTGAGATAAAACACCCAACTTTTATATATGTAAAAATTGGTTCCCTCACTCTTTAGAACATGAAAGGGACAGGCAAAATGTTTTTTCCTGTCACAGCTGTAAATTGCAAGGCAAATTTAGCCAGGTACGTAAAGCGCCTTCCTGGTGCCTGAGGACTGGCTGGCCAACTCTCGGTTCGTTTAAGCATGGATGAAGTCAAAGTGCCAGCAAGTCCCCCACAACTGCTGCAAGAAAAGCCCTGCAGCAGGTATTACTGGACCGTGTTTAGTGGCCACTGCTAAGTAAGCAAGCCTTTGGAGGGTATTTATCACACTGCAACCATGCAAAAGTGATTGGGCTCAAGGCTTGAACACCCTGGTTACTATGAGGACAGGGATGAGTATGTAAGTGCAGTGTAACTTCTTTGCAGGAAAAGGAAACAACGGGACAAGTTCGTTTTTTCTTCCAGAAATCGCTGCTTGTTTTGTTTATCTTGTGCAGAACAAAGCCTGCCTTAAAACAGTGTAACTGAAATAATAAATGGGTGAAAAGTGAAACCAGAAATGAGTATTCAGAAAAGAACAAAAATGCGATTGGTCAGCCTGTTTTGCAAGAACGTGGCTATTCTGATAATTCACGTTCACAGGAAGAATCTTCCCGAGTTTGATAGTGCTCTCTTTTGAGCCATGTTTTTTTTTCAGATTTGATCAAGAAATTGAGGTTTAATCCAGTTTTATAACTGAAGAGTTTAACCCCCAAGCTAGCTTCATTTCCAACTACCAAATTCAGAGTTCCAAGTACAGCAGATAAAGAGTTGGGAAAAAAATTCATCCATGACAAGTGAAAAAAGTTTTCCAGCTTTTACTAATCTCTTAAAATAGAATTTAAAGCAAAACAAAAGTTTTAGCAAAATAAGGCGTCCTTTTTCTTTGCCTTACTATGCAGGCAACAAGTCAGGGAATGAAAATGCTGTTTACAACAGACAGGCAAGCTTACAAAAGAAATTAGTAAAGACACATTTTGTGGAAGTCACCTAAAATCCAGAACAAAGGTTGTAAGATTTTTAAATGGTATATTTCTGCACTTAACTGCTAATAAAAGTGGGTACTAATTGTTAGGCCCAAGAGTTATATGGGAGGGACAATTAACATGTTGTTCTGTTTTTGAAGTATCTGTCTGCATTAACATAGGGCATTGTAGTGCAGATTACATTGAAATGCTGACTACTCTGCTGTAATATTGCTAGGAGGAAAACACTCACTCCTACAGCAAAGAACTGATATTAGTTAACTTAGAAAAGGTAAGTATTGCTCTGGTTTTGATATTTTAGATGGTCTGCTTGATAAGTGAAGATATATATTGATTTCTCACAAGGATTTGACATTTCTTTCAACAAATGAATGGTTTCCACTAGGAGTTTTTAACCTAAAACAAAGCAATTTTGTACACAAACTATACAAAAGTTGTAACATTAATGCCAACTTCTCCCTCCTAAATCTCTCAGGATTCAGGAAAAAAATTGAGTTTTAGATTTAGAGAAAAATCATATTGGTTGGTCAGGTTAGTTTTCTTTGCAGCAGTCAGCCCTAAGAGAAACCAGTACTTCTGAGCTCGTGAAAAAATACATTTAGATCAATGTGTCAAGATCAATGAAATTGGTATCTTCTATAGTCTTGCCATATTACGTATTCAGCCTCACATTTTCATATCTAATTGTTTTTGTCCAAAGTGCCAAACGAAGAGAGGAAAAAGAGATAGGTAATTGTCACAAGCAGAGCAAAAGAAGGATGTTTGTTTGCACATGCTAATCAGTTCCCCCTGTGTGTTTTCGTTTTCCCCTTCGTGGGTGTGGGCAGAGAGTGGATAGAAACAACGAACAACTTCTAACCCGACAGCTCTGCTTCTTCCATCATTTCCCCTTTCCCTTTGTTCTCTCCTGCAAACAAAGAAGTTTCTCCTACCAGGCTTCTCCTCGGCTTACCAGATCTGGCTCCTTTCTGCTCCCATTCCCTCACTGCCCCATGGCCCCTTCCCCCACTGCCTTGCCTGTCTCCTGCCTGTTCCCACTGGTTTTCCATCCTCCCTCCCATCACTCCTGGCTCTTTGTTCCCACAGGGCTCTGGGATGTTCAGCAGGAGCTCAGCTCTTTCTTTTTAATTCTTATTTTCTTTTTTTTTCAGGGAGGAAACATGGGACATTTGAAGCCCCATTGACAGCAGACAAGAAGATGGCAGAGAAAAGAAGTAACCATCACATGGCCTTAAGAAAATGCTATCATAAAACACAGCCGTGTTTTCCTTTAGAAAAAGATACAATAGTCCCAAGAAAGACTGTATGCAACTTGCATGCAACTGTGACAGATTGCTTTTTAAGTGATCTGCACAAAATGAAGAACTCTCCTTCACGAGTTTCACAACATTTTAAGGAGTACCTTTATACCTGTGAAGGAAAGTGAAGAGGGTGGGGTGAAGTTGCCTCATAAGGTTTCCAGAGAGCTCTTACACATAGAAATAATGAGTATATTTTCAAATCCATGTACGGACGTTTAGCAAGGAACTATAGCTTTCTGTACTGGAGTACAGCAAGGCCTCAGGTGCACAGTGTACCATGGTACCTGATACCATGAAGGTGGTCTGGGTAAGAGAGTTATATTCTCTTCAGAAAGGATAAGAAAGCACTGATATCATCATTTCCCCAGCTTTGGAAGGGCATATGCCATATATTTCATCAAAACCATAAAAAAACTTTCACCACCACCACCATATTTTGATTAGGAGCATAACTGCAAAAACAAGTTTAAGCAACCAAGAAAAAATGTTTACAAAGTGATGTGTCTGTCCTTACCTATTTAAAAATTAACTCTATTGCAGCCGAATCCAGGACATAAAGAAAGGTGGGATTGGAAATGAAGCCCCTTTTATTTCTAATCAGGTTCTTCAAACAGTTTTTAAAGTCCTGCCTGCTTCCAGGCTTGAGATAATCATGTGTTCCTTAAAACTGAGTTAATGGAACAAGCAGCAGTCGTACCAGTCCAGCTTAGATTGCATGGCAGTGCTGAGAAAGCTGAAGGTGCCTACAAATTTGTTATCCCAATATCAAAGATCAAAAGGGTAAAGTGCTGCTCTGCAGCACAGCACATAAATTACTTTATAAGGGAATTCTCATGCGTCCTGATGGATCTATGAGAACTGGCAGACACTAATAGGCAGTAAAATAATTTCTCTAGAAGTTCACTTCTGCTGTTTGTTTGCATACCTCTCTGGGACAGTAGTGAAATTTGCTAGTGTTACCCCCTGAATCCTCCTCCCATGCATTGAAAACAATGAAATTCTATTTGAATTAGGACAACAGGAGAGGCAATTTAAAGGGGCACTAAAGATTCAGTCTCTTAATCACAACTGTGACAAAATGCTGTTATCCTTGCTGGCAATTCCCTGGCAATTTACAGTACACTAGTGTAAAAGGAGGAGACCTTGCATTGCAAAGAAACCTGACCAAATAACCAGATCTTCATCTACTGATTCCCTTGTCCTTGCACTAATTCACAAATCCTAGGGACCACCAGGTACTCTGCCATCTTGAAGCCATTCAGGAGCCATATTTTGACCCTGACATTGAATCTAAAGTTATTTAGAAACCGAAGTCAGTGCAGACGTTGGCTTCTGAGTAACCCATTTAATGAGGAGGGCATTTCAGTAGGACTGTGTGAATGCACACCAGCAGCCCCATTAGGCTGCAATAGCAGCTTAAGGGTTTTTACTGTAGGGGCAACCTAAAACTGCTCTGGCTGAACTGTGGTTTCTGCTGCTCCCCAAAAAGGACTCCCTTCCTGCGTATAAGACAGAAATTAAATTGTTGGGCAGGTTTTCCCTGCAAAGTCCTGGAACCTTAGGCTGCCCCAAGTCTAGCAGTTGTTTGAGGGTATAAGAAAAGAAATACATAATTAGGAATTTGAGAAAGATCTGAGGACTTTGAAAATAACATCTCAAAGCAAAGAAGACCTAAAGAAAAAGGATTTTTTCTTTTATGTCATTGCTGGGCTGATTTCCTGCGGAACAATTGCTCAAATGTAAAAAAAAAAAGATTTGTTGGACTGACAATGGTAGGTTAAATAGAGTCAAATAAAGGCGTATTTTTATTATATGCATATAACTGAAGGTAATTTAAAATATAAGAAGAAGCAGGTAGTGTAAAGGCCAGGAAAATACCCCAAGGATCAATATGGTCTTCAAAAGATTGTGATGTTTTTTAACAACTTGTTAATTGTTGGTATATCAGTAAGTGCCAAACCCAAATCATTGTTTCAAATTATGTTCCAAAGCAAAACACGTAGAAATTGCCAACCTCTGTTAAGCACCACAAGTAACACAGACTCCACATACTTGTGGGTGATTTTTGAATTACTGTAAATCTTATGACTCTCATGGGTTGCATTGACTCTCAAGTGAATCTCTACTTTGTCATTACTGCTGCTGTTTTCAGGCCTTGAATATTTGAATCTTAGCATTCTTCCTGTGAGATGCTTAAATAATGAGAAACTGCTAAAAAAATTAAAATATTGGGGTTTAGCCTTTAATCTGGAAACTTTTGTCAAGAGAAATATTATTAAATTACCATAGCTGTTCTTCAGGCAAGACTCTTAAGCTGTCTATTCCCACGTTGCTTTAGAGTGAAAACATTCTCAAATAGGTTTGCCTATTTCTTTTGCTTCTCTCTTTATGACCAGTTGATGGGAAAAGGCAGAAGAAATGTTAAGTGTGATTAGTTTATTTTAAAGCATATTGCTAAGCCAGCATCCCTTTCCAGAATAGCATATTTCTGCTGACAGCCTTTTTGCACAAGATCTTCAGCCAGTTCTCCATGAAAAGTTTCCAGCATCCTGTAAGAATCATTTCCTTTTCCTATGAAGTCTTTTAGAGCTGTTAATTTATGTAGAATGAAGAAAGTAATTTCAAAACAGATATGAAATGGGCAATTGCTTTTCCCTTCCTGAAGTTGACATGGGTTTGTCTTCTTGAAGGAGAGTCTCACACCTTTCAGCTGAGGACTTCCAGTGACAGGAGCTTCTCTGGTGCTGTGCACAAAGTTCTTTGGCTGCAAGTGGAAGGGAAGATAGAGCTCTTGCAGCCACTTCAGGGTTTCTACTTGGAAGCCTTGTAACAAAACCAAGAAGTGAAAATAATCAGAAGTATTTGGGATTTAGTCTCAAAGTTTCTCAGCTGAGGTATCGCAAATATATCCCTTGAAAACATCTTCCTATCCCTTGCTGTTCAGTTACTGTTCAGTGTTTGTTCAAATGATGTATTCGTTGGTCTGAAGCTGTTGAAACGTCATTTCTAATAGTTCATAGCATCCTTTATGAATCATTTGGTTTTTGTAGGAGTTCATATTGCTTTGTTAACTCTGAGATAATTTATAGAAAATTTTGTCTTTTTTGAAAAGTATTTTAAAACTGGAGCTCTTGCCGCAGTTCATGAATCATGCTTGAAGCTTAAACCAATTTTTTATGGAGAGAGACAAAACTTATCTCCACAAACACTTTAAATATGTTAGAGATCACTACTCTGCTGATGTCTCTTTGAGTCAGAACATTGACAGTGTTAGGAAAACTAATTTTTTGGAAGAAAGATTCAAGGGTAAGATTTTATTTTATTTTATTTATTTATTCTGTGAAGCTTGAAATGAGCAGTTGTCTTCTCTGTCCTTCATGACAGCTGGTTGATATCCATAAGGCTTCCTGGCGCTGTGCTTCCTCTTGGAAGGAAATCAGGGATTCTATGTATCTAGTTGTTTTCTTCTATCTTCTTGGGGTTTTTTTACTGGAATGTTTAAGCTAAAAAATATATCAAATTTCTGTGGTGAAATTTAGGCATGAGAATCCAATTCAATAACCTAATTTCTGCTTAAAATTGCTCTATCCAGTGTCATTGAGCAGAACACAATGAGTTTGGTAAGTAAAGCTGAAAATATGCTTTCTGTGTCTGAGGGCAGGTGGGAAATGGAGGTTGTAGGGGCTGAAATATCCTAGTTTTCTACAGTTCTTGACTTTGGCAGGAACTGTAGGTATCTAGCACCCCTGATTAACAGGTAACTTATTTAAGTGTTTAATTGTAGGCACTCATTTAGGCTGAATTTTGAGCTGTTTTTCTTTCTTGAGTTTGGATATAAGTGAGGAGAGGGTGGTATTGTGTATCTTGCAAGAAGCAGAAGTATGGAGGGAGAGAACTGGTTTGAGGCTGCATATCAGGATATGTGTAGAAGGAATAGGATTCAAGCTAAAACAGAGTAAAATGTGTGCCCCATATGAGAAAAAAGCTTGCAAAAAGGATACATTTGTCTGTAAGAGTGTTTTCCAAGACAGCCAAAGAAAATGGTAACATGTGTGGACATTCAAAATTAATCTGGAAAAAAAAAAGAGTCATTTGCTGGACTCTGGATAGAAATGGTTTTCATCTCTGATATGGTCTCTGAATATTTGGTGTGAAATACAGTGATTTTGCTTGAAAATACGTGGGGCAGCCAAAAGCTTGTAGCCACTTGTGCCTTGCTGAGAGATCAGCTTCCATAAAACTGAGTTCCTTTAAAGAAGGTGCCATGCTGTCAGCACATCTGTCTCGAGAAAGGGAAGGAAGCACTGAAGGTGGAGGATTGCCGTTCATTAATTGCATCATATTGAGCTTCCAGGCAGACTTGAGATGGCCAAAAGGTGGAGATTTTTGGGTTCCTCCCCCTACTTTTCTATCTCCTCCCCCCTTCCCACAAGAAATGTTTTGCCAAAACCTCCTTGTGGCAGAGCAAGGGTTTTAAAAGAAAAGCCAGGAACAAAGCAAGAATTTTGGAGACTTGGTTGATTCCAATCCTTTCTTTTCTGAAAGTAAGACTTGTAATGTGTACGCTCTATCAAGTTACACTTCTTTTTCACTTTTACTCAGGGTGCAAATCCAAAAAAAATTAAACATATAATCAATAATAAAGCAGGGTCACAAGTCGTTACCCAGCCTTCTAAATACAAGAGTCTTCAGCTTCCAGTCGCTGATTTAAGAACAAAAATTGTAAGAAGTGGAGACATATTCCTACGTCATTCAGTTTTATTCTTGTGTGGATTACTCATGGAAAAATTTCCTATGCTTTCAACAGAAATATTTCTGAGGCAAAATATGTAGAAACCAGCTGATACTTAAGAATTTTTTTTCGCAGTAAGAGTTCATTAATAAAATGAGTTTGTGGGTTTTGCAATTTCTTTATCAGAAATGTATACTTGACTTATTAACTTAATATTGTGCCCGTGTTGCACACTGTAATCTTGTATTTCTAGATGTAAAATGGGGTGAAGACTTTTCAGTGCATCACAGCAGTTGCTTTTTGAATGGAAATATATTTACTACAAGTGTACACAACTTCATGTGTGAGACAAGACATCTGCCAAGGATAAAGTCTTGAATTAAATCCTATTTTTATCAAAGCTGTCAATGTGTTAAGGCTTGAAGTGAAGTGTTTTCTTCCTAAAGAAAAGTGCCTTGAAGTTATTTTTCTGCTTCTTAGATTGACCCTGTCCTTGACATCTGGACAGACAGAAACAGGAAATTAATTCCTGGGGATACATGACATCTGCTAAAAGATTCTTGAAGTGAAATGCACCTGAAATTACTGACTTGGACGATACTGAAATCTTCCTTCTGGTTTCTTAAAAAAAATTTTTGCAAAGCCAGTGTTAAATGCAAATAAGAAGCTGCCTGAGGATAGAATTTGAGAAGGCTTCAATTAGTGGTGTTTTTTAATAGTATAAAACAATGCATACAACATGACTGAGATTGGTTTTAATTTAATTGTTTTAATTCAGCTTGTTAAAAAAAAAAGCTGAAGAAAGCAAATAAATGCTTGCAAAGTGTCTGCGAGTTTATTAATGTACTACATTAGCGAGGATGTAAGTGGAAAGTTTGTGATTGAAAAGAGCAGCGCATGTTTCTGCAGTGTCCCCTGGGCATTCCTGGCACTGCCTCCTCTGGCACAGGCAGTGGTGGTTATTACATGATGTGGTCCCCACACATTTGTCATTTGCTCCTCATTCAGCATCTCTGTTGTATCTCCATGTGGTTCTGACAGCACGGATTGCTAGATAAAAAGGTAGGGCCTACATGGTTCCTTTTTACTCTGTGGACTGGTTTGGGTTTTTTTGTTGTTGTTAGGGTTTGGGGTTTTTTGGTGGTTTTTTTTTGTTTTGGTTTTGTTGTTGTTGTTGGTTCATTGGGGTTTTTTGGTTTGTTTGTTGTTTGGGGGTTTTGTGTTGTTGTTTTGTTGCTGTTGTTGTTGTGTTGTTTGTTTTGGGGTGTTTTTAACAAATTTAATGGCAAAATGAACCAATGTCTGCAGCATGCTGGAACTAAGTGTACTAAAATGAGCAGTTTGATAAAAACACCAGTGCTCCAAAAACATCCAGCAGGAAAAATGCAACCTTGTTAGAAAATCAAACCGAATTTGCATTACCAGACATCAGAGGTTGTGAATTTTTGTTTTGACATGTAATTACTTTTCATTATGCATTATTAGCCTATTGGATGCTTACTTGCATTACAAATGGTTCTAGAGAAAATAAGGCTGGGATATTAGCAATGAAAATTTCTGTGTAATATTTTCACTCTGAAGGCTGCGAAAATCAGATCCTGAAGACTTGCCCAAAGTGAGGCAGTGAGTTAGCAGAGACCAGAATCAGCTCTCCTGGCATTAAAACTCTTGTGCTGTACATTACATCAACCATCTTCCCACATCTAAACCTGTTAGGTGGCATAAGGCCAAAAGACCCAATCAACCCTAGCTGAATTCAAACCTGGAAATCGTAAGAGACATTTGTGTTTGTCAGGGCTTGATGGGTATGTTCAATGCAAAAAGGCTGAAGTTAGGAAAACATTCTACATTCCTCATGAAGCCACAAGCAGAGAACCACAAGCACGCGTGTATGTCCCAGAAGGTGCTCTCCGGGTCTGAGCCTGTGTGACAGGCAGAAGCTGGCATTAGTTTTGCCCACTGTCTCCCTGAGAAGACCAACAGGAGCTTCTTTAAGGAGCTGTGGTGTCAAGAGTTTCTCATTTCTCTGTGTTTACCACTTTCCAAAGAGTGTTGCCTCGCTTGTTTATTCCTTGTCTAGATTTAAAGTCGTTGGTGTGACAGTCCTGTTATTCTGCTCTGTAGGGCCCTTCTCCCACGTATTTTCCCCTGGACAGACCTGTCCAGCACGGTGCACAACATAAATGCTGTGCACATAATGGGAAAAAGATTTACAGGAAAATATGGTGGTGACTTGATCTGTTTGTGAATATTTCACTTTCTTAAAAGTAATAATATGAAAATAGTTAGATGTGGAGAAGACCTTGTTGGTGAAGTGAGGGTGGGTAAGATGAAGAGTTAGGGATGGAGAACACAGGTATGTCACATACAGCTTGAAAAAAATAAATTGTGTTCAGAGCAATGTAAGAAAGGGTACAGTGGAGGGACCTAGAGAGTGGCTCAGCTGATGTAAGAGCATGCTACATGTGAGTTCAAATAACCCCTAAACTGAGTTAGGTTTCTGTCCTTTCCTCTGAATCTGCTGCACCAACATGATGAAAGCAGCATCGGTTACACAAAACTGTTGGTGTCAGTCCGTGGAGGTTGTCTCAAACGAGATAAAGAAAACAGTTTTCTATCTGAGAGCTTCCTTGCTGATGAGAGGCAGAGAATTTGCTTTCAGTAACCCTTCATGGCTGAAGCTATCCAAATCCTTTTATTTCGTATGGATGAGGGAGTTACCTAGAGCAAGAAATCAGGAAATAATCTTGGCAGTAAAGAGTTCAGGAGGGCCTGTAAGCTTTGTGGCCACATTCAAGGCAATTACTAATTCCAAAGCATAAGATAATCTAGATTTAGACACAAATTGACAGATGAATACTAAAAATGTTATCCTTATTTATAAAATACAAAATAGTGCTCCTTAACACTGTGTATTTGCCTTTCCTGCGGACTAGTGAGGAGGACGAAGAAAAGCACTTAACAGTAAAGAGGGGAAAAGAACCCTTACAAAACAATGGAAAAGAGATTGATTTGGTTTCAAAAATTCTGCAGTTACAGATTAGGACTTCTCTTTATGTAGAGGTGTTAACATTGTCTAGCTGTGAAGCACCCATTTTGTCTTAGGCCTTATGGTAATCTTAATGAAATGTTCAATATAAAGGAAAAATGATAGATTTCCAAATTCCTTAAATTTTTTATTGATGTTAAAAAATTGTGGAAGAAAGTTTGATTCTTAGCACTGCATACTTTTATAAAGAGAGGCATATGCTTAGGGCAAAGATGAATATTTCCAGTAAAAGTCTGTTTTGGTCATTGATGTCAGCAAATCTGAGGACTTTTGTCCTTAAGACCTGAACACTTTTTTTTTTTTTTAGCTTTTTAACCTCCCCCAACATATCTCAGGAAGGAAAGTTGAGTTTACATCAGTGCCCTTTGGGAACAATATGGATTGAAGTATAAGAAAAGGTGTTGTTTATGGCAGGGTCTCCCAACAGGACTCCTGCTAGGACATTTATGACAGCACTAGTATTTCTGCCATCAGATTTCTATGGTCCCCATTTGAATCAGAATATGTCTTCAGCATGGGGTGGGGTTTGTTTGTTTGTTTGTTTTGTTGTTTTAGTTTTTGCTTGATTGGAGTTTTTTAAAATTTATCCTTTAGGTCAAGATAATGCAGTAAACCATATTTATTACTCTACTGCTTCTCTTTGCATCCCCTGTAGTCCCTATTGTGCCCATCCTCCTTGCAGCTTTAAATGAAATGGCCTGTTAAGAGTGGTGAGTGCTCTTGTTTGTGTCATCTCCCTGTTCCCACTAGTTCACTCAGGAAAACTTGGTTTAAATAGCTCCTGTCATCTGAGCAATATTGATAAGATATTGAAAAAGGTATTCTAGGTCAAGATATTCTACTCTCACGTTTGCTGATTTCATCTGTCTTTGAGCCAGACTCTCTCTTAAGGACTTTCATGGGAGCTTCAGTTTATTTTGTTGTTTTTCCCCAGTTGGCGCTGTCTAGTGCAGCAGGCGCTGAAGTCACTGGAAGTTTGATCATTGACTTTCATGAGGGAAACCTCAGGATCTGAGCATTTGAGCTGGAGAGGGCACTTAGCAGTACTCAAGCAAAGATCTGACTAAGTCAACGGGAGTTTTGCCACCTTCCAAAAATGCAGGATGGCACTCTGCCTTTGCCTTGCCCTCCCAAATGCTGAAGGGGGAAAGCAAAACAAACCAAAATCAACATGCTGTCCTCTGGTCAGACTACTTGAAAAGAAAATGTTTCTCAAAAATGTGGTTGCATCAAAACCTGTGGAGAAAATCAGTCCTATTAAATACTAAAAGTGGAGATCCTGAAACATACTTATTCCAGAGGCTTAATACCCACATTAATATGAACAAAACTACTATATGTTTTCACAGCTTATCAGGTCCTGTGTAGGCATATGTTAACGCACTGGGGTTACAAAGTGGTGAGTTCTAATGAAGAGCTCTTCCAGTACAATCTTTAGGATTTGTGTCTGTCTTACATAAAAGGAAAACTATATGCCAGGTTAAATAAGATCCAGAACCTTCCTAGGAAAATAGCACTTACATCCACATCAGTGCCTCAATAGTAGTATCAGTAGGACATTCCTCCCTCGTGTCCAGGAAAAAGCAGCTGACAAGTAGAGATGCACATCTCAGTTACATATATATAATGATAAATGTGTTCATTTTTCTTAAAGGGGAAAAAGGGGAAAAAAACCTAGATGGTACGAAAGCAGGTGTTTACTCTTCAGGGAATTAGAAGTGGGAAGTTTTGACCTTTGAAACGTGGGTTTCATCCCCGGGCTCAGTGGGTGCTGGCCCAGCCCGGCGCTGCTGCCCGGCGTGGGGACGGGACGTGGCGGGGTGGGTCAGCAGGGACGCGGATCCGGCACCAAGGGTGGTGTGAATCGCGTGTGTCCCCCGCCGAACTGCGAGCTGAGAGATATTTAAACAAAAACCTCCAATACTTAAACACGCTCTGACATTTTCGCACGGCATCCTCAGGCGGTTAAAGCTGCAGAGGGGCAGCTGGTACCCTGGGACCGCAGGGACGGGCTGGTTCCCGCCGGGAAGGTGTCTGGGGATTTGCGATGTCCCGGGGAATAAGGTTGGGAATGACCGACAGGCCTTCTGAACACGAAGTAACAGCTGGAGGCTACTAATCTTCCTATGCAAGAGGGAAAGTATTGCTATAAATCGGGAATCTTTATAGCTGTTCGGCTGGAGGAAGTTTTTTGGCTGTAAACTGTCATGCACTGCAGCTCCCGGTGAAAAGGCTATGGAAGTGGGGAGTCCTCTCTCCTGAGAACCAAAGTGCAATTAAGATCAGAAAGATGGGGAAGGAAATAAAATAAAGACGACAGGAATCCAAGCTGAGGAAAAACTTTACGGTTTGGGTTTGTTGGTTCTTTTGGAGCAGTTGTTAGCTTGTTTTTATTTTTATGAGTTGTTTTTGGCATTCCAAAGACTATGTATAACTCCTGGAAACTTTTTTTTTTAAATGCTAATTTCAAAATTTAAAGCTGGAAAGACTTGTTTTTTAAAAGACCAGCTAAATTTGAGAGCATACATTATTTGTCTGGGATGAGCAGCTCACTCATAAGCTAAGTATCAAGTAAAATGTGAGATATATCAAATCAAGTTGAACTTCAGCTCTCCTCTCTTTGCCTAAAGAGAGCGATCAGTGCAAAAAATATTAACCATATAGGTAAGCATCTGCTGCGAAAGGGCTTTCTATTCCTCGAGTGCATATATATAAAAGGGATTGGTCCTTCCTTGAAGCATCCATCTGGAAGAATTAAATGGTGTTTTAAAAGCTCAGATCACCCAAACACAAATTTAGATAGTCTCTAATTATTTGGTTTATACATTTTCAGAACGGTTCATATTCCACCGTCGCTTTCAATTCCGGCTGCTCCTGCTGCTTTCGGCTCTTAAACACGTTCATTGTCAGGTGGCGTCGAGCTGCGGAAAAGCTGAGGCAAGACAAGTCCCACCATCACCACCCCCAACACCTCCACTGTTCGTGTCCCCTCCCCCCCACTTCCCCGCCGACCGTACCCTAAAAGTGACGCGACTTCTGCAAGGGGGGAAAAGTCCCTTCTCTCCCTGTCACCTGCACGGAGCAGGGAACTGTCTGTGCGAGTCCTTCTTCGGGGTCAGCCTCTCCCGGTGCTCGGCTTTTTCGGGATTAAGATGTTCGAGATGTCTCCTTCAAAGCACAAACCCAAAGTTGGGGCTGCCAGCCCACCCGAGGGCCAGCGTGCCGTGCTCATGCGGGATTTGAGGGTTCCTGGGTTTTGTTAGGTCGTGTTTGCTCGTTTCGAGCGCAGCGCCTTCCGTGAAATAAACACCTGATAGCGAAAAGACCATCTCCAACTATGGCTAGCAGTGAGCACGTATCAACTTAGTAAACTTTGCCCGTAACTTATTTTTAAATGATGCTTTCCTCTTCCGAAGAGGAGAAAAAGCACGCAGAAGGTGCTCAGGCAGAAAGAGCTTGAAGAAACTTTAAAGCAAGAATTAATCTGAAGGGATAACATTTATTCGCCTGTTTCTGCACAGTGGTTGAAGAGAGGTGGCTCGAGGAATTCGGCTTGTCAGGTCGAAGAGGAAACAATACACTGCGGAGTTGAGTAAGTTAATGATGTATGAGCCCGATGGTGCTGTGTAATGAAAATACAGCCCTAAGCCGCAGCTGCTAAACCAAAAAGGACTGAATCGCCGTCTGCATCCCGCAAAAGGGACCTTCAGCGTGCCTTCCCCTGGCAGCCCTGACTTCCAGGTCCTTCTGCTGCCACGCAGCTTGACAGTGTACCCCGGGCACTTTCTCCTAAAATTTGAAAAATCCCGGCATCGATGATGCGCGGTATTTGGAGAAGAGGGGATGCCTATTTTAAAAACAACTCTGATTTTTTACACCGCTCCGCTTCTTTTCCCCTCTCCTTTGCTCCCGTTTAAAGAACTTGTTATTGTTTAAAGAGACCCCATTGAACTATTTCCTGCTCATTGTCACCTCTCTCCCCCTCGCCCTCTATCCAGGGATTCTCACGGAAAGGTAATAAACTTCCCTCACACCACAGACCGCCGCAGCCCGGGAGAATGCAAACTATTACAACACCGGCCGGCGGGAGTGCTTCAGAGCAGCCCTCTTTTCCCTCGTCCTGGCCCTTGTTTTTGTGTCAAATAACTTCAAAATAAATTCACCCCGTTGCAAACTTTCACCCATGAGGCTGAGCCTCCCCCCTTGCCCGCGGGAACTCGCGTGGCTTTCTCCTTCCTACACGAAACAAAGCCTTTAGTTAAAGGCTGTCGATCTGGTTTTCAGAAGTTTGCTTTTATTTAGGTGGGATGGCGGGTAGGTATCGATCTGATTTTTAGATTTTAAAAAAATTATTTTGGTGGGATGGCTCGAAACCATCGCCGTCGAGCATCTCGGTTGCGACGGCACTGTCCGTGCTGGTGGCTGAGGCAAACTCTGACACTTTTCTCACGGGTGGGCGCTTGGGCTCGCTAAAAGCCGAGGAGCCCGTGGCGGGGAGTGCCCGTGCCGTGCCAGGTGTGCGGTCAGCCGCTGTACAGTGCGGTTTCAGCTCTTTGGCTGATTTTTCCCGCAAGATTTGTCGCTGCCAGCTGCACCCTTCTCTGCAGCAGAAATTTCTGACAAGGGGGCAGTGGCAGGCGCGGGGGGAAGGGGCGTGCGGGGCGGAGTGCTGCTGTCAGCTTGAGGCCGCCTGGAGAAGAGGACTTCCCGTTTTGTCCCTAAATATGACTCCGCGGCGGGAGTGCCTCCCGTCCGGGACTGCCCGCCTAGAAGCGGGCCGGGGGTCTCGCTGCGGCGGGAGGGTGCCGCGCTGGCCGGTTGTGAGGCTGTTGCCGAGATGGGCCATTTCCTCCGCGGCTGCCGGAGCCCCGGCCCCGGCGGCTTTGATAGAGGTGCAAACATTTGGGGGCAGATTTACATAAAATAGCCGCGTTTAATCCCGCGGGCTGCAATTAACATCACAGGCTCCCGCGGGCACCGTTCTGATATGGCCGCGGGCGGCCAATGGGCAGCGCCGCCCGCGCGGATCAAAGGCGCCGCCCGCCAATCAGCGGGGCCCCCCCGCCGGCGCGGTGATGTCACCGGGGGGGCGTTTATGGCGGGCTATAACAGCGGCCCGGCCCGCTGAGGGCGAGGGGAGGTGGCCCGGGCCCGGCTCGCTCCTGCAGCTGTCGTGCCAGGGAGCTGCCCCGCGGGCGGGCGCGGGGCCAGGATGAGCTCCCCCGGCGCGGAGGGCGCGGGCAAGCCCCCGCAGTACCGCGTGGACCACCTGCTGAGCGCCGTGGAGAGCGAGCTGCAGGCGGGCAGC
>VZTA01027684.1:215842-260949 GCA_013398855.1 Mohoua ochrocephala | reverse complement strand
CGCCCGGGGCCGGGGGTCGCGGGCTGCCCGCCGCCGTGCCTCGCGCCGCCGTGTCGCCCCGCAGGAGGATGTTCCCGGTGCTGAAGGTGAGCGTGTCGGGGCTGGACCCCAACGCCATGTACTCCTTCCTGCTGGACTTCGTGGCGGCCGACGGGCACCGCTGGAAGTACGTGAACGGGGAGTGGGTGCCGGGCGGGAAGCCGGAGCCACAGGCGCCCAGCTGCGTCTACATCCATCCCGACTCGCCCAACTTCGGCGCCCACTGGATGAAGGCGCCCGTCTCCTTCAGCAAAGTCAAACTCACCAACAAGCTCAACGGCGGCGGGCAGGTAAACACCGGCACCGGGACTGTCGGTCAGCGGGGCCGGACCCGCCCGGCCCTGCTCTGCCCTGCGGGCTCGCTCTCTCCTTAATGCTCGTTTTCGTACTTTTCTTACCAAACGTATTGGCATGGGTCGCTCTTCCGTCTCCCCCCGCAAATTCAGGAGAGCTGTGCTTTCCACCGAGGATGGGTGCCTTGATATTTTATCACCTTCTCTTTTTTGAAAATCTCTCTCTGGTCTGAAAATCTGCTAATGTCAGTGGTGTGGTAGATGAATCTTTCTGGCCGACTTGTTGATGCATTTGTGACTCTGCGTGTACCTTGTCAAGTAACAGGGATGAGGATAACTGCAAAAAGTTGTGGTGTCTGTCCTCAGTGTGCCTTTCCTTCTCTCACAGCTTCAGTTTTAGGCTTTATTCATCCTTACTGCCTTCTTCACCCCTGATGGAAAGATGGGTACTCTAAAACCTTTGTGCCTGCCAGCATCTACCACTACTCTGTCACTGCTCACCTGCTCTATTTGTTCACAGATCATGTTGAACTCCCTGCACAAGTATGAGCCACGGATTCACATAGTGCGAGTGGGTGGCCCGCAGCGGATGATCACCAGCCATTCCTTCCCAGAAACCCAGTTTATAGCTGTGACAGCCTACCAGAATGAAGAGGTATGCACAGCAGGGAAGAGAGGATGCCACTACCGGGAGGTTTCAAGTAGCAAAGTGTGCATGTTGCAGAGCAAAATAATGGATCTCCTTTCACGTTTTTCAGTTCTTCCTGTGCTTTTTTTGAAGCTAAATATGAAAGATGAAATTAATGTGTGTAAAAGCCCCATGAATGAATGATAGAACAAAGTTCTGATCACCGTTTGTCTCAATATGTACTGCAGGTTCGTTCAAGGCGGGTAATCTTTAAAAGCTTCTGTGGGGGAAAACAGCTGTGGTAAAAAATACAATTGTCATTTTCAGCCACACAGTGAAATGACCGAATACTGAATGCACCATTTTTGGAGTGGCCCTTTTTCTTTTAGCCCGAATGCATGTCTGTGTTGAATGAAGTTGTAATTATAAAATTTTCTGAGATTTCTTTGATGTCCAATCTGCTCTGGCTTGACATGTGAAGATTTTCATAACTATTTAGTTTACTGACTTTCTTAGGTGTTTCCTTAGATGATCAATGAACTCAGGCAATTCGGCCGTTTAAAATTTGGCAGAGAGACTAACTCCCAGTCCTTTGATAATACTTCAGACCTTAAGGAGCTGTTTAATCCATGCCCATCAGTTGCTATTATGGGCCTACTTTTATTTCTTAAAAAATCTGTGATTTTATTAACTTCAGTGGATAGTCCTAATTAAAATCCTAATATCAGTGTGATAATGAATGGTGACACATGTGAATAAAGATATTTGTTGTTGTTTTTAGATCACAGCTTTAAAAATTAAATACAATCCGTTTGCAAAGGCATTTCTTGATGCAAAAGAAAGGTGAGAGCTCTTAACTTAATTCTAAAATGTGGATTTTAAAGATCGATTTGTGAAGGCATATTCTTAACTCATACAACACGGTTTCTTTTGTAGAAGTGATCACAAAGACATGATGGAGGAAGTGGGGGACAACCAGCAGTCTGGGTATTCACAGTGTATGTTTCCTTTCGTTGTGCATTGTGAGCATATCTTTGATTTCTTCCATCTACTCTCTATTAAGTCAAGCAAAGCTTCAAGACCAGTGCTTGATGGCTTGTTAGTTCACAGAGAGAGGAGTGTTACCAGTCTTTGTGGTTGTGGTTCATGCATGTTTATGATTGTATAAATACTATAATCTCTGTGTGTGGTTAAGATTTACTGCATTCAAAATCATTTAATAGAATTTTGCGGAGTTGCCTTCATGTCCAAAAAGACATCTGCCTTTTTACACAAGGACAGCAATGTTCACATGGACATGGAGACAAAAGTTCATTTCATAAAATTTATTGAGACAGTACTTACGTGTTAAGTACTCTAAGAAAATTATGGGCATTTGCTTAAAAAAGTTTTTAGATGATTGAAAAGCATTAATGTTTTAATGATTTCTGTTTTAACAGATGATTGGTAACAAAATGACTGCAGCCTATAAAGGATGGGGGAGTTGATTTGCAGTAGGAATTATTTTGTTTCAGAGAAAATACTTTGTTTTTAAGAGGAGTTCCTAGCAGTCTGAGAAACTTCAGAGCTTAGCTATAGACTGAGACCCCCAAAGAGCAGTTTAAAACTGAATACTATGCTAACAATTACTGAGCACACACTACCTACATACGGGAGGGTTTAACAATTTCCACGTTTCCTTACTGTCATTGTAATTAAATGGTAATTTAAAAAACAAGTTACCTTGACACAAGACATTTCCTAAGCTGTTTTCTAATTTTCCTTTATAAGAGCATTTAGCAAAGTTGTAAAGATCCAGATTTTTCAGCTCTGTTGAAACTCAGTTTCCTTTCCTGAGTGTGCATTTCCTCGCTGTTGAGTTGTTTGTCTCGTTGCTGTGGTTCTCTGCCTGGCTGCACTGTGCACCCCTCTTACAGAGCCCTTGTTTCCCCGCAGTAGGCAGCTGGCTTATTCCTGGAAGCGGGACTCTGTGCCCGCCTGCCAATGCTCACGCGCAGTTCGGAGCCCCCCTGTCGCTGTCCCCTGCGCACAGCTGTGAGAGGTACTCGTCGCTGAGGAGCCACCGGCCCGCGCCCTACGCCAGCCCCTACGCACACAGGAACAACTCGCCAAGTAAGTCTGAGGCTGCAGCTCTGGGAAAAGGTGGGGACTGAGATGAGTACGTGTTCCCAGCATCTTTGTAACTGAGGGTCTGATCTTGTTAGTTTCTGTTACCTGTGGCTGTAGTTATGTCTGTGCGTCAAGGTTGTTGTCTGTGAATGTGCCACCACTGGACAGACAGAAACAATGTGGAGCTGCATAAACTGCAGAGCTTTTAAAAGGTGTGCTCAGAAGTAGCCAAATGTCTTAAGATTTAGTGTCTCAGGCAGTAGGTACTTAAGGGTGAGAAGGGCTTTTTTAACAGTGGGGTTTGCTTGGTTGGTTTTTTAAAAGTTTTTTTCTTTCTTCTGGCCAAGAAGAATGGTTAACAATTTTTGCTTTCAGGCTGCATAGCTATTGAAGGGTCCCACTTAAAAAAGTATTGAATATTTTGAATTATGAAGTACATGGACTTTTAGATGCAGCCTGACCAATCTTGTATGTAGCTTTGTAGTGGAAAACTAGCTTTTTGTGAGATTTTCTTGCATCCTGGAAATTTTGTGCAAGTTTTGTGACTTAAAAAAGAATAAAAGAACAAAACCTCTTTGCTATTCTTTCTTGTTCCCTGGTCCTCAGCAAAGAACCTCCTTCCCTTAGCTAGCTACCGCAGCAACTTCTTTCTTGCTATAGGTGGCTGTATGGGATTCCCTTTACAGCTTCCTAGTGCCCCTGCTGTGTGAGCCAGCCAGTTTGGGTCACAAGCTGAGTAGTCTAAGCCACAGTCCAGGCACTCCTGATGGTGCCCAAGCCAGATTTCAAGGCCCATGGTGGTATGCTCAGCTCAAAACTGTGATGTGTGATGCAGTGATATGCTTGTTATCCAGCTTTGCCAGACTGTTGCTGCCAGTGTAGGTGATGGAGATAAAGAAGGTGTCCCGGGAGGTCCCCAGGTGGTTGGGACAGTGTAAATAAAGAGCCCTCCTTTTCCCACTGACTGAACAAGATCACATGTGCTGAATTAGCAGCTGGTTTGCAGACAGCTTCTTGGTCATAGACCCTCCACAGAAATAAGATTTTGCAGTTATGAGTTGAGCACAGCAGCACATCAGGGCAATGCCAATGAAAGTGTGAGCTTGACACAACTGGTTACTGGCTTTTTTTTTTTTTTTTTTCTGTGTGTATGTGTAATTTTGTCTTTTTTTTTTCCCCCGAAGGCAGTAGTGGGGAAGGATGCTTAACCCTCTGCATTGCATTTAAATACAAGATTGCTATTTGGCCTGATTCTAGTGTTTGTAAGTGATTACATGTTTTCTCAGCAGCCTATGCTGACAACTCCTCTGCCTGCCTATCCATGCTGCAGTCCCATGACAACTGGTCTTCCCTAGGAGTTACTACACACACAGCAATGCTGCCCATGAGTCACAGCACTGGCACAGCTACCAGCTCCAGGTAGGAGTCCATCCCCCAGCAGCCCTCAAATCCGTATGTTAATATTTTCCTAGGAAGAAAAGGCTGAAAAAGGAGGTAAAGAGTCACCAGCATGTTAGAAGTCTTTTTGGCCATTGGTATGAACCATTAGCACTCCATGGGGCACTGAGAAGGACTATCCACAAGGAAAACAGATTGAAGAAACAGAATTTTTTTTTTAATGTTTTGGTTTTGGAAATGTAGATACTTATGACAGCAATATTTGATAGATTAAGGATTGCAAATTGCTTAGACAAACATCATTTGAATTTGAGGATGCTCTGTTAAATTTCATCTCTGATGCAGAATGGTGTTTAAAAAGTTAAGTTTTTTTTTTTTTATCCCTTTCTTTTTGGCTGGTCACTGCTTTCCATGAACAGCCATCTCCACAAACCCTTGTTCTGCTACAAATGATGGAGCAGTGAACTGTAGTATGGAGAAGGAGCACAGGGTTGGGGCAGTAATTCGTTACTTAAGCATTGCCACACTAACCAGCATAGCATGGGATTGTACATGTGCTGAAAGTCTTTGATATTTTGTGATCATAAAAAAGAATCTTTTCTCCTCTTTGTACTTATTATCTTAATTAAACTTTTGGATCCTTTCGCAAAAATTTAGCTTGTAGTTAGTCCCTTAGAGCTAAACTTGAAAATTCAAAGAGATACAGAAAAGGTGGTAAAATATTTGCTATTAACTGCAGAGGGACAAGATTTGGACTTCTTTCTCAGCAATTCAGACCTACCATTCTGTTTGTGGAAAGCATTTTTGCATTTGAACTGTGCACATTGACACTTAACTGTTAATCGGACTATGTACTACTACCCAGTATGAGTTAACTATATTATTGAACACAAGCTTTAGTCCTGAACACAGATTAATTGAGTAAAGAGGTCCTTCTAGCACTGCTTTCCCTGTCTTATCCCCAGGATACATATTTAGGAAGTTGCAAAGTTCCCCGAGTTTAAATTTCTGCACTGAGTTGTTCAGTAGGTAAAACCAGTAGAACTGGAACTGTGGAACCTCAAGGAAGGCATTTCTGCCACCTCTTTTCTTTCACCCCCTATCTGTTGGAAAATAGAGAAGTTCAGTTTATTTGTGGGGGTGCCACGAACACAAATTCTGCCTGGGGAGTCCTTCCTGCCTTGCAGTGGCTGAGAACTGCCTAGAGAATTTCACTGTCTCCAGCAAATGGACCTGGCTTGGGGGCTGTGTTGTGAGCTGAGCCAGCAGGCTCTAGAGTCACCAATAACTTTATTTCTGGCTTTCCCTCTTGCAGTCAGTACCCCAACCTGTGGTCTGTGAGTAACAGCACCATCACGCCGGTGTCCCAGCCCAGCGGGATGTCCAACGGCCTGAGCTCCCAGTTCCTGCGTGGCTCCCCCGCTCACTACTCTGCGCTGCCCCACCCGGTCACAGCCGCCTCCTCCGCCTCGCCCCTGTACGACGGCGCGGCGCCCGCGGACCTGCCCGACAGCCAGTACGACGCCTCTGCACATGCCAGGCTGGCATCCACGTGGACGCCTGTCACCCCCCCTTCCATGTAAACCCGAGCCTCTTCCTCTGAGACACTTTTAGCTACTGAATTACTTTAGATGCTTAAGCCTCAAGGAGGAGACGTGAAGGAAACTGCAAACAAAAAGCATCTGCACTGCTCTGCATAGAGCATCCACATTATACCTCTTGTAGTGAATGGTGCATCACTGACTTCATGTAGAGTTTACAAACCTGGTGAGTGTGCAATTCTGAGAGCAGATTCACTGCTTTTAATATTTTTTTCTTTTTTAAAGTTTGATAGACCTAAGTTTTAAGATTTTTTTACTTGGATTCCAAATTTCTCAGTGTTCTGATACATTTGGACCTGAAATTTGGCATCGCTCTTGAGTAAGTTACTCCTAACTGTTTTTCAGTTAACTTTTTTAAATGGCAAGCTTAGCTATAGTCATGAGAAGACTTTTATTAACCATCTAGTTAGAAGCATTCTGAAATATGCACAAATGTAGCTGAGGAGTGAAGTTTTTGGAAAATCATGTGCACTAACACGTATTTGCTTCACAAATACGTTGTGTTCTTAACTGTATGCTTATTTCCTTGCTGCTGAATTAATGTCGAGACAATCTCCAAGAACTATATTCTTCCCAATAAAAACAGTATTAATGTTTGGTCTTAAAATGTTTTACCCAAAAGATTCCTTTTAGAGGTAAGTTTTGCTCTTTGATCAAATAGGTTTCAAATATCCATCAGCTTAGCTAAACATCTCATTTTCAAACAGACAGTGTCTAATTAGGAGCCCTATCCAAAACCTTTTTGAACCATTGAAAATGCATCATTTGGCGTTATGTTTTGGTTTTTTTGAATCTTTGGCTCAGGCCTTAAGAGAAGGAATTCAACACCCGGGGAATCATTCTAATTTATTTTATTGCAATCTTGTACTCTGATCTATATTTATTATTTGGTAAGTTACAACTTTATCTTCTACATGTTAAGATATGTAAATAATCCCTCAACCTACAGCGAACTCTTTTTAAGACAATCATGTGGGATATGTCACCCAATGGCACATTGAACAGCATGGATGTAAGTAGTTAACTTACTGGAAGAGGGAAATCTGTAGTTACCAAGGATTTTGCACAAAAGTGCAGATAGACTAAGATTTAAAATACACTGACTGCTTGACTTGCTGGAAGGAACAGGTCTTGATAAAATATTTCCTTCATTAATGATAGGAAGTTATGTGATCCAAATTCCTAATGCAAGTGAACCCAAAACATTGGCTGAAAGTGTGCCCTTAGACATGTCTCTTTCTCCCACGACTGGCAAATACATATCCTGAGGAAAGTGAGTTCTTTTGCATAAGCCATAATAAATAACTTTTATAATGAAGTGCCTAATATAGCAAAGCAAAATTCTGTATCAGGGAATTCCTTAAATAACTCATTGATGTGTGCTTGTGTGCTACAGTGGCAGCTTTAAGATGAAAAAGCAAATATTTGCCACCATTTTGGTCTGTTTGGTACCCTTTGGGCAGGTCCCTGTGCCTAGGAAGGCTTTGGCAGGGCTTTTTCCCTGCAGAAGGGTCTGCGTGTGACTGCAGGAAGCAGTCTCCCAGAGGTATTCCAGCAGGAGACAGCACCAGAAGTGGATGGCTGCACAGCCACATCCTCTGTCAATATGTAAATATTGATCTAAGTGCTCCTATTTTATTGTGAAGGTAAATTGTGTAAATGATGTAAGTGCATTATTTAGACTATTTTGTAGAAATTAGCAGCGTATTTCATTGTGAAGTTTTATACTTGTATTTCGGACGTATAATTTAAGTTAAAAAAAAAAGAAGTAAAGATTCTTAAGAAAAACTCCATGCTTGATTTTCAGTTTGTGGGGGCAGTGGGAAAGGTGAAACAAATGCACATCAGCCATATCAAACCTATGGTATGCTGACCTTCCACGGAGCGGTTTCACTAAACGGTTCCTGCTGCACGTCAGCTTCTGTCTGTGGGCGAAAGTACAAAGAGTTCTCATCCACCTCTCCCTGCTTTCTCCCCCCCATCTCTGTTTCTGCCTCAGTTTGGTAAATCCTTGCCTGCCTGGTATTCAGAGATGGTCGCTGCATTTGGTGCTGGGTGAAAGCTCTTTTCCCACAGTGACCAGTTTCTGGGGTAAATGCTGCAGCTGGATGCAAGTCCAGCAGCTGCCGTGTTACACCTTGATAACCAAGTACTAAATGCCAAGCTGCTGCCTTGTACTTTCAGCTTCTTCAGGAGTCTGTTACCAGCTGATCAGTGCTCCTGTGGCTCTGCATGTAGCTGAGCATGCACATACCACTTCTGAGAGCTGACATGGTGGGGGAGCCCAGCTCGTGCTGGGGAGGGAGCCAGCTTTCTCCCTTGCCCCAGAGCTGTGCCCTCAAAGCAGACATGGATGATCAATCTGCTGTAGAATTATTTAGTTTGGAAATGACCTTTAAGATCATTGAGTCCAACCATTAAACCAGCATAGCCCTGTCCACCACTAAACCATATCTCTAAGTATCACATCTACATGTCTTATAAATACCTCCAGGGATGGAGACTCCCACATTTTCCTGGGCAGTCTGTGCAGTGAAGGGGACCCATAAAGCAGGGGAGGTGCTAGGCCTAGGGCTGGAAGCTGTCTCTGTGCATGGGGTCTGTCCCCCACAGCGTCTTGTGTGGAGACCAGCCCACAGCTGCTGCCCAGCACAGGGGTTAGCAGTTTCTCAGGTTCTTGCAGACGTTGTACTGAAGAAGTGGTTCCATGTCCATGTGGAAAAAAATAGTTGAGGCTATTTATTATAAAAATGAGCTGCGGCTCTCTGAACTAACCTGCCTGCAGCTAGAGCCTTTGGGGCTGTGAAGTGAAGGAGCTCAGCCCTGCTTAATGCTGACATCAGATGGATCTTACCTAGTTGGCTTTTTTTGGTGTGGGATTTCCGCCCCCCTATACTTTCAAATTAAAAAACCAAAACCTTTCATTGAACGCAATTTGCAAGCCACTTTAAAGCAGATGGAGCATTTCAGTATCTGTGTACTCACACCTGAAAATGAACTTTGTGTGACCTGTCTGGAGGAGCTATTCTCACCCATGGGCTCAGGGCAGCAGTGCTGTGCTGTGCTCCATCCTCAGCTGCTGGCTGGTGCAGCACTGGCGCTGCTGGTAGAGGCGAGAGGAAGGCACCAATGTAGGTGACATTTCCAAATGCTGAGGAAGGCTGGTGTGAGACATCTCAAACAGCCCCAGCTGTGAGTGTGGCTCTGCTCTTTCCCTGTACCAGCTCCACCATGACTCCTCACTGCTCCTGACTGTGCTGCACACCAGACAAACGCTGGGGCTACAGTCTACTGTGAGGCTAGGAGACGTCCAAATGCTCAGAACTCTCAGGAAACCTATACTGTTTGCCATCTCAGTTGCTAAATGCTTTTTACCTTTATTCTCCTTTGGGTAACAAATAACTGCTGGCTGTAAAAAATATTTGTAAAACCCTCATCCCAGTTGGGCATAAATGTCTTGCTCTGCTTCCAAAAGCCATGTCAATACTCAGTTCCAAGCAGGAGTAAAATGTGAGAGTTGGTATTCCTATGCTTGTCTCTAGCCTGTCTCTCTCCCATAGATGTCAATTAGATTTATGAGTTGAGATAATACACATTAAGGTACTGCATCACTCATGTAAATAAAATAAAATGTAATAAAAATAAAAAGTAAAAAAAATTAACCTCCCCGAATATATTTGAAGACCGGTATAAAGAAGACAGAAGAAGAAACATGTAATTTTTTTTTTTAAACCACACAGAGACTCATTCCAGAGGTTTATATCTGTGCAGAAAATAATATCTTCTCTAGAGGTTCTGGCTTTAGCTTCTCCTGGACATCTGTGCCTTTGGGAACTGAGGTAAAGAAAATGAGGGAGCCAGTCTGAGTGGTGCATGGCACAGGTCCAGTATTTCTCATAATGTTTAGTAGCACCTTACACACAGTTATTTTTGACAATATCAAAAATTCTTTGAGAAGATAACAATCCAAACCCAGGTTCTCCCACTGTACTCACCAATGTGATATCGAGGATCTGGGCACTGTGGGCCTTAAAGCCCAATATTATGTGGCTGGCTACAGCAGTTGCTTTTGTAAACAGAGAAGGCACAGGGCTTCTCAGGAACCTCCTCCTGGAGCTACCAGTGCTCTGCCATTCACAGAATTTGTCCTTCTGTCCTTTGTGTTCATCTGCACCCCCTGCTCTCCTAAGTGGACACTGCTAGTTTTACTCCTGTCTTTGTTAGCTGAAGTGCTGGCTTATGTTTATCATGTTTATCATTTCTCAAGTCTATCTACACTGCCAATAGGAGCAGGGGAGGTGCTGAAGCCCATTCCCAGTGATAGCTTCCCAGAGGTGGATGTTTTCTGGTCAGTGTGGAGCGAACAGCAGTCCACTGGGGCTGCCATATATTGCATACTTCCTGTGTGATCACACAGCTCACTGCAATTCAAATTTCAAGCCAATCAAGGCTTCCCTCCTCCCCCATGCCCCTTTTTTTTTTTGGAATGGCACAGTTACCATAATATACCTCTGGTGCTGCACTCCTGACATGTCTCTGAGCCTTGTCTCCCAAGGCACCACCTGAGACGGTGCCACGGGTGTGTGACCCTAGGACTCCTAGGGATGGCAGTCTGTACCTGCTGGGCAAGCAGCTTGAAGCTTTTCCTTGTTTTTCCCTCTCCTCTCCCAGTCTTGCAGCACTACAAAAGTAGGTTACTGTTTCTCGATGATAGTACACTAATTAATTGCTTCAGTAACTCCATCAATGCCAATAATTCCTCTGTGATATGCAATTACCAGAGGTGTACCAGAGAGTTGGAAGGGGTTTCCTGAATCTAGTTCCTTAATTATAGAAAATCCCTTCACCAAGACCTTTTGGGAAAGCATCAGGGTTCAGCTTAAAAACAATGGGTGAGATTCTGGGGAGGTTTTTGTGTGTGTTTGTGTACCTGTGGCAAGTGGTGTTGCTTTTTTTGGTTGGCAGACTTTTGCAGCCCCCTTGCCTCTCATTGCTTAGGAGATATCTTCTAATTGCCAGCTGAAATTTATCTGTGATAGTCTTATGACTATCTGATCTTGAGCCAAAACCTATTCCCAGCTTAAATGATTCTTCTCCCTTGGTAGTCTTTAAGCTGATATGTATTGTTAGAAGGTAATTTCTCAGCCTCTCTTTTGATAGGTTATAAAAATCCTCTGTTCTTCCCTGGTAGCTTTCCCTGTCCTGCTCGCCCTCTGTCCGTGTCTGGCTCGGTGAAAGGGAGAGATGGAGTGGCCGTGGTACAAAGCATGGGCTTGAAGCAGAGCCTATGCAATGGCCTACTGCTTCCCTATTTCCACTGGAATTAGCCATTTTGATAACTTTGAAAAATACGTTTTCATTATCTAGAGTTACATCAGTGACTGACTGGTCATGGTGATCCACCACCTTCTTTAGCTACTTTTACAGATGACCTCCCATCTTCTGTCAGAAAGTATTATTAGTCTCTTGACTGTGACATTGCCCTTGTCCCAGTCAGCTTTATACCACTTCCATTGCTCCCCAGTTTTCTAGTTTGTCCTGTGAGAGATCTCCCTTTTGCTCTGCATTAGTGACATCTCTTAACCTCACCTCTCCAGGAGATTTTGTCAATGATCTCTTGACTTTTGGACTAAGACATTAATGAAAGTGCTAAAGCTCCCATTAGCTTTTCTGCCTTTGCCTCCTCATTATATCTCGTCTTCCTCAGTGAGAATAGAAGCAGGATAATGAATGCTCGTGGAAAAAAACCCCTGTATTAGCCTTAATATCCATCATACTCTAATGGTACAGTGACCCCACTTCTCTCTCTCCTCTCTTTGTGCACATGGACTGCGGGCATTCTGCTCCTTACTCTTGGCAGTGCCTGGGGTCTGGTTTGCAGCACTTGGGTTCTCTGAATATTGTTCAGTGACTTCTCTTTGCAGTGTCATCCAAGGCCCACGTTATGTCAGTCAGTACAGGAAAAACTACACAGGCAACCTGGAAAAAACTCACTCTCTGAATTGGGAAAAAACCAGAGAAGCCTGACAAGACACATGGAAAGGAAACCGGAACATTCAGCAGCTCATGGATGACATTTGCCTGTTTGTTCATATTTGTGATCCTGGATCCAATACCAGTTATGCAGGGGCTGGTATGCAGGCTGGAGAGCTCATGGTCCATTACAAAAGGCCTTGTGGGCCCACAGAAACTGGGCTGCCTTAGCCCACAGATCTGGCACACAGGTGGCACAGCCCCACCTCACTGCTGGCTGGCCTCTGTGGGCTCTGAGGGGGAGCAGGCAGGTGATGCTAGTTTGGGTGGGCACAGGTGGGGATTTTGGAGCAGGTAGAGCCAGCTGTGGGGGAGCTTGATCCATCGGTGGGGAAGAAAGGGACTTGCAGATATATTTGAGATGCGCAGGAGGGTGGTGAGCCTGTCTTTTTTTCCTCAGAAACAGCCAGCCTGGAGCTTGCAGGTGAGGTGTGGAACGTCTTTTGGGCTGGGGTTATGATGTGGGGCTGATGGCACTGAGAGAAATGAGCCGCTGTGGATTGGTGAGGTCTTCTTCAGTATGACCTGTTGGGGCAGAGCAGCTTCTTGACCATACTGCTGTGGTGGGGCGGCCCGGGGAGCTGGAAGTGTGATTCTGGGCACTGCGCTGTGTCACGGCCTCCAAAGCAGCAGCTTGGCCCGGTGTAGTCTTGGTGATCATTAATGTACTTAACTAAAGATTGTTTCTGCCAAGAGGTCTGCCTTTAGCTGCTGTAGGCCCCTCTTGCTTCCAGGGAGGCAGTGGTGATGCTGGCTGCTAGCTGGAACCTGGAGACTCTGCCAGCCTTCAAAAATACAAACTTGTCTCAGTGTCAGAAAACCTTGCTGCCTCCTAAAAAAGGAGGTTCCTCTAAGAGAAGCTGAAATTGGCTGGTAACTGGTCTTGGCTTTATCTTGAATTCATGAATTTCATGTTATTTTAAATTCAAGGTGGCTTCTGCTAGTTATCCTGCACAATCATTGGCACTGCTCTATAAAAGGTTTTAGCTTGTTGAGTTGGGTTCTGGGCACTGCACTAAATGTGTGACACTTAATTTTTGTTCTATCCTTCACCTTAATACAACATTTGTAATGGTAATTGTGAAACTTTAATAATTCTGAGAACTTCCCACATGAAAGCTCCTGTTTCAATGCATTAGAAGTGGTGTCCTGTGCCTGAATTACTGTCCAAAGGTGTATGGTCTGTGTGAGAGGTATTTATAATACTTGTAATCCAGGACAGTTACGTGTTCTGGTTGTCCCACTCTTACTGGATGGCTCATGTAAGTTTCCATCATCTGTTCTTTGCCTAGTTGTAGGTTGACTATGGTGGGTGGGAGGGAAAGAGAAATTTCCACTCGCCCCAGCAGCAGGTTTATGCAGTTCCCATAGTTAATTTACATCTCTGCAAAATGAAATGCATTCTTGCCACTAGTGCCCATGGAAACTTCTGCCTTCTTCCTGTTCCTTTGGTTTGTACAAATGCAAACTCTCAAAAGCACCCCAAAAAGCAGCTGCAGGCTGGATGTACACTTTTCTTGTGTCTCTGGCAGCCAGAGAATCTGTCACCTTTTGGTGGTGCTTCAGCTGCTGTGCAGCTGCTGGCAGGATGCTTGCAGGGCAGGAGCTGGGGATCCGTGCAAAGGAAGGGGGAAATCCAGGCTTAGGGTGAGACATGTAGGTGGAAGGGGGAGCACTGAGTCAGGAAACTTGAGAAAATGGTCCTGTCTTGCTCTTATGGAAATTCTCTTTTCTCTCCGACTGGATTATTTGTAGTGAGCATACTGATCTATACTGATCTCTCTCTCTTCTACAGAGAGATCATAGAGGATTGCTGTGCTCTCACTGGGGTTTTCATGTAGATGGTAACATGAAATAAATGAGAGCAAATGTGATTACCCTAATCTGGAGTTACTTTTTTAGCACACTAAAAACAACAAACAACTGTATGCTAACTTGAATATAGGGTTAGTGATACCTTCCATTCCAGGATGAATAAAAAGAGATGAACTTTGGCAGCTGGACATGAGCAGTTTCTCCTCTATGTGGTTTTTTTTTTTGGGTTTTTTTTTTTTTTTTTTTTTTTTTTCTTACTCACAAGCACATTTTTCTGTGTAGGTGAGGAATGGTACTCATCTTGAAAGCTCTTGCTTCTGCAAACCACAGAGCTGTTGTTGGGGCATGCCAGGGAATTCTGCAAATACGCTGACTGCTGAAAAATGGCAGCAATTAAACAGCCCTTGAAAAACTGCCTGTCAGAAGACTGAATTTGTGTTTTTAAACTGACCAGTGAGAGCAAACAAAGCTAACTTTTAATTTTGACTTGCCTTGGTTAGTGAATAAATGACAGCATTCCCTCAGCCTGCTAATATGTCAGTTTAAGGAATGCCTTTCTTTGTTGAATTTCTGCTGTTAGGTAATTAAATAAGGCAAACTCCACCTGCAGCTCTCAGAGAGCTCCAGAAGCTGGGTTTCAGCAGATAGGTTCACCCCATAACTTGGCTTTCTCTTTTCCCTTGTATAAATTTGCACTAGTGAAGCTTGGCTGATGACATGCACAAAGTCCATGTTCAGAAAGGCTGCCAGTATGGTCTGTTTTGCTTTGACAGACTCGATATCAAATGGTTGTTACTTATCCTCAGTTTTATTCCACCTCTATGTCATGTGATTGTCGTGGTCCCAGTCAAGTTCAGGATTGAAATTTATCACTGAAATGTCCATTTTCATCCCGAAACTTGAATTTCTTAGTTGCGTGCAGTCTTTTTTTATGTACTTTTTGTTTGTTTGTTTGTCTTTTAAGAAAAATTCAAAGGCCCTGACAGACACATTCCTCTCTGCTTTAGCTTTTGTTCTGTCCCCTGGAATGGGTTCTGGTGTACTGCTGCCGGTGAGGTGGTTCCCATAAGCATGGATGTGTGTGCTGCCAGGCCCACCCTGTTGCCTCTACTTGCAACCTCATCCACGCTGCTTTCTGGTGCATTGCTACAGGGAAGTGATCTGAACCAAAATCAGGACTTGGAGAATGAAATTCTCCTTCTGTAGGCTCTAGCACCTTGAAACGTCTGGAAATACTTTGTTTTCCCTCCTCTCGTGAATTTCCGTAGGGTTCAGGGTGCCACTGTTGGCACTTAGCAAGTGTTTAGAGTTAGAAAAATTAAGACAGCTCTGTGATTAGGCCTCAGAAAAGAGCACTGCAGGAAGCCCATCCTTGTGCTCCCACACCCAAGTGGGTGGTCAGGATGCAGCCCTGGAACTGTTTCTCCTCGGGTCTGTGCTGCAGATGTGGCACCTGTGCTCCCTGAGGGATGGGAGCCGGAGTTCTGCTGGCTGCCAGGGGTGTCAGGGTCCTGAAGTGACCACCAAAACATCACTCTTATTTCTAGAACAAGATCAAGCAGGTCTTGCCTATGAAGAACTGGTAGTTTCTGTTCTCAGGCCTCTGTTACAGCACATTGGGGTACTTCAAAAAGAAAAAAAACTTTAGTATATTTTGGATAGTATAAAACACTCTTGACTGATAACCCTGCTGAAGTGTCAGGCTTCCTCTTTGGGCTTGAACATCTACTGCGAGCTTGAATATCTCCCTTTTGCCTGCCTAATTGAAATTGTTTTGTTAGACCAAATACTTAAAAAAAAAAAATCCAAAAAAGCACGAATTTTGTATTTGCCTGCTTAGATCCATTTTCAGAATTTCAAAGCAAGCATGTTCTTTGTTACTCTCTAAAGTGCTTCTTTCTCTCCCCCTTAACTCGTTCTGCTCTTGCCCTTCGCCATCCCATGGGATGCTTTCTAGGCTCTCGGGGAGGGAGGGAGGAACAGCTCTCCGAGCCTGGGGCTGTACAGAGGAAAAGGCTTCACTGCCGGTCTGTTATCTCCCTCTTGTGGACACACTCGTCTCTCCTTCCTGCGAGCAGGCGAGGTTGCAGCAGGATGTGCGGTTTGGCACAGCTCTCCACTGTAAATTAATTGCTAGGCAAGCATGTTGTGTACTAATTACTAGAGCACACTGGGTTTCTCTTCTCGGAGGGTGTAACTTTGTAGCGTGAACCAACATCAAATCGGCCCTGTGAATAAATGCTGCTGCAAAAGAAACCATCATTATATTTACATTTGACAAAGCAGAACTAGAATTTTTTAGGGCTGCCTATCACATTTTGGCTGTCATTTGCTCCTTTTCTCTGTTGCTAATAAATTGCATTTTATCAGCTGAAATACTACTGATTCTTAGACTGCTGTGTAAGTTTTGGGCACTTTAACAGGGAGGAAAACTAAACTTAGTTTAAAAGTGCATATCTGAAAGCTGCAAGATCGGTAACTTCAGATTTGCCTGTGTTGTAGTCACTATTTTTTGTGCTGTTTTACAGATGATCAATTCCAATAAATCCATCCCTTAATTGTACACCTGCTCTGCCTCTGAGGCAGCACTGCCACAATTGCCTTGCTGAAAGTCTTGTCCTTTCTACCTTTGCTTTAATGGTATCTGGGGCTGATGTTCTTGACCATTTTAAATCTCTCTTGATTGGAGTTTTGAAGAGAAGAGCTGAATCAAGGACAGGTGATGGCGTTTTGCTGGGTAGGGTTTCATAAATGCAGCCAAGGATGGGCAAATCTTGCACTGGTTAACTGTTGAGATTTTTTTCTCATATCTCTGAATAAGTCTGTTAATGAACACGAACTTTTCTACTTCAGGCAATTTACTGTGAATCAAATGCGCTTAAGATGTGTCCTTTCTCTTTTGTATCTTTTGGCCTGACTGGAATGCAAAAAGCCATGGGAGAGGACACTGTGAACCATTCCTTTGGACTGGGACTCTCTGGTCTGGCATTGATGGTGGCAAGGGCTTTCCCTCTGGGGCTCTTCAGTGCTATCAAGAGGCTTTTCTAGTTTGGAAAGAAGCATCCTAGAAATTTTATATAAGAAAAATCATAATTAAAAATCAAGATAACAAACAAGCCTATAGGCATGAGGAGGGCAGTGTGATGGATGAGAAGAGAGCAGTCCTCAGTGAACTCAGGTCTTTGCACCGCTCTGGCTATTTTTTTTTTTTCCTTAGAGCTAAGAACCCTTCTCTTGCAAAAGGCAAATACTCTCTTATGGAGTGACATTACACTGAGACATGAAGCCAGGAGGCAGAGATGAGTCATTGCAGTTACAATGTCCATGGTGCAGTACAGTTTTCTAGCTTGTTATCTGTCTCTGAGAGTGTGTGAGGCTTCTTGCTGGGCCTGACAAAGATGTTTGTGAGTGATACAGGAGTTAGGGGACTTATGCTCTGCTGGTAGCAAATACTCCATACAGAATTTGACCCTTAAAGGCCCTTATAAGTGTGTTCATTGTTCACTGCATATTTATGCATGTTTTATCTCTGTTTTGGTAGAGGGAAATAAACCAGTTTTCACTCAGTGCCAACACTGTATAAAAGTTTGTTCTGAAGCTAAGCTCACAGTTTTAAAAAGTACAGATAGCTAACCAGCTAAGTAAGATCAGACACACTCATTAAAATGCTTGTCTAATAATTTAGAGCCTTGTGTTGGATCAGTACGTGGTTAATTTAAAAGCTGCTTCTCTTGGAACTGGCTCAAGTTTTCCAGAGGAGCACAAACAAGTAAATCTTTTGGGGAGTCTGGAATCTGATTGTATAATCTAATGTAATCTTTGTTGTTGCTTTTATTTACTATTTGCAGAAGGGATAGCTGCTTTACTGTAAAAACCTGCCATAGGTAGAAATTTGTGACCTAGGATAAATGAGAGATTCTTTGAGCTAAAAGGTACTAGCAGTGTTTGGTGGTCAAGCAATGCATGCACTTGCGAAATCTGTGTCCATATTGTTCCCTCCTTTTGTGACATTTCCTTTAAAACCAAAGCAGATATTGTCATACCCACTGGTGCTTTCTGATTCATGCTTTCCCTGCAGTGTGATCTGCTGTTATGCCCGGGGTGTATCTCCAACTTTCTGGGCATTCGATGCTGCCCACTCTCAAAGCTTCTTGGGAACAAACCCTCAGCACTGGTTTTTAAATAGGAAGAGATTGGAACATGGATCGGTGCAGTGTGAGACTCACATTGGGCTCCGGCTTAGGATCAAGTCCTTTACTGTCCCATTGACCTTCTGGTAGGAGAAAAGGACATTGGGGATAAACTCCTGATGTCTGTCTAGGGAGTCAGGCTGCCTAGATACACTGACATCTGCCTGCTCAGGGGTGTTCAGTGCTCCCCTGGGCTGGGCGGGTGGTCTGCAGTGCTGATCCACTGGCTCAGCCTCTCACGCTTACCCCCGAGTGCCCCTGGGCTGTGTGATCTAAGGTGGAGCAGCCTGAAGTTCAGCATAGCCACCTTGCCAAAGCAAATACATGATGATACTTCCTGGTGTGGGATACGCTCCGTGCTGATGTGACCTGGTCAGGCTGGATCATCTTCCACTGGGAGGGCGTGCGAGTGGCAACCTGCCCAAAGAATTGCTGTTTCCAGCCTCTGCAGGGAGCCAGGCAAAATCAAGACTGTCATAGACAACTTTGTATGTTCTTGCTTGCCTGCACAAGCTGTTAAGGATATATGGTTTTTTAATTAACAAAGCAACTTCCTCTTCTCCATGTAATGATTACTATGGCTTTTTCCTTTCCCTGCTTTGTGCACCATGTCCTTCTAATGCTTCCTCTCAGGACGAGTTCCATGCACTGCTGACAGGGAGCTCTTAAACTCTATTCCAGGGAGGAGAGTTGCTCATGGAAATAGACAACTAAATCCTTTTTCCTGGAAAACCAGGCTGGGGTTTTGAAACAAAACCAATTTATTCAGCAATCCTTTTGTCATAATTCCCTGGCCAGGCTCTGCCTTCAGAGCTGAGGGAAGAGTGGCACAGGCCAGAGCAAGGCACATCAAGGTAAAATGTTTCTGAAGTGCGACTTCTTTGTGTTCACAGTGAGTGATCGTGTATTGTTCTTGTCCTGCATGTTTTCTTTTAGGGACAGGAAGATATTTTTGTGAATAATAGCCTCTCCTTCTGCAGCTTTGACTCACAATGTTTGAGTTTCCTCCCCTGAGTTTCCTCAAGGAGCTGTTTCAGCCACAGATGCTTTGCATATGCGGGAAAAGCATGTGTTAGGAATGGAGCACCTTCGCTTTCAAACACTTTATTTGCTTTCTATTGTCAGTGCTGCTTATGAATTTATTGTTTTTTTTATGACAGAGAGGGTATAAAACTTAGAAAAAGATGAGTTTTCAAAGTCAGTAAATCAGTTACTATAAGAAATATATACATTTAGCAGCAAGATCAAAGAACAAAAATATCCCTCAAGCACACTCCTCCTTTCTCTTCTCCATCAAGCCCTGAGGTTCCAGCCATCCAGCACAACCTTTCCCAAATGTTCATTCTTGCTTGCTAAGGAAACAGCACCAGAGGGGCTTTACTGGCTGCCTGTCAGTATTAGTCAGTACTATCCCAAAAGCTTTTGAACCTATTGTTCAGTTTACTGCACATGAGCAGGAAGTCAGAGACATCCCAAAGGTGTGGAAGAAACTGAGCTTTGAGGAACTTTCTCACTTGAAAGAAGACCTGGAGCAGGTCTCCTTGGCCAGAGGCTGCTGCATGCCTGCATCAGCCACCCCTCTGTCTGACCCTCTGTGTGCAGACCAGGCACCTTAGGGTGTGTCGGAGCACGTAAGTGAGGGCATCTGGTGTGATGGGAGGGTGTAGGGTTGTGGGCTTGGGGGTCTGTCTGAAACTGGGGTGGCTTGGTTCTGCTGGGCAGGGAACAAGGTAACTGCTCTGTGTTAAATACCTCCACAAGAAGTCAAGGAGGTGGCAAGCACAGAGAATGTGTGGTTTCAACTGCTGGCAAAAGGGCATAGACTTCACCAAAGTCCAAGTAAATAGGAAAATCAAAGATCACAGAGCTAAGACTTGGATTTTTAATTTTTTTTTTTTTTTTAGCAAGAGTGTTAGTAAGGCAAGGTTACCTTCTCCTTTCTTCTTCACAAAGATTTCACCTTGATATTTAATCTTTCCCAACAAAATTGTAATTGTCTTATACAATTTGAAGAAAATGCTGATCACCCACTTGCCCATGAGTTTCAGGGGCTACTGCAGCTCCTGAGAATATTTTTCCCATCGCTTTATGTTGGGACTGTTAAAATTCAGAGCTGTCCCAGATGAGGACAACGTAAGCTACTCTTTGAGTCTTTCCATGACATTAATAGTAATCAATGTAGGAAAGGGTCTCAGGGAGAGAAATTTCTTCTGGACAAATCTCTTCAGTTTAAGCACTCGTGAAAGATTCACAGTGTCCCTCTGCCCTGCTTCCTGCATCACTCTGAAGCCTCTGCCTGTGACCTTTCCTAGATACTTTGGTGCCTTGTTAAGGGCATGGGGATGGATCTACAATACTTTTTCATTGCTTATATAGTACTTTCTTCTTGATGAGCATTTTGAAGTTGTACAGCAATTTAACTTAAAAGTTACTGATGCTTTTAAACTTCAGGTAAATAGTTGTTCATGAGGGCCAGACTGAGAGGACGGAAGCTGGAGTCAATAATGGGATGGGGCAGGAATTAACTGATAAATTAGCCTTTATTTTCTTGTGTGGGGAATGACGTTTTGCCAAACCGGAGGTGTGGCTGAATGGCAGGTAATGCCCTGGGAGTGGAGTGGTGCTGGAGTGTCCATGGGGACAGGTGCCTTGGGAGGATGCTCCTGTGCTGGGAATGCCACGGCTCCTGACCACAGCACAGCCAAGCCCCATTCCAAGGCTCCTGGTTTAGACACAGCTGCTAAATTCTGAATGGAAAAGCTCAATATAAAGTATTTCATGGATAGTCTTTGCAGCAGTTTTACTTGGTTTGGATTCTTCCTTCCATAGGGAACTCTTATATTCCAAAGCAGAACAGAAATGTAGGTCCACGAAAACAGTTCCCCAAACAAAAGAGCAAATATCCTGGCTGTTTAATGCAATGGGACCTCTGTCTGAAGAAAATGCTAGAAAATAATATGTGATACTAGTGGAAGAAATAAGTAATTTTAATTTTATTAATACAGATATCATATAAAAGTTAATGAAAACTCTTTTGACTGGGCAACAAGGCCTGTATACCAGCAGAGGTAATCTCTCAGTAACCAGACACATTACTCTGACAGCCAGCACCTATAGCTGTTGATCTAGCCAAGTAAGTATTGCATCCAGTCACCAGATTGTCTCCATGGAGAAGCCATTTTTAATAATTGCCAAGGATATGTGTTTAACAGTACAACAGCCTGCATAATTCAGACTACTCTGCAACTGATTCTTCTGGACTGGGGTAAGAAGTCACTAAAGTAACTAAAAACAACAGCCAGCTACAATGAGAGGTTCAACATCAAAGTGTTTAGCATGTCACAAGGTACTACTGTCTTCTGTATGAGATTATGTCCATGCTTTTGTGTAAACACTGACTTTGCTGTAAGCAACCTGGGATACTGCAGAGGCTGCAGTAAAAGACTTGGAAATAAGAATACATGGAATAGCAACTCCAGTTTAACTGCTTTTAGTCGAACCAGGTTCAAAGGACCTACATGGGGTAAGTAATGGATCCCAAGATGTGCAAGGGTCATGCTCTGAGAGCAAGAATGTTGTTCTCTTGTGAAAGTAAAATCTGGTTTTTTGCTGTCCATCTGATCAGATGTGAGTTTGTACTTGTTTAAGCAAATCCTCCAGGAAGCTCAAAGCTGGAGCTCAGCCAGCCTGTGCTTCCAAGGAAGATAAATTCATGAGACTATTCAGAGAAAGGAAATGGGAATTTGGATATAACAATAAAGTTGCTAGGTAGGTTTTTGAATGTATCTTAACGTAAATGTTGTTTAACACCCAGTATTCAGTGTTGAAACAGAACTTTTTGCAAGTCTACTAGGAGTTTTGAAAAAAATCTGAGAATAAATTCACATGCAGCTTGCATTTCTGCTGTGATATGCACGGCTGTGACTTCAGCCATGATCAAGTGATTATTCAGCTTCACCTACTGCAAGCTATTGGTCAGCCAACCAAATGCTATGATAGTATCTTCAGAAATACTTTGGATTATTCACCTGAACAAAATGTGGGTTTTTTTTTTTTTGTTTTGTTTTGCTTTTTAGGGATGAAGAAAAAGCTAATATTTTGGTAGTAATAGCAAACAGCTGGAAGCAAGCATTGTCTTAATCCACAGTGAGGCAGTCATGGTTTTCCAAGTATGTCTCATTTTAATCCATTTAAGATGTATACAGGGATGAAATAGAAATTTTGTAGCATACATCACTATTCTGGGGATAATGGTCTTGAAACGTTTTCACAAGTGTGACTTACATCTGTTTAGTGGTATTGAGTGTAGGTTTCCGTCCATTTTATTAGAGAAGTCTGTTAACCACATGTTTTTCCTCTAATAATTGTGGGGAAATACTGATTGTGTACCTTGTTAGTGAATTACAGTAGGTTTTCATTTGAAAAAATGGCTGAGCAGGGGCATAAAGAAATGCTTCACTGAGGTGCTGGGCACTGCAGAGCTCTGCTTTCTGGGGGTATATGGCTACAGAATGTGTTGCTTCAAAGTAGGTCTTTAAAGGTATGTAAGGGAGAAAGCTCTTGGCACAATTGCTGAAGAGCAGCTGGCATGGAAGTCACGCATGGTTTTCAGTATTCTATTGCACAGGACAAGTTTTCAGGAAAAAGATGTAAGGATCTTTAATGGAGAGACTTAGAGGGGACAGGCACAATGTTTCTGTAGGTTAACTTTGATCTTTCGGTAGCAAGTCAGTATTAGCATCCTACTTGAATAGAAATATTAAAAGGAGAAGCTGCGTGTGCCTCTCAGAAGAGGAGGGATAGAAGGAACTTTTCCATTTTCCTTCATCTAAAATCTCTGGCTAAGTAATAGCAAGGCATCCTGACTTTGCTGCTTGCTGCAGTTTAATTTTGTCAGAAAACAGTTTGCTGAAAACTCACAGAGCATCCTTTAGCACTGTGCCTTGTTCACATTAGGCTTTGTCTTTATTTCCTCATGCCAGCACATATTAAAACTTGCCTGAGTTTACTGCTGCAAAGAGACTCTTCTGTTATACAGTCCTGGCTCGAGTGTGAGTGTTTGGGGTGTTGATATCTGTCTTGCTTCACTCTCAGTTGCAGTTTAGTGCTGTGGTTGGACTTTCTCCAGTAATTCAACTATCCATATTTTAAGAGCGGACAATCAAACATGCGCAAGCTGGAAATAATTGTTGAAATGTTTTTTCAGTGAAAAAGAAATGGATGCAGCATGAGGTTATTTGCTTGCAAACGAATCGCAGCCTTCGAGTGGACAGTTTCAAAACTACCAACCTGTATGACATATTAATAGGAATAGTTTTAACGTGGTTGACTATGAACTATGTCAGATTGTTTCCTTGTATTAAAAATATACATGGCATGAGATAGATATATTTTCATGAGACCATATGTCTGATTGCTTCCTGCTTCCAAGTTGTAGTCTGTTTATGCTCCAGCACCTCACTGAGAAGTGTGCAGTTGCCCTCCGTGCCCATGTTGTGTTGCCTTCAAATAACAGTGTTTCTGGGCAAGCGAAATTTCCCTGGCACCGTGCACAATATGGAGTTGATGTCTTCTATTGCCAGCTTTTTGGAGGAGAGACCTGTTCCTTCTATTTATATCCAAGGCATCTGTTAACATAAAGTGTCTGCTAAACTACTTTGTTTTACAGGAGGACCTGGTTATTCTGATCTAGACCTGGGACCTTGTGATGTTGTGCAAATAACATGAGCTGGCCCCAGTACCATGTAACATTTGTAATCAAATATTAGAAAGATAGAGCAAGTTAGGGGGATATCCACTTACCGGTGCGTTTATTTTATTGATGGAATACAAGAAAAAAAGTCCTCAGAACTACATGATTTAACAGTGTTTGGCATAAAGAACCATGCTAAAGAATCTGCATTTCTGGCTATAAAATTAGTTCTGTGATTCAAAGTGCTACAGTGCTGTGTCTCGTGAAACATATCTGTTCTATTAATACCTCATTCTAATAAAGTAGAAAGCACTGAAAGCTGTCAGAGGGTCAGATGGGCTGGATAGTTGTCATATGGTTTATTGGTATTTATTCACTTGACTCTGACATAGTATATTGCTAATTGGCAGGCAGGCAAATGAATTGGCAATAACTCTTTCTGCAGTGTTCTTGACAGCATGCAAGGGGATAGGAAAGGGAAGGAGGAGCTGGAATAATGTCTTGCCTAGAGGGAAAATAACAGGACAGAAATCCCAGAAATCAGAGCTGAAAGAATAAAGGAAACTTCAGAGGAGGAAAAGCTATGTGTGCAGAAAGTTCCATTGCACGGAGAGCAGCTCGAGAGAAGGAATTGGAAACAACCTTCTCCATTCTCCAACACGCTGAGTTTTATGATATCTTGTGTGGGGATCTCTCATGGAAAGCAGTGAGGAGTTCTCTGCATGAAAAAAATGGGTCTGAGCCTGGAGCTACGACTGGTCCAAGTTAAAAACAATAAGGGTTTGATTGATTTTTGGGTTTTAAGTCGTCCTCAGGGTTGTCGCAGATCCACGCCTGCTTTGTCTTTTCCTTACGCTTGGATTAATGTGCAGCACGAAGAGTCTAAGCTAACATGGTAGAAGACAGTCAGGTTCTCTTTCATGCCTCTTAATTTTGCTGCTTCTGGGTTTTGAGGTACATCCTTCAGTAATCACACCAAAATCAAAGGTGAAGTTTGATAGTTCTGCAGGAATGCAGCCTTAGACCCAGGATACAAATTGCTACTTAAATTTGAAAACCAAGAACCAGCTGCATTTGGTGGTTGTCTCGATGTATGTTTCTCAATATCTTACTGAGATTTGGAGCATGGAGAGACTTAACTTGAATGCAGTTGGTGCCCAGTGGGACACTCAGTCACTTCAGTGCTGAAGAGGTTTAATAGAACCCAGCCTTCTTTCCTGGAAGGAAAAGCAAAGAAAAACAAGTTCTGCTGGTGATACTGACGGCTTTAAGACAGAAAAGGGCATAAAGGAAGAAACTAGATACTTCATGGTGGGTAAAGAGATTAAAAAAAACCCAAACAAATCAAAACAAAAAACCAAACAGAGAAACACAAGAAAGTTTTCAGGGGCTTTCCAGGAATTTCAGTCAACAACTAGAAATCCAGATGTATAACAGCACTGGATTCATGTGCTAAAGAAAATACTTTTTAAAGAACAAGAGGGAAAATGGTGGTTCAAATTGGTCTCCTCAAATCATATTAAATGCTTAACTTTTGGTTCCAGCATTTTAATATGACTGCCAAAACCTCGTAATGTCTGTTCGCTAGAATGGTTGCCACTGCTCTTGTTCATTCTCTTGTTCATTTCCCTTTATCTCAGAGAGGGAAAAAAAGTAGCTGTTTTGTTAGTGAAATTTGATGTATTCTTTTGGGAAGCAGTAAGGAGAGATTGGATGGAGGGTAGGATGGAGGGTGAGTGCTGTATTTACTGCCTCAGACACTACTGCTTGCTTATTTCATGACTAACAGACTTCCAGAAGGGAAGCAGGGCTTAAGGAAAGAAATAACTTTTCACAGACATAACAGGCCCCAGAAGATTACCCTGAGTTACTTTATATTTGATTAAACTCATGCCAGGATATTGCTTTCAGATACTCTGTTCAAGAGGAAAGAGGTTTAAAAAGTATAAGGAATTTGGGTCACAAATTAACTTTTTTTTTTTTCCCACTGTTCTCCTTCCTCTCTGGTTAATAAACTGTAGCATGATTTGGAGAACTCATCATGTATGAGAACTGCAGAAATAGCCCATATTACAATCTGGTGACTCTTCCATGCAAAACACGCTGTTTGCAGTATTCTTTCTGCTTTATCTCAGTCACCAGCTGTGTAACCTCTGTGAGAGAGACTCCTACTGAACATAACTCTACAGGTGATGTGCTCATTTCCACTGCTGTTATTCCCTGATTTTTCCCACTATGAACATCACTAAAAGAGATATCTACATAATGTTTGTTTCCATTTTAAGTCTCAACGACATAAATGCAAAGAAATCTATTTTATTGCAATCTTCTAGTATCTATTTGTTAAAAGCTATAATAGGAAAAAGCTTGTGATATGACATGAATTCACCCAATATATCTTTTTTTCAGGTATTTTATTCTCCCAGTACCTCTCCAGAATAACTGGACAAGAATAGGCTTGGTGAGTCCAGCTGAGGTTAAAGTAGAGACTTGTGGCAGAGCATAAACTAAGCTCAGGTCTCTCATAACAGAAGCAAATGTATTTTTTCCCTAGATTTAAACAAAAAAGTTTCAGAATTGCTTCTTATCTTTAAAAGGTGCATCTTGGGTTGTTTCCATTAGGCAAAAGCATAAGCTGGTGTTCATGTGGGAGGGAGTGTAGGAAAAGGAAGAAACAAAAGACATTTTTCACAATCCCTGGAAAGATTTAAAAAAAAAAAAAGTATTAATGCACTAGGGAGAAAAGTATGAGGAAAGCACACACAGCTGCTATAAAGAAAATGATGCAGGGCTGATCAGAAGACAGAAATGTTGGAATATGCTTCAGGGACTATAACAGCATCGCTAAAGGAAATCTGGTAGAAGTTCCATATGTAAGCTGGAGATTTCGTTGATGAAAAACTGTTCTGCTGATGCACTTTTAGTTATAAAATAATGTTCAAGATCTCCCTACTGCTGGATCCTTACCTAGGGAAGTTCTTACTGGAATTTAGGTGAGTTTCTAGCATGAAAGAAAACTGTAAGTAATGCTAATGTTTGCATATTCTGGTGTACAATTTTGGTACCCATTTATGGGCAGAATCTCCAGATCTTGGAAATCTGGGAAATTCAAGTCCTGTCACACTGACACGGAGTCAAGGGCTTTGTCCTTTGTAGAAGAAGGCACTTCTACACATATGCTGAGCAAAGGGAAGGGCTGTGGAAAGTATGGCTGATCTGTGCACATATGGCTGACTGTCACCCGGGAATGTGAACAGCCCTTCAGAGCTGGGGCTGCAGTGAGCTGTGATGTGCAGGTCCTGACAGCCCTGCAGCAGTGTCCCGGGAGGGAATTTGCATGTTTCTCGAGGGATAATGGGTTTTCTGCAGTGTCGTTGTGCCCAGCTTCCAATGCCCTGATGCTCACCTCTAATACTCACCTCCTCAGTGCCGTGGCCCAAAGGAGGAGTGGACAGGATTTTCTTTTATTAGATGCAAACTTTGACTTGTTGAATTAACTTATCTAGAAGAAAATTCAGAAGTCAGGAGGCAGTGGGCACAAACCAAAATCCAAAGTATTCCACTTAAACATAATACAAGCACTTTTTAGGTGAAGATGGTCAAGCAGTGGAACAGATTGCCCAGACAGGCTGTAGAGTCTCCATTTTTGGGATTATTCAAAACCAGACATGACCAATCTGCTGTAGCTGATCTTGCTTTGAGGAGAGGAGTTGGACTAGATGATTTCCAGGAGTTACTTCCCAATACAGCAATTCTGTGGGGTTTTTTGGGAAGGTAAGATGCGACCTAAGCACTTAGCATCTTAATTGTCTATTGAATAACCACTCCTAGTGGTATTTCAACGTGTCAGTAAGTGGAAATAAATAGGAATAGCCACTGGCTGACTTTCAAGTGACTACATGTTGAAGTTAACAGAAACATATCTGTGCCTTAAAGTTTCCCTCTCCAGTGACAGATTCTGCCAAGTCAGTTTACAGGAAATTTAGAAGTGCCATTAATTCAAGATTCTTGGAGTAAGTATTCTGACATCAAAAGCAGGCTTTCAGCTATTTAATCATCTAGATCGAAGACCGCAAGCAAGGCAGTCCACTCGTTAGCTGCCTTGCTAGAGATGCGTAAAACCAAGGAAGTTCCTGTTTGGTCCAAAAGCTGTGCACGTAAAGTTGGATGTGCAAATACACACCCGTGTTAGCTAAGTGTAGGGAACTGGGTCCCTTGTGACAGCATGGGGGCCTTTATGAGCCACATTGGAGGTAGTGTTTGTGACTGAAAAAGCCTGAGCTGCTGGCTCCTCTCACTGTGCTCAGAGCATACACGAACACAAAACACGCGGCTCAATCAAAATAGCAGAGAGGGAAGAGATGTTCACCTCTTGCGTGGGGACTTGGCAGCTGCTTGCAACCCCACCCTAGGAAGTGATAGTTCTGGTTCAGCTATTTCTGCAGTCTATCTTTTCCCAGCCACATCCCTAATTCACAAACTGGGAAACTGTCCAGGCTGGACCTGGACCCTGGCCTAGTTTTGCTGCAAGGAAGCAATGAGATCAAATTATGGCCAAGTAAAGGCAGCATAATCAAAGATTGTACAGGTTTTGAGAACAGTAGGAAAGTGTTTCAGGTTTTGCTCAGGAAGTCATCGGCTATGGTTTTGGTGCCTCGAGGCAGAAGAAACTTTGATAGCAGTGAGAGAAGCTCATCTTTCTCCTCCATTCTCTTGTCTGGTGACAAAGACAAACCTATACGGCATCGAGCGCTGCAATTTCCACTCGTTGTCACAGCAGTCATGGTCGTGAGCCATCTTGTTACGGCAGTCACCTGTTTATCACTTTGTTAGAACAAACAAATGTCAGCCTGATGTTTCTGCTGCACACATGGGCGATGAAATAATTAAGACTGTCATAATAGCAATGGCCAGCAACCCCAAAGCCACATGAAAGCACAGGGAGGCAGGTCTCACTCTACTGAACTATTCTGCTTGGCTGTAGTTTTGGTCTGACATTGACTTTCAGCTGGTTTTTGGTGGTTTATCTGTCACAGCAATAGGAGCTGCATCTTCTTTGTATAGATTATTAATATCAGAGCATGGATTTTGTGTATTAGACTTAGTAAACTGTTCTCAGCCCTCTGCACTGTTTGACAGACACCTAGCTGAGGGGTGCCTGATCCAGAACTGAGGTTTCAATTGGGGGGTTGCAATTGGGTCAGCAGTTTTGTTTTTGAGCAGAATACAGGGTGAGGATGTGGAAGGGGGTCATCCTTCACTGCTTTCCCATAGCGCAATGATTAATGATAAATCAGTTAATGACAGTACAATGATAATCCCTTCAGCAGGTAGGTAGGTTGAATTCAGTATTTCTCTATCTCTTACATCTCCTATTAATTGAAAATAAAAAACCTAGCCAACAGGCAAACACCTAAGAAATAATCTTAGATGCCTTTGTAATTGCTGACATTCTTGAAGGAAGATTTAAAATGTTGTGTCTAGGCATAGCTCAAGCCTTCTCCATTTACATCTGTAAAAACTGCCAAATTCAAGGTGGTCTGTAGTATCCATCCTTGCTGCTTTTCATGGCTGACTTGTAAGTGCAGCACTGTAGCAATGTGTGTGTCTAGGTATCAGATCTGGCTGGGATTTTAGGTAGGAGAAGGAGAGCAGCTATCTCTTTGAAGGCAGGAAAGTGGCAGCGATTTAAAAGGAGACCGTAACTGTAAAAGGAGACTGCATCTCTTACAAGGCAGGTTTGGTCTGGTACCATTTCATATCAAGTCTGATCTGTGGGTCATTCAATAATATCAGAAAAGTCGTGTGCTTACTTATGTGAGAATATAACTTTTAAAAACCAGCACACTTTGGAGTTTATTTTCCCGCATAATTTTTTTTTTTTTTTACAGTTATTTCTGGCTTATGCTGGCTATAGAATTAGGTCAATTGCTTTGTGGTATCCTGGTGGAATTTGCTTTACCATGTGTGTTCATCTGATGACCGTGGTCTCTGTTGCCCGTGAGGACTGAATAGCAGAACAACAGAGCCAAATACATCTATTTTTTTAATCTTGAAGTAAAATTTAACAGGCTTGTTTCCTGTGCCATAAGCAAATTTTTCTTTCCTGACCTGACATTAAAAGAAAATTAGAATGGTTTTTTTTCTCCTATTGAGATTTACAAAGCTGAGCATTTGAAAGCTGCAAGAGTGATTTGGATGGGACATGAGCTAAATGCTAACTCATGTAAAAACAATCCAGTTTAAAAGCCACTTCAAAACTGCCTATTGAAGATTTCCTTGCTTTTCTTCAGAAGCACGTGGGTCTGATGTAAGGTGGTAATTCTTGCGTATGAGTCCTTTAATTGTAAATGCAACTCTTTATTTTCCAGTCTAAATGGACGTCACTGTCTGTGTAATGCTTATTCAGAAGAGAAAGCAGTCAGATTTCATAGAATCATAGAATGGTTTGGGTTGGAAGGGACCTTAAAGATCATCTATTCCAACCCTCCTCCATGGGCAGGGACACCCTTCACTAGACAAGGTTGCTCAAAGCCTGTCTGATGTGGCTGTGAACACTTGCAGGGATGGAGCATCCACAACTTCTCTGGGCAGTGAGTTCTGCTGTTTCATTATCCTCACTGTGAAGAATTTCTTCCTTGTATCTAATCTAACTCTGCCCTCTGTCAGCTTGAAGCCGTTCCCCCTTGTCCTGTCATTATCTTGACCTTGCAAGAAGTTCCTCTCCAGCTTTCTTGTAGAACTTTTTTAGGTACTGGGAGACTGCTGTAAAGTTCTATGAGGCAGATGCATTGACAATATAATACAGAATGAAAACTAATCTGGAATTGTAACATAGTAGATCAGACCCTGCACTATCCTGAATGTCCTTAATGTAAAATACTGCAGACAACTCGGAAGTTTCAAATTCACCCAAAGATGGAGAAGCTAAAATGAGACTACAAAGTTTTATGTAACCACTGCGTACACGATTTTTTTAACACTCTGTTAAAATGTGTTTTGTTAAATAAATGGTTCAGTGAATATCTATGAAACATAAACAGAAAGTGACAAATTTCTGAGGACCATTTACGCTCAGTGACAAGTTTAAAGCTGGATGACAAGACATGGATAGAAGAATTTTGATAGTCTTTTATCTAGCACTCCTTCTAGCACTGTTGAGCAGGGTACTCTATGAAAATAAGTGACATCAGCTTTTACAGAGATGGAAGCTAGGCATAAAAGTTACATGAAGGTCATATGCCAACACTGATGGGCCAAGGAGTGAAACTTGCATCACAATTGCTGGAGCAAAGCAGGACAATTTGACAGTTACAACTCCGAATCTTCATTTAATTTGGGGTGTGAAGAGGCTAAATTGTTGTAACAGATGATGTAACTCTGGTTTCTTGCCTATGTGATAAAGCAGATAATGAACTACAGGGTTTTATATCCAGTTATTCCTAATAAGGATAACTTCAAAAGAAGTAACTGTTGGGGAAGAAAAGTACTCATTTGCTTGGGGTACCTGGCACCATTCACATCTTTTTGTTATGGCAGAGGGAATTCTTCATACTGTAGAGGATTGGGTCTATCAGAATTAGCCGTGAAGTCACACTGAATGTGATGAATAGCTTCTATTCTCTCAAAAAAATGTGATAAATAATTCTGGGAAGGATTGAATTTTCAATTTTAATTTTGGGATTTTGTTTTTCTTCAGGAATATATTTAGTCTAAAGCAATCAGGAAAAATAAACTTTGCAAAATTAGTAAAAGAAACATTATATATTCATCCTCAAACTAATTTCTTTACATTTCAATTTAGCAGTAAATCCCAGACCCACTTATTTCCCCGCTACCTCGAGCTTAGGGATTTGACCCACTAATTTATCAAAAAAAGCCAAGGGCCCCAGTAGTGAATGTTGTGACACTTACACCCTCTTGTGAATCAAAGCCAGACTTCTCAAAGCTCCAGCTGTGCTGAAGGCCTGGAACGTATTTTTCTTTGGCATCCAGCCATAACCATTGGAGCCCCTTGCAGTAGAATCGCTCCAATTAACGTCCATCCTGGTGGATTTGGAACACCTCCACCTGAAGCAGGGCAAAATGGGGGACATGTTTTCTGTCTTTGTGGAGAAGATTGTTCTGAACTTACAAGTGTCGTCCCCTCCACCTGCAGCAGGGCCATTTCAGGAAGAAATGCAACATCTCTGGCTGACTTACACTGAGTGATCTTACTGGGCTTGCAGCTCTCCAAGTAACTCTGAGTGCTCTAGTCTGTTAAATGGAATAGTGCCCAGTGTGGCTAGTAAAATAAGAACACTGTTAAAGTCATTACCAGAGAAAAAACACCAGCTAACTTCAAATAGGCTGACGGTTTTTTGAAACAAGGCCAAGCTTCTTTTGATGCTGAGGATCCTGCCAGTTACCAGCCCTTTGTAGATGTCTATATAAAAAGTTCCTTTTTAGCCTGAACTGCGAAAACAAGACACGCGAGCTCACTGTCTGTTTGTCCATCTTCATTCCTTTCCCTCTCATAGCTTTTTAGCCCCGCTGCTCAATTTCCACTTCGAAAGAAGGTTTCAATGATCATTAAACTCTCACTGACTTGAGGAACAGCAGGAACTGAGTTGAGGAAGGAGCTGCTGCTACTGTCGCTCTGCCAGGAGAGTGGGGACAGCCCAGGACCCTGTGCAGCAGAAGGCCAGTGGGCTTGGTGGTCACCTAGATGGTGACTGGACACAGTGTGGGCTGCCTCTCACGCCATAGGATGCTGGGTGGATGCTGGAGGAAGCTGGGCTGTTGCTGAGAAAGGTGGAGAAGTATAGCTTCGGTGTGCCTGCAGGAAACCAGCCTTTGCTAACTGTGCTGCTTGCAGAACAACTTCTAGTGAGAGCAGCTATGGAGACGGACTGCTCATGTGCTGGACCTGCTTTGCTGCTTCTGGCAAAGCAGGGCTGAGCTTACTTTGCTGTTCAAGTAATTCTCATACTCTAAAATAACAGCAAAACCAGTCTTGGTAACACTGAAGCCAACAGCAAAACTCTGCCCTTCCTATTGTTTTTGGTTTCACCAGAGGCCTGCTGTCTTATTCCTTTAGGACCATGAGCCTTTGAAATCATTATAGATATTGACCTTCCTGTCACTGAATTTGTCTTTAAGGGGCTCCCCTTTCTGATGAAGAGGTCTGAGAAAGGAAGGTTTGGGGGATGATGAATTGGTCAAGGGAAGCTCTTTGGGGTAGAAATCACAGGATCTTGTTTGGTTTGGCTCCTTCCTATTCCTTACATGTATAACAACCTGCTTAAAAGCGTCAACTTCTGTCCCGTAAAAGCTACAGGCTGTAGGGTTTCTCTTCAAAGATGTGCAGCTTCACGATATCTCTGAGTTTTTGATTGTGGCTTTTTCCTACCAGGTGTTGCCACCAGAAATACTCTGAAGAGAGACTATTTTCTGTTGAAGGTCCTGATGTGCGAAATGGGTTTCTGTTGGTCTAGCAAAGGCTGTGTACTATTCAGGGCAAGCGAGAGGGTGAAAAGGCAATGGATCTTGCCTGATGTTACTTACCTGACTCCTTATCTATCAAGGAGAACCTCCTGAGATGATTCTGCTTTCCTTCAGTTTCTAGACGCATATTTTAATGGGTTTATATTTTCTATATATTTTTAATATATACAAACAATCCTTTCTTCATTTTCTTGGAGCAGTACAACAAGCCAACCAATACTCTTTTTCCTATTGAGACGTTAACATGACTTGCGGTCTTACTGCAAGTGGGGTGGAAAGACACGTGTTGAAGTGATTATGTGTAAAGGATCTTTTCCAGCATGTAATCCCTACACTCCTTTCATAAACAAACACTAATTCATGCGTTCTGTCTTACGGAAAACATTGGTTAGGATTTAACAGGATTTTTGTGGAAAAAGTGAGTGGAAGTCTAAGAATGAACCGGTAAAGGAGCTAGATCCTGATGAATTAACATGAGAGAAAATAGAGGTATCAGGAAACGTTTGCTGAAAGAGCTGTTCTCCTAACTAAAATGGCTAAATACTTCACCCAGGCAGTCTCTACATGGGTCTGAAACAAACCACTTTGAATGGAAAATGCAGACATATGCTTTGAAACGAAGGTATTTTGTTTGTCACTACCAAGCCTGCAGCTGTGGTACCACAGAAACAGTCTGCTGTAAATCAGTAATTCCATTCAGGAGGAAACCCTCTGTTTCAGGACTTGCTTTTTCATTTTTTGTGCCTTGGGTCAGGCTCACCACACGCTGCACCTCTGCACCAAGGTGTCATACCACAGCATTGGCCCTTTTTTTTGGCAAGTACATGGACATGACCCCCAAAATATACTTGGGTTGCATTGTCCTTTTCAACAGAAAATTAAAGGCCCTAAAATAAAAAATATGGAATCTTTAGTTTCTAAAATTAAAATTTTTCTCAACAGTAAGAGGCTATTAGTAAGACTGCTAGTATCTCTATTTGGAGACATAATGTGATATTTTGTGATGCTTTTTTGGGTTTTTTTGTTTGTTTGTTTGTTTTTAAGTCTTCAGTAGGTCAAAGGGTCTTTCTGAGGGTATGGGAGGACTGTGCCAGTACTGCTGCTGTGTCAAAGGTGAGGTTTGGAAAAAAATAAGATATTCAAGAAGTAACATCCTGGCATTTAAATTTCCAGGCAGCTGTGTGAGTTGCTGTTTCTTCCTACATCAGCAGCGTCTCATGGGAAATGGCTGGGACAAGCTGCTGGGTGTTTTTACGTCACTGTAGTGAATCTGCTCTTCCTGAAAAGCTGGAACCTATTTATTTTTAACAGCCCCACTTATTTCCCAAGGGTCAGAATGTTTTCACATACTGCATTTTAAAAATTTCTGAGGCAGAAATGATGATTAGTCTGTCAGTCCTTTCACAATGGAAGATTTTGTTGCTGCAAGCACCCTTGTCTCCTTTCAGGGTGGTAAGCCATAAGGTTTTGAGAAAAGAATAAAGTAAGCGACATTTTTCACTTTTTGACAGTCCCTCCATTTTGCTATAATCATAACCCAGTTCTAGTACCCTGTTGTTCGAGATAATTTGGCAATAAAAGTTAGACACCAGCATGTGGATGGGCTGTGCAGGCAGTCTACCTGACTATTGTTTGAAGGTTTTGGGCTTGTCATTAATCTCTTAGGTGCTGATTGATTTCTATTGCAATTGGTAGTCCTCCTCCTTCCCCCTGCACAGGGCCTGCCGGTTCTCCTGCTGCAGGCACACGTGAGAAAGGGTGCTGGTGCAGGCACAGTTGCTGTGGCACGTGAGGAAGGGTGCAGCTGGGGCATAGGCTCTGGAAGGAAAGAAGGTTAAAGTCACCTGAACTAATGTTTCCATGAATGTTTCCAATGATCACGGATATTGACCTCAAGGTCAATCAAGGATATTGATATCCAATGATGTTTCCAACTGATCAAGGGCATTAGAATGAAATGGAACATAATGTGCTAGGTTGCTCTCTTAACTGACTGGTTTCACAACTGGTTTGTGAGAAAATCTGAAGTTGCAGTTGCTTGTTGTAATATGCAACAAAAATACACGAGGATTTTCCAGAAGACTGGAATTCTAGTTCCTAAGTAGTTGTAAGAGCAACTCTTCTCCTCTTTCTGTGCAGCACATTCTTGACATGTGAAGTGTGGGCTCTCACTGCAGAGATGTTTATCAGTGACTGTGCTGCTCCTCCGATATGCATGGTTACTTCTGTGAAACTGTGAAAGCATGTGATAGGCACTGTTTGTCCTCTGTCTACATCTATGGGAATTAGAGCTTCAGCAAAGCACGGTGCTCCCTAACTCCATAACGGGGTATCCATCTAACCCTGCTATGGAAGAAAAACACTTAAACAAGCAGGTAGCACGTAACTTTGCTGATTCTGTCATCATTATCCTTCTGAAAAATCTTCATTCCATTTAGGTGTAAATACTTTCAAGGGGGCTTTAAAGACTTGAATACAACAGATACTGCTGCCTGCAGAAACAGCTTTATAAATAAATCTTACTGGAACTGTTCCAAATATTTTCCCATTTTAATTAATTGTCCTTAGAACTATATTCAGGATGTATTACCTTACCGTAGATACATTAGGACATTTGATGACTATTCCAGAAGTGCAAATACAAGTGATTCTAAAGATCTATTAGCTATTTAAAATCGTTTGTGGTTAAAGTGAATTGAGAGATTAGTATTAGTAAAAGTGGGAAATGTTTATATGTTTAAGAGTTCCTCTACTGTAAATGTCAGGCTTTTGAAATGAGTTGCACTGCAACTCGGATAATGGATTGCTTTTAATTTATTACTTCAGGTAAAGAGCTAACCAAAATACTTTGCTGCAGCAAGTCACTTGAAGGGTTTTTTTAAATTCAATACATACATCCTAGCTGGATATCTACAGGGAATTGATAAATCACCCAAAATTTCCTTTTTCAGAAGCAGTCAAATATGAAGTAAAACCTGGGATGGATCATTCAGGCTTAGTCTTTGCTTTGGTTGTTCTAAAAGCCTTTCTGGAACAGATATTTTTTCATTATTATTATTTTATTAAAAATAAACAGTGGTAAAAACCAGGGACAAATGCTCCTATTTTTGTTTTCCGAGCTTCAGTAAAAGATCAAAATAAGTTATTTCAAAGACATTGGTATCCTCCATTACTGATAAGAACACAGAGAAGTTACATTGCTGATGTAAAGTCCCAGCCCAGTGGCTCTTTTCCAGGAGCGTCAAGAACCCAAGGTAAATATCTCCTCGGAAGATACCACTGATTGCAGACTTCCCAAAACTGGAGCTAGCTCTGAACTGGTTTTGTAAAGCAATTTCTTAGTTAAAATGACTGAATAACTACCATGATATCCCAGATCAGGAAGAACACCTGCCTAATAATTACAGTTGGGAAATTTTGAGGTATGTTTGTAACTCCATCCTTGGGGTTTACTGCTATCAAAACAATAAATTGGTTCTTTGGATACTTAAGATACTTGAAGGAATTTCATGTACGAGTCTAAATGCTGTTTTCATACACAACATAAAAAAATGCTTAAATTTCATTTCTTCAAGGGTCTTTTATGTGGAATCCCTCACTAGTAATGGCATTTTCAAGGCAATAAGCAAAGTATCCTGCAGGCACAAGCACCGAGTCAAAGTCAAGGCAGTGGTAGAACATTATTCCAATATCCTCCTGTTGCTACCATGGGCACTGTCCCAATTGCAGTAATGTGTAAAGTAGACTATGCTTAAAAATCCTGGATTGTCACAGTGCAGTCCAGCAGGTACAGGAAAAAGGTACGGTGAATTCAGTCAGGAGGGGAAGATTCATTCATGGCGCAATAGACTGTGAGGGACTTGTGTGTGGCAAGGTAATGGGCCAACTTTGACACTCTAGATAAAGTCTAAACAAAATCAGTAAATCTGAATTTACTACAAGACTACATTTTTCTCTTCTAGGGAGGATGGGAGGAAAGCTTTTGCTTTTAAGTCAGAAGTACCTTTTTTAGCACACCTTGCCCCTGATAGCAAAAGCTGTCTGTATAGTGTTTTAGTCCCCTCTCTTATTAATGAATGAACAGGAAAGATTGTTCTGGGTGTGACTCAACCTCAATTAACTTCTGTGATCAGGGATTTTGCTGGTCCATTGAGTTTCTCTCAGGGTTGGTGGGCTGCCAAAATGAATCATGGCAACATATGAGGGCTTCTTACAAGTAAGGCTTGAACTCAAATTTATTTATCTTTCTTTCACTGGGAAACCACACAATTGCTTACACTGGCACCTGTAAACAGGATGGTTAGAATCCTTCACAAAGGATTCTTTCCACAGCTTTCATGAAAAATATATCCCTCAATTTCCTGCTGCCCTAATCATTGGGAGAAATGTTCAGCTTAAATTTTTTGGGTAGAGTTTAGCTCTTATGTTCACATTTCCCTTCTAGAATAATGGCCTTCACGATTAGCTCATTATGTGACTTCCTTTGATAAATTTAGCTCCAGTTAAGTGTTACGGTTCATTTATGTTACAGTAAATATACTTGATCTTAGAAGATAAGAGGTTTCAGATCACTCTGAGACTTGGGGAGACATTTGAAAATCCTAGTGACAAAAGGCACAGAAAATCCTGGCAAAGCATTGGTTTGGAAAGACCAAATGAGCTGGCAGATTTCATTTGGCTCTCTTGTTACTCTTGGGCTGACAAAAGGAGGAAAGGAGAAGGGGAGAACAGCAACAAAATCAACATCCCTGGAAGATAAAATCTTCCTTTGGTAGGTAAAGCAGTTGATGCTGCAGTGCAAAATTCCTTTCTTGATTAGGACACCCTCAAATTCATTCTCAAGGGATTTCTCAAGGGAAGAAAAGTACTTGCTTCTGCACCTGCGACCTTGCTGCTTACACTGTCAGAGTTGCCTGCAAACTCAGCCAGTTTTGAGCTAGAGGTGCCTGCCTTAGTCCGAACTGTGGGCTTGATGTTGCTCACGACGTAGATGTGGGCTTCAGAACACAAGCCGCCTCCTCGTCTACCAAAAAATAACGCTGCAGATTTTCTTCTGCTGGTGATATCTCTTCCCTAAGAAAATCAAAACCAATCCTCTGCAGCAGCTGTTGTTTGCGGTGCATTAATGTTTGGTATGCATTAGTGTTTGAGCTTGGGCCAGTATTCTTATTATCCTTCCTTTGTCCTGATGTCCGAAATCTCCTGTTTCATTCCAGATGCACGTCATTATCTGAATACTGGCCTCACCTCCATGGTCACAGGGATTATTTTGTTGTGATTAGATAGTTGTAACTAGGATAATCCCTGTACTTTTTCACGCAAAACCGGTTCAGCGCCTCCCAGTTCTCGTGTCTCTTGCAGAAGCGTAAATGCAGAGTTGCCTGGCCTTTGTTTAGCGGGTGATGGTAGGGAACAGCTGGGCTCCAACTGCAATTTTGGATCGTTCCCAAGCTGTAGAGTCAGAACTTGTGAGCCTAGGAAGTTTAGTTACTGCTGGAGCTAGCACGTGCCTGTGCTTATGTGCACTGGGAGCAGGCACAGGCTGAAGCTGGAAGGAGAGGTGCTGAGCAGTTGAAGGAGCGAGGCTGTAGCCTCACTGCCACAGCCTGCTGCTGATTGCTGCGGTCCCAGAGCCTGTGACATCTGGCTGCAGCAGCTTGAGGCCACATGAAATGGGGGGCACACATGATGTTTCAAAGCCCTCAAGCAGGTACACATCAAATCTTAGTTTTCCATCCCTCACCTCATGGTGTGTCTAAATCTATGCTTCCATATGTGGATTCAGCAGGCTGTGGTTTGTGGGCAGAGCTCCAGCGGTATCTCCACAAGGCAGGACACCATGCAGCTCGCTCAGTCTCCCCCTGTGGGGATGCAGGTGTGATGTGCTGTGCACAGTCCCGTCTTGCTGAGGAGCCTGTGAGTTTGCTGGGCCTCTGGAAATAGACTGGAATTGGCCCTATTTACAATGTAAGGGAGAGTTTACCACAGTAGTACACGCTGCCCTGCTTTTAGGCTTCCAAGTCAGGCATGGGGTGCAGCCTGAACAATACAGCCTCTTCGGCGCTGGATCAAGGAGGTGTTTTCAGCATTGTTTCTTGTGGTAATTTGCACAATCAAAGCTTCTTTTTAAGACCATGTAATCCAAACTTCAAAAATCAAATGCTCTCCTAAGAAACCAAACTTAAGGAATTAAAGGAAATAAGATTTTGTTAGGGACGGGTCCAGAGACAACAAGAGGAAATGTAAACAGTGTGTATAATCTCTTCTCCATCCCAGTTTTATGCTCCCTCTTGGCAAGACTGGGCTTGTTTGCTTTCTCCTAAAGAAGTTAGCATCTATAACCTCTCTCCAGATTCGGGATTTCCTGATTCACAGATGCTGTTGGGAGACAGCAGGCAGCTAGATGTCTCCACTCCACTGCGGTTCTCACCAGATTTTTGCATGGACATTTGCTCCGTTTAATTCCCTCTCTTCCTAATTCAGTAGGTGTGAAGGAGGACTGTACCAAACCAAAGTCCCGTCTGAAATTTGTTGTTTTCTGTCTCTTCTCCTGTGAGTTGGAGCTCTTGTCCACCAACTTACAGCCTCCTTGTGATACAAAGACAATGCATAGTATGTTAGAGTTATTTTTAAGGTCTGCGTGCAAATGATATAGGTGCAAATGTACACAAGAGGAGAAACTGAACTTTTCTCAAAGGACACCTTAGTTTAGAGATAAAAGAGTAGGTTAGTCAGTGCTCACTGTTCCCCAGCTACTGAGGTGCCATGTGTTCAGAGTTAGAAGGACCCTTAGGAGAAGTCTGTCTTTCTGAATAGTGGAGCGGAGAATCCTTTCTGCAAAGTTCTGCAGCAAGATTACGATATCTAGAAAGATATCCACTCAGTCTTGGGTTGAAGACTCCAGATGGAGTGAACTGTGTCCAGGGAAGTGATTGCAAAGGCTAATTAGTTTTCCTAAAACTCGAAGACTTTGTTTAGCTTTGCTTTTTCAGACACTGCATCCCGGTCTGACTCTTTAGTATGTCTTATACTGCTTATTGTTTACAGCTTATAAAATCAGTATTAATGGAACTGAATCCAAAAGACTTACAGAAGCCTGTTACCTCAAGATGGTTCTCTTTCAGCATTTATAACATTTATAAACTGAAATAAAACAAACCAGAAAATTCAACTATTGTTTGCGTGGCCTGTTAGGCTGTTTCTAAAAAGTGATGGTAACTAGCATTGATCACGTTATTATCCTCTATTTTATGCAGTTACCACATCCTAAAATATTACAGTAGTGCCAGCTGAGCTGTAGTAACCATGTGTACATGCTCTTAATCCATGGCAAATGAGAAGGCATGCTGGCTAAGTTGGCCTGCAATGAGAAAGAGGCAAATACAGTTATTTTTAAGCTGTTGTTGTTTTAGCGTCTACCCGTTCACATGACAACTACAGTGACACACAATTGGTGACTCTGTGTCTGCTCCTCTGCCCTTCCTACAGTCAGCGACAAGCTGAATGTCCAATAGCTACATTCTGTATAATTTTTTTTTAAGAAAGTCTCTACAGTAACTTTTTCCAATAATCTGGAACTTCCAATTGACTTTCCATTGACTTCAGTGCATTTTGGATCAGATGTTAAAATGAACATCTGGTTGCAAATTCATTAGCCAAGTCCGAACAAGACAGCCTCTGTGAAACAAATACCTTCAGACTTCTTGCTTTGATACTCTCTGAACATCTTGCTGCAGAAATTTGGTTGTCTCGGGAACTGTAATGCAGTAGCTCCAACAGCAACGTCAGTGTGGTGTTGACAATGTGTTCACCTGCTGTTCCCTGATCCTGTTATTTCCTCTTCAGAACTACAGCTCAGCATATTTCTGGCTGGGTCGCCTGATACACAGGATTTACAGCTCAGCTGAGCTGATGTTGGTATTGGAAGGTTATCTTCTTAATTTCTTCTGTTCCCTTTCCATTTAGTCAAGAAATCGTGCTGTATTTTTCTATAATGATTCCAGGCGTTAGGAAGAGAGTTCCCCCACTCTTCCACAGCGACAGATCAGCAGCAGACACTGGTACCACCATTTTTATGTAACTATTGAGTCTTCTTTTAGAACTTGGAAGGGATCTAAGTTGTATTTTAGGCCTTGGGAGCTCATTTTATCAGCAAAAGAGATATTTAGCCCTCTAAAATTCCCCCCAAAATGGGAGTCAGCCTGAGCTAGATATGTTTACATTTATTCTAAACACACAGGTATATAAAAAAGGGAAGTAAAATGTGACCCATTTCATCTGTCCTTTTTTAATTTCCTTCCAGTAGTTTGCACAAGTAGGAAAACATATGAGGACACGGGGGAAAATAGGTTTCTAAAGAGGTTGCATTAATTTGGGGAAAAAAAATTAAAATCCCAATGCACATTAAGAAAGGCAAATTTGATAGTTCATTTAGTAAAGACATCAGTGCCTGTAGACACAAAATTTTTATAGCTCTGTTGGATTCCACCCTTTAAAAGTTTTTGTTGTTGTAGCAACCATAAATTTATAATTTTTGTTCTTTTTCTTTTTTGAACAATCTCTATTTAATAATTTTAAAATACATGCAGTATATCTAGATCCCTCCTGGTGTTGATTTTTCTGACTAACAGTGCATTTATAGTTAAACAAGTGAGGCATTTGGACTGTAGTCATTTTGATTTATAGCAGCAGGAACAAAGCGAGAGAGTACAGACGTCAGTGCTGCTGCTGCTGATCTGGCAACAGAGACTTCCTAATGTACAAATTACGTCTTTCACCACACAATTCCCTCTCTACCCTACCCTAGCTAGAGACAGGGAAGCATGCTTATTTAATGCACTGTGTGCCATCTATACGAAAGTGTGTGTACAGTACTGAGTGGATGCTATAAGCGTTCATTTCATGCACACAGTTTATATTTCACTGTGCTTTTTGCATTTTAAAATTAATTGTCTATAATGGTAAATATGCAGTAATTCACTTTTCTTACCTCTTCTAGACAGAACAGACACGTGTGAATTAAAGTTGGTTGTGGAGGTGGCTTTAGTGCTTTACCCATACGGTCCACAAGAAATTGCAGTGAAAATATTAATTCATTTTCTATAGACCACCAAAACACCATGAGTGGTGGTGTATTCACATCTGGCCCTGGGGAGGCCTTTGAGTAACTACCCCAGGGTGAAAGGCTCTAGATGTTCAGGCTCAGCTCCCTGTACCACTGAGTGGAAGGAGGACTGTTTTGGTAATCAATATTGAATACGGGTGGTGGAACAAAGCAGGACTCCAGAGGAGATCTTGTCTCAGTGGTGGTGTTCCAAATTCCAGGGCTGAGCGTAACTGCCTATACCTACTTTTCCATATGGAAAGATCCTGACAGTTGTCCTTTTCAAATGGCATGAAGTGTTTCACTAAGCAAACACCAGACTCAACTCAGTTGGGTAAAGCAAAATCTGGCAGTCATCACACCCAGGGACCAGGCACCACATGACTCTGGTTAATATGTGGCTGCATTTCATTAGTAGCTGGAGTGATTCCTGTGCATGTAGCACCATAGTCTGTATATCTGCTAAGCCTTTAAAGCACTTTCAGGATGAAAATAGCTCAATGCAAGATAATGGTCTCAATTTAGCATTGCAGTCTGCAGGCAAAGACTTGGAGCAACTCCCAAGGCAGAGTAAAGGCTGACTGGTTTCAAACCTGCTTCTCCGAAGGCAGATCTCTTGAGTTTGGTGCCTCGTGCTGTGCAAAAGGCAGGGAGCCACCCTGTCCATTAGGCAGGCACCACTCCCCTCTGCCACACTGACAGGAAAGTGGGAGGGTTTCTGCACAGACAGCAGGTCCCTTCCTGCTCTGGGGGGCATCATTCCACCCTCAGTATCATTCAGCATGCACCAGCAGTGGCTACCCTTGCTTTCACAGGGTCACCTTTAAATGTGGGGAAACGAACAGTAGAGTCACCCCTATTAACATGCTCGTGCATGCCGTCTGCCCCATCTCCTATTTACATACTTGGATATTGAGAGTTGCGCCGCTCATAATGTGAAAAATACGCACAAATGCATCCCAAGGTTGGTTTTGCTGCATTGAAATAAAATAGTAAAAAAAGAAAAAAACCCCAACTTATAAGAAAGGGCAGTCACAGTGGTAGAATGTAAATGACTGTGGGCAAAGTCAGGCTGCTTGCCATCCCTGAGACTCTGCGGGAGCCCTTCCGAATGCCTGCCTTTCCTCAAACGTCCCGCGACTGGGGCAGATTGCTTCATATCTAGTATGGCAAGCCAGGGCTTGGTTGAGACCCTGAAAACCTCTGTCCTGCATAGCTTTGTGGCCTATCTGTTAAATGGATAGTTATTGAACATCCTCACTGACGCAATTAAGTTAAATACAGTTGAAAAAAGAAGTGATGTAAATGCAGTTTTATGAATAAGCCAGGTATTAAAAGGCATAAGTACATTCCTGTTGCTGTGGGGATCCCTATTGCCATCCAGCACTGTTTTTATGACACTGGATTTGGTTGGGGGGTTTTTTGTGTGCTTGTGTGTGTGTAATAAATGCAAATAATAAGTTTCAAATGCACAGTGAAGCTCTTGCTGTGCACAAGTTATTCAGCTGGTAGATTCCTTCCTCTCTTCAGAAATTTAGTTTGTGGTCTAATTGCTTACACTTTTAAAATTTGTTTTCTTGTATTTAGAAGCACAATGGTTATTCAAAGTAGTTGAAGCTACAGAACCAAACTGTCTAAAACTTTCGGGGTTTGGGTTGACAGAAAAGAAGGATTTGCTATCATACAATTGTTAATATACCCAGCCGTGAGCTGGAGGGGAGCGGGGGTAAGTGCAGCCGGGAGGATGCAGAAATGGCTGTGCCTCACACCCCTGGGACTTGGACAGCACCAGGCTCGTTTGCAGTACAAATTAATATAGTCTTTAGGCTGCTCTAATTTATCCAGCCAATCTCGACCTCGAAGGACCTTTATCTGCTGGAGAGGTGCCAGGAGGTGGAAGCTAGTTTCTGGCTCCTTGCATGGCGGCAGCAGGGAGGTGCAGGATCTGTTCCAGCTGTTTAACGTCACCAAGGATTCCTGTATGAGAGGGCAGCGCTGCGCCAGCATCACAAGCCAGCTTCGCAGCAGCTTGGCACTGCTGCAGTTAAGCTGAATTGAAACGGGGCAGGGTTTGGCCAGAACGTGGCTGTGCAGGCTCTGCCAGCCAAATCCGGTGACGCTTGAATTCACTGGTTGCCACTGACTTTAATAGGACCGGGATCTTGTCCTCTCCGCCGAGCTAAGCACAGATACATTCTGAAGTAGGGCAAGGCCTGACCCCACAGAAATCCGGGGAGCTTTGCCATTAAATTCTCCAGAGGAAAAGAAACGGGGTGGAAGGAGACAGTTGGGAAGAAAATGCAAACAAATAAGTTTTGGGTTTAACTGTGCCCTCAAGCCTTCCCGCTGACCTTGACGGGCAGAAGAGGCACACAGGCAGGAGGCTGGGGTTATGTGTGCAGCTGAGGACATGCACAGAGCAACCATTTTATAAACCATTATTCTTTAGAGCCCAGGACTTGATGATTAATGGAGGGGGTGGTGAAGGCAGTGGCAAGAGAAGAAATAACGGTGGGTGTGCAGATAATGCACAAATGCTGAATGAGTGGGCTATTAAACAGGAGGGGGAAAAAAAAAAGGTTGCTTTTCTGGGAAGAGAGGGAAATCCGTTATAATATAGTAAGCTGAGCGTGTGCTGGTGCAGCCTCCTGGTTCCAGTCTCCTCTGCGCTGCAGTGACAGGGAGAGGGGGGGAAGAATGGCGGGGGGTGGGGAAGGTGT